>CM056551.1:23781436-23853936 GCA_029721515.1 Synanceia verrucosa | reverse complement strand
GGTGTATGTGTGTGTGTGGTTTTGAGAGGAGGTCCAGCAGGGATGTAGAGGGCGATGTTCAGGGCAGGGAGGGGATGATTGGAGTCAAAGGAAAGGAGAAGCAGACGCAGGGTATTGACTTTCACTGTGTCTCACTTGAAGCGTAAGTGTGTTTGTCAGTGAAATCTGATGGCCCCATCAGCTGTCTGGGCAGCGCCTGTCAGAAGATGTGTGTCTGAAAAGCAAGAGAGATGACAGTGAAGAGGTGGTGTCCAATGCTCCTCTTACAAAAAAAACTTTTTTCAGGCTTTCACTGTCATTATCCAACTTCACTGGCATGACAAATATTCACAACACTACTTTCAAAACATGTTAACATTTTTAATTAGTTGGTTTGAAAGCATATTTTATGACTCAGGCACAGATACCACTGTGTGGTGTGAAACATTTTCACATTAAAATCATGTAATCATCACTGAGTGTTTGTGTGTCATTATGTCCAGTTTTTCTTTCTGTGTACCAGGGCTTTGTAAAATAATCCGTCTGTAGTTCTGCTGTTTATTTATGATCATTGTCTCATAAGCATGGATGTGGACATGAATTAATGATATAAATGTGTCTTGTCTGTCCTTCCGTCTGTGTGTCTGTCCCTTGGGCCGGCTCAGACTAAACAAACAGCTGTGTTTATGAAGCAGGGAAGAGCCACAAGGGTCTCCTGTTTAGTGGTCCATTGCAACTCACACACATACTCACATGAACACAAATACACACTGCGCTCCTCATCTTTTACCTGCCCTGCTCTGTTGCGTTTTCACCCCCTTGTGCTTTCTACCCTCTCTCTCTCTCTCTCTCTCTCTCTCTCTCTCCCTCTCTCTCTCTGCCCCTTCTGCTCATCGTAATGCTCGCTCGCTCTCACAGCGAGAGGAATGCCACTCCGTGTGACCTCTCACCTACAACAAGGAGGGGTGCCGGTTTAGACAAGAGAGCGAGGGGGCAGCTGCAGTCATGTGCCGGGGCCTCGACGGACAGATACGTACTCACATAGCCAGGCTATTTGCTAAAACACACTAATCCTAACATAGTTTTGCATGCACTGACGCAGTTCTGGATGTGTCACACTGCTTCTCCCGCCTCTCTTTGTGATTGTCTGAGTAAGTGTAGGATGCTTTGGTCTGTGTGTGTGTGTGTGTGTGTGTGTGTGTGAGTGTGTGTGCGTGTGTGTGTGTGTGTGTGAAAGAGCGAGTGGAGTGCAGCCTCATACAAAGGAGTTATTGTTGGTGTGAGGGGGCCTGAGGGGAGGCGGGCAGTCTGATTGGTTAAGACTATTGTGTCTCACTTTGCCCATTCTCCCTGTCACTACGGATGTCATAAAGTGGCTCTGTAACTCTGTCTCTCTCTCTTGCAAGCCGGGGATCATCTGAGGACTTGAGATATTTGCAGAAAAATACAGACAAAGGAAAGAAAGTGTCACTTCACAGGCTTTAAACTGCAGGCTCAATTTTGTCTGCCAGCATCACTTGATGGTCATAGTGCTGCAAATACTTGTTATTCTCATAAGTTTATGATCACATAATTAACATATAGTTCAATTTGTAAAACGTCAGAAAATGCCATGATTATTTCGTGCAGCCAAAGAAAACATCTTCAAATTGCTTTTTTTGTCCAACTAACTGTCCAGAGAAAAGTTGAAAACAGCACAAATCCAAGTTTGCAAAGAAAAAGCTGCTCATTAACAGACTGAAAAAAATGTTGACTCTCTGCTGTACACATCTGATATTGCCAGAAAGCCTATAACAAAAAACGAAAACAATGCTAATTTAACTTAATTTTCTGACGATTAATCAGTCAGAATTGTTTATTAGTGTCTGCAGTACAGTCAAGTGTTTCCTTTGCTTTATCGAAATGGACAATAGTAATAATACGTCCATTTTACATTTCATAAAGTGTCTGGCAATGAAGACAACATTAATTTTTCATCTTCTAAATATGTACAGAAACATGCAGGTGAGGTGGCAGTTTCTTGTCAGGCATTGCCTCAATAACTGCACAACTATACATCAGAATGCAGTATTTTTGAATAACTAATTAGTGAGTGAAGCTTCACCGTTACAGACCACTGTTTACCAGAGAGGAAGTGTTTAATCTCTGCACAGCTTCTGTCTTGAATTACCCATCATTCCACACAGGAAGCCATCCCTTAGGATTTAGAGCAGCTCATTGGCGGTTAATTGTTTCCTGTTGTACAGAAGTGGTACGATTGGGTCATATGGTGCACAGAGCACTGTGAACAACACTCCTTTGGTTTGTTACTGTCTGCTGTGCATGTGTTGGCCTATGTAGATGTGTCTAGTTTTTACACACCCCTAATAAATGCATTGATTAGACAGCGTACTGCTCTCCAACCTGTATTACACTTGTTCTTATGCTTCCCTATAGAGAGAAGGAGACAATGTGTGTTTGTGTGTGTGGCCAGTCTCTATGCTTGTGTATACTGTCTTTGTGATGAGTCTGTGTGCTGACTGAAATGCATAATGCTGTCACTGGAGGTTCGGCCAATTGGTACATAATAGCTGTAATAATCGCTATGAAAAAAAACTCTCTTAATGTGGTTCTTTTCACAAGCAGGACATGCATGCAGGGCACACACACCATTAATGCTAATAGCAGGGATTAGATGTATACTTTGTGTAGCATGTAAATGTGTCTGTCATTACTGGGCGGGTGAAAACCTCCAATTGCACCATAATAACATGCTTCAGTTCAGCCAATCACAGGCTTTTGTTCAGATTGAGTCATCTACATCTGAGCGTGTCTGAAGAGAGTGTGACAAGGAGACTCTTGGGTGTTTAGCTGCTATCTTTAGGAGCACTCCAATCTGAAGGATTACTGCTGTGGACGTAGGAGGAAACATTTTGCTCGGGACCTACTGCTGTGCAGTAAATCTGGCTTCTGCCTTAGAGTTAGCGTCTAGCACAAATGTTCTGCAGATCGAATACTTGATCGTGCCCAGCAGGGAGGATGCATAGCAGACGTAGAAAAGAAAGTGCTGCAGAAAAAGAAGAAAAATTTTGTTATTGTTAAACTGTAGCTGTAGGCTGAACACATAGCTGTGGAATTGCAGCATTAGTCCAAGAGTGGAAGTTTTGAGTGGAGCCCAATTTCCAAACTTTCCCACCCAGCTTTCCCAGAAGAGGCTTTGACTGGTACAGATGCCACCAGATCTGAGATATAATGAGGCTTTGGTGGAGGAGGCACACACAGACTGAAAACAGACGCACAATTTTCGGCAGCGGGCCTGATCCCAGTGATCCACAAACTGTCCCACCTTGACATCCCCCCTCATCTTTCCTCCCCCTTCTCCTCCCTCTTTTCGCTCCCCTGCTGTGGGTCTCCTCAGGCGCATGAATGGAACTCTTTATTCCCGGGAGAACTGGTGGGAAGAACGAGAGAACGAGAAACAGGGATGTGAGGGGGTGGTGGTGGTGGGGGGAGGTCTGTGAGAGTGGCCACAAGATCAACACAGTGCCTCTTTTCTCCTCCATCGCTTTTTCCCTCGCTTTTCTCTGCACCCCATCCACCCTCCCTCCCTCTCCTTCTTCCCCGTTTTAAGTGCTGTGGACACAAAGCCGTGTTAGTATTCATGGTGTTTGTTTGCAGAGGATCTGTGTGTGCTTGTGTGTGTGTGTGTGTGTGTGTGTGTGTGTGTGTGTGTGTGTGTGTGTGTGTGTGCAGAGCTGTCAGAAACACAGATCACAGCGAAGCAGGGCTCTGAATGGAGCTGGAGAGAAGGGGGTGGAGGGGTAGTTCCCACAGGGGAGAATGGTCAGCTCCAGAAAAGAGAAAAGCCGAAGAAAAGGAGGGATGCGATAAGGGGGAGGAGGAGGAGGTGGAGGAGGTTAGTGCACAAGGCCACAGGGGCAGAGGGAGACAGCATGGTGTCAAAGCCAAGGATCATATCAATCATAAGTTTTCGGAGGGAACTAGCTGTTAACGGGTCCAGGCACCTCTCTTCTTGTTTTTCTGCTGGTCCTCTTCCTCCCTCCCTTTCTGCCACTCTCATTCTTTCAGTAACCCACCTCTCTCTCTGTCTGTCTCTCTCTCTCTTTCTCTTTTGTGTGTCTGTCTGGACAGCTGCCCAGTTCCATACACAGGGAAAAATGAAACACTCTAACCACCGGGCGTGCAGCCAAATAAAAGGCTGCGAAAAACTATTTGAAGGGCAGCGTGTTTGTGTGTGCCTGTGTGTGTGTGCACATGTTTGGCGGTGTGTAATGTGTGTATGTGTGCTGAGTTGTGAGATTTGGGTGTGCCTGTTTAGGGTGTTCTTTCCCAGTATAATAGTGCAGCCATGGCGCTCCTGTGTGTGTGAGGGAGAAGTTCCACTCAGTTTATTCAGCAGT
The DNA here is from genome assembly GCA_029721515.1 of Synanceia verrucosa. Taxonomy (NCBI): domain Eukaryota; kingdom Metazoa; phylum Chordata; class Actinopteri; order Perciformes; family Synanceiidae; genus Synanceia; species Synanceia verrucosa. Next base: position 23,849,557 of record CM056551.1, on the reverse strand, counting down.
GGAAAAAGAGAGGCTGCAGGAGAGGAAAGGGCCGTCACATACCTCCCCTCACGTCAAGCTGCAGGAGACGGGAGTTGAGCTCTTTACATACAGCCTGCTGAATGTGAGTGTTACATTCAGATACACACATGAATTTGTCAGTAAATATATGCTGACTCATTTGCAAAGGGCCTTTCAGTAGGGTGATTGCAGCACTTAGTCACATATTATCCCTGACCTTATCTGATGGTTACATCACCAGTGGAAAGGAATGTGCAGCTCCATATCTGCCTGTATTCTGCTGTTGGGGGAGACCAGTCCATGTTGTTACAGTGCTGACCCAGAAGAAGACATCCTGGAGATGGTTGTTGACCTAGCTGTGGAGTACGACCCTTAACCTCTGGACACGGCCCTGAGTGCCTCGAGGGACGGAGAGCGCATCAGATGGGTTCAGGACTAAACATGCCATGGGTCTGTTGTGTACTGGCCCTTCTCCTTATCTAAATTTGATCAGAGGGGACTTGTGGAAGAAGGGCAGCGTGGATACTCACCGCTCTAGTGCTCGTGGGCTGTTCCAGGGTCAGAGTCCACAGCTCGTGCTGATTCTCCTGACCGCTGCCCCCTGCTGCAGGCCAGCAGTAGCACAGTCCCTATTCACACAGCTCATGACAGGAGCCTTTTATGTACAACAGACAAACATTTGCCATGTAGAGTGATTTTCTTTTTCCCTGTGGTATGGGTGCAGCCATGTGGAAACGTATGAGTTTTACAGTGCATGATAAGGACAACACACTTTCAGTGATTACAGGGCAATGCAAAACATGCAATAGAGAAAAGTGCACAGCACACATCAAAATGCTGAGTAATTATCATGGCTACCTGTCAAGTAGTGAGTGAGTAAGGTTGATCCTGTCTGACTCTGGAGAATATGAGGAGAATAAGAGGTACCTTGATCTATAGTATATACAGATATGCAGTATATGTATATCTGCTCATGAGAATATCAGACAGTGAGAATGTTTTCCCTTGAAATGCTTCATGGAGTGTAAAAGACATAGTTAAGGAGAGGAGGGGCAGAGAGGAGAGGAAACTGAGAACAAAAAGCTGAACTGGTGCCAATTTCCCAACCACAACCAGTAAGAAGGGTGAGCTCCTTATTTCTGTTTTTGCCTCTCCTATCTCTTGAAGAAAAAGTGCCCAGGCCTCCGCTCTCTTTATCATTTCTCCATGGTGGCTTTGTGGTTCGTTTTATGTGTGTGTCTGTCACTCTGACCACCTCAATCTCCCTGTCAGTCTCTTTTTCTGTGCCCTCCTTTAACCTGAACAGCAGGTATTCTAGGACAGGTTAAATGAGAAAGCATGTGTGTATCATATGTCTGTCATCTTATCCCTCAGTGGACTCACAGCATCTCCTCTCCGATGTCACCAGGCACACACACGTTCCCACCTATGTACACGCACATACATCTCAGAACTGAAAGCATAAATGAGAGAGCACACATCAGCACATGCATTTTCTGGTTAATCATTTACACTGCTCAGTGTTTGCTTGTGTGAGTGTTTTCATCCGTGTACTAAGTGCTCATGTGTTTTTTTTCTAAGTGTGTGTAACTCACATCTGGCTGCTAAACAGCTTCTGCAGCCAGCATGGAAGTACAAAATGTAACTGCCTGGATAGTGATAGAGAAAGGACAGAGGAGATGCTCGATCTTGTGATGAAAACTAAATACATTATATGTTTCATTACTGTGCATGTGTCTGCAAAGAGCAAGAGCTAATCATCTGGCAAGGTGCTGATTCATCTAGACTAAAAGTGGTTGCGTTACTGTGTTGATTAGCTTTTTGTGCTAATATGCGTGGAGCCAGGATTTCATAAAGCCTTTTGAATGTGTACATCATCTACTGTATGCATGTGTGAGTGGGTGCATGTGCGCATGCACGCCTGTGTGTATATGCTGAGAGGCAGGCCTGTGGTTAGGTTACATCTCCCTGCAGCGCAGCAGAACAGTGTCTTGTTGCGTCACACTGAGTCTGTTAATAACAGGCTAAACCACAAAGGCCATCCGCTGCTCTATTTCTCATCTTCTAGCAGTACACTGATTATACAGCAGTGATACACTTACCAGGGTCTTACCCAGTATATCAAGCTTTCACATTTTCAGCTTTACGTGGACAAACGTAAACTGGATACTTAGCAAAAGGCTGACATCAGATTTGAGGCCCTTTACTGTGAACATGTAGATACACTGTACCATAATTCAGGACACACAGTATATTGTATAAGCAGTTCATGGGGAGGGGGGTTAGTCAACATGACAGTGTAAGTGGTGAGCAGTACAGGGGAGTTGTCAACACCATAAATATAATGTATAGTTTTATAGGTCTAGGGCAGTCAGGGACACAGCTAAGCTTGGCTACTGTGTTTAATACTGTGTGCAGTCAGACACCCCCGACTCCTTCCCCCAAGCTCTCACAGCATGCTACATCCTTGCCACAGGAATTTAATTGCTCTGTAAACAAGCCTTTTGTTTTGTTGCACTCTGTTTGCTCATGCACACAAGATTTATTAAAAGCTTCAGTCCTACCGTGAAAAGACAATAGTGTCATATCAGAGCAAAAACAGATTCCATATGTGAAGCTGAACGCAGAACTGGATGCTGTGTGAGATAAAGTGTTATCTGTTATCTCTGTGGTGATACGCTGATGTTATGAAGACAATAAATAGAGTAGTCATAGTTTTATGATCGCATCATTATCATATCACTTGTTTATCCCTGCAGCTCTTAAAAGCTGTCTTGTGATTGCAGTTTATATGTATTAACCAGTCTCTCTGTTTCTGTTTTCTGTCGTCCCCAGACATACGAGCGCCAGTTCAGAATGCCTGAGCAGAGAGAGGGAGGCCTGCTGCAACTACTGGGAGATCACACTCCGCCCAAACACCAGCTTCGCAGCCCCCTCCCTCCTGTACACACACTTTCACACACACAGCAAACACAGCACACACTTACGCAACAATTCCAACACACACACTCACATCCACACCAAATCAATCCAGACTGGCTCACGTCTGCAGCGCCTTCTGCATCCCCAGCCAATCCTGTAGATTCTGAGCCAGTCAGAGACCTGGCAGGGGCCAGCAGGAGCTCTTTGCTTGATCCAACCCAAACTTTCTCACGAACAGCGACACAAAGCCCCTCGCCTCAGAGATCACTGACTCCAGACCTGCAGTTACCAGTAGTTACAGATGCCAGTATCCTCAACCTGACCTCTCTCAGCAGGTATGATTTGTTTTCTTGTGTTCTGGACGTTATCATGAGCCAAACAAATACAATACACTATGTCTATCCAATGCTGTATTGTGATATTATGTGTCTATGTTGCCTTTGGGGCAATAATGAAAATTTCAAGTGAGATGGTGGTGAAAACCTCCACCTATTTGATTAAATAGAAAATAGTTAATGTACTGGTAAAAACTGGTACTGAATGTACAGTGTTGATGAAGAACAAACCATTCTTTCTCTCTCCTCCGGTCCATCATTGTCATCATTTTTCCTCTGTATGCATCTCTCCAGGGGGAGGGGGCTGCAAGAGGTCAGTGAGCAGCTCTTTGGGAACATCAAGAGGAAGTACGGCAGGAAGGACTCCCAGAGGATGCTTGGTAATCCCCACAGTGCTGATACACCTTGGGGAAGACAGCAAGAGAAAGGATCGGAGAGCCCAACTAATTCAGAGGAGAGGCAGAAGTACAGGCAAGAGGAGACAGCTGAGCGCTTCCATGAAGAAAGAGAAGACAGAAGAAAAGACGAAAGGGAGCGAGCGATCGTAGGGAGGAGAGGAGATGAAGAAGACAGAGGGATGCCCATGCTGACAGAGGAAGGGAAAGGAAGAAAGAGGCGGAGGAGGCCCTCTTTTGATGAGTCATTTTCTGTAGAGGAGCAATTACAGCAACGGCAGGACTCTGACACTACAGAGAAGCACCAGCCTGGGCCACCAGAACCCAAAGTAGCACATAAGATGGAGACTCACAAAAATGATTCTCGACTCATGAGTCATGCTGATGTCAGTAGAGAGAAGACAGAAAAAGCAGAGAGAGCAGATAAAGGTGATAAAAGAGAAAAAGGAGAGAGGGTAGACAGGGCAGAAAGAGGGGAGACAGTTATAAGTGGATCTGACCCAGAGTCAGCTGTGAGTGCAAACAGAATGAAAAAGAACCCTGTGGGTCGTCCTAAGACCAACACTGACAACCTTAAACACAAGGGGCCGACTCACAATCACATCAACAAAGGTAATCTTAACCCTAGACTCCCGAGCCCAAACCCCAGCCCCAGCCCCAGGGGCAGTGTCAGTCCAAGCCCGAGCCCTAAACCCAGGGCCAACATTAGCCCCAGTCTCAGCCCCAGACCCAAGGCAGCCTTGAGTCCAAGCCCCAGCCACAGCACCAGCTCCACAGCCAGTTCCAGACCAACCAAGGCCAAGGACAGATGGTCCTACCTGAAAGCTAAAAGCCATGCCAGCCTCACATCACCCCAGAGAGACAACCGAGGTAGCCCCTCAACCTTAACTGACCCACCCTCAGCGTTCCCCATCACCCCCTCTAGCCCCCTCTACACCAACACTGACAGCCTGACTGTCCTCACACCAGTTAAGAGGAAACGAGGACGCCCCAAGAAACAGCCACTCTTGACAGTGGAGACCATCCATGAGGGCACCTCCACCTCACCTCCAAGCCCACTGGCACAGGAAAGCTCTGCAGGGCTAAACCGTAGGAGGAAGACACACACACTAAACACATTAGTGCAAATGGCCTCCACGACCACCAGCGGCAACTCTAATAGTCTGAAACTTAAACGTGGCAGGGGTCCTTCCAGGCCAGTGAATAAGATGAAGCTTGGGAAAATGCAGAGCATCCTGAACGAAATCCTTTCAGGCTCCAGTCAGAATGGCACTCTGGCTTTGAAATCATCTTCTGCCCCTGTCACCTCAGCTATGAGCGCCATGGCGTCCACCATTGAGGCTCGACTGGGAAAACAGATAAATGTTAGCAAGAGAGGAACCATCTACATTGGCAAGAAGAGAGGGCGGAAACCCAGAGCAGAAACCCAAGGCTCCAACCTTCCCAAAATCACAAGGGACAAGCCCCAACTGTCTGTCTCCACATCCAGTCTCTATGAGAGCCCTGTAGTGCCTTCTGCCACCTTGTCTCCCAGCTCCAGTGCTCCTCCCTTAAGAACCAGCCACTCTGATGCCACTATGCCCAGTTTGCAGCCCATCTCAGCCCTACCCTTGAAGCCACCCAGCAGGAGCCTCCTTTCTGGTGGGTGGAAACTGTCTCCTCCACGCCTTCTGGCTAATTCACCTTCCCACTTGTCAGAGGGGGCTTCAGTGAAGGAGGTGACCCTGTCACCCATCAGCGAGTCTCACAGTGAGGAGACTATTCCAAGTGACAGTGGGATCGGGACAGACAACAACAGCACCTCAGATCAAACTGAGAAGGGCCCCGCCTCCCGACGCAGGTACACTACACTACCTTTCTGAACGTGACTGAAAAATATTCATAAATGTGGTGGTTTTAACCTAATTCCATGCTGTCGTCATACAGGTACTCATTTGATCTGTGTGGGTTTGAGGCTGTGGAGGCAGCAGCCCTGGAAGCATCCAACAGGGGCAGCAAAGCACGATGTGAACGACAAGTAACTGCCGTCGACAACTTCCTGTCACAGCAGGAAAAGAAGCAAAAACATCATCGACGGAAGAGGAAGTGCCTACAGAGCCGGGATCATCTTCACTTTTTATCCGAACTGGAGGAGGTTAGAAACATAATAAATTCTGTGTGTAATATTTGACCAAGTGCTGTTTTTATATGGTGTATTTTCTAAATGTTTCCTCTTTTCAACCCTCTAGGTTGTGTTAAAGCTCCAGCAGCTACGTGTGTCTCACAGACGATACACCTGCTTCCCCCAGCAACCATATCCATCTATTTTCCGCCTCAACTTCCACCATTACTATCCGGTTACCTACGACTCCTTCCCCTGTGACTCCAGCTCGTACCTCCGCAGGAGCGCCGATTTGAAGGCTAAGAGGAGACGCGGCCGTCCAGCCAAAGCCAGCGAGCCAATCACATCGAAGCTGCCTTTTGTTCAAGGATATGGTTATCCTCTGGCAGGGGGAAATTACTATGCAGCACCGTATGCGATGCCTTACGCACCTCCTCTTAGTCTGGGCTACTTTCCCCCTGCTCCCCCATTTTACCTGCCCCACCATTCACTTGGACCTGCACCTCCATCTCCCTTCATGAGGCCTGCTGTCCCCCCTCCCAAGGCTTTCCACACCAGTGGACACTCAAAGCTCCAACCAGGGGCCAAGCTTCGTGGCGCCAGTGGCCCACTGCAGGGCCCCTCTGGAAGAGGTGAGGGCCTGGGATCCTTGGGCGGTGGCAGTGCAGGTGGTCTTGCAGGGGTTCGCCTCCATAAGAGGAAGCACAAGCACAAACATAAGCACAAGGATGAACCCCTCCTTTCACTGCGAGACCGTCAGGAGTTGGGTGGGCTCTTCAGCGGAGCAAAGACCAATGCACGTCTCAGCATGCTGAATGACAGGAGGGACAGTCAAGGCCCTTCAAAGCATCTGGAGAAGCAGAGGGGCAGTGGTCGAGGCTCAAGTCTGGGAACCAGCTTAGGGATGTTTGAGTCGGACCAGCTGTCCCCACACACTCTCTCTGACAGCCAGTTCCACTCCCGTCAGACTCGACAGCCAATAAACAGCTTCATGGGCAGCTACAGTAGCCAATCGCAGAGGTCGGAGCCAGCTTCCGACCTGTTTTTGGGGTCACGGGAGGACAAGTGTGGAGGGAGGAGCAGGAAGACGAGGCTCAGTGTGTTTGGAGATCAGGGCTTAATGTCATTCCAAACTGCCAGGCAGGAGCCAGGACAGATGAACAACTGCTCCAGTCCCTCCCTCACTGGTAAGAACCTCTCACATTAGGATTACCTGTTCATTTTTAGACTGCACTGTGTCTTTATAAGGAATGCACCGCCTTTCCGCCATGATCAGAAAGCATGACAGCAGGAATGTTTTTTGTTTTGACAGGGGCAACATAGTAAAATGTAATGATTCCTTTGATAAAGTGTTGGAGGGTTTAGGTTAGCCCATATTGCAATAACTTCATTTTGCTTACTTGCCTTTTTTCTAACCAGTTCACTTATGACTAGATTTCCTGTAACTGCCTCACAATAAAATCCATCCATGGTTCACCTAGATCAGATCAACAGTGTGACATTAACAGCAGCTTAACACAACAATGGACCTCATTACAGATCCAAAAGCAAGGCAGAGGAGTGCAGATCATAAAACAGTGAGATACCTATCTGCTTGGGAAAAGTAGGGACGGGAGTATATTAGTGAAACACAACTGTACACAAGAGATAAAAAATAATTGCAAGATACATGTAGTTAGAGGTGACTTTCCTTTTAGTCACCTGTGTGACCACGGAGTTTGCCAATGAGCTTAACATGACGTTGACAGACACTGTGTGTACAACCAGTGCTCCCTGCAGTGGGGACTAGCTTGTCTTTACAAGCCTGTTATGTGTAACCGAACCTGCCAAGTTTGCAGAGCTGTTAAAGTAGTTGAAACAAAAATCCATGCATATTTGCAAAAATATTTGGTGTCCAACATATTACTCTGTTCCTTATTTGTTATTTGCTGGTGTCGAGATGTGATAACATATTAAGTCAGTTAACAGGACATACTCATCAAGGTGGTTCCTATTTATAAATATGCTATGTACCACATTTTTAGGACTTAATGTGAACAAAGAGGCAGGGTAGTCCCAAATTTTCACTTCCAAACTAATGTGTATTTTGGTACATTCTGTATTCTGCTGTCTTTGAGCACATCTGGCTGGGGATAGAGAGAACGTAATGCATGGATGGAGACGACTATAATTCACCAATCTCTCCTTCTTCCCCTCCCTCCCTCCCTTCCTCCTCTCCTGCCAATGCCTTTGCCAGAGATATATTATTCACACAGTGTGATTTATTTTCTACAGACATGCCGTAAAAGGCCCTTGCCTGTGTTAAAAGAGCTGGCTGGCAGCCAGGGGTTTAATGACTGGGGCCTAGTCCAGTGGCGGGGAGGAGAAGCCAGGGGCTCAGTTAGAATACACCCCCCACCCCAGGGGATCCAGGACGGATGACTCATATCCACACACGATATCCCTCCAGTGTTGTTATGCCTTCTTCTACCTTCCATGTCTTTCCCCTCTCCCCTTCTGCCGCTTCTTCCCAGCACTTCTCGTTGTTGCTTTCCTCTTTCCCACAATCAACAACATCCATACTCAGACCTCTCGTTGTTCCTCCACCTCCCCCTTCTATCTCTCTTTTCTTTCTGCTTTTTCCCTTGTCTCCCCTCCCCCTCGCTCCCCCATTACCCTCTCTTTTCCCCATTCTCCCTGCCCCTCCTCTAGCATGACTTACTGCCTCACTTCACAGCTTTAGCCCAATTAAAACGCAGGCGCACGTGCATACGCATGCATGCCGCTCAGCCATAGATGTAAACTTGCACGCATAGACCCCCTCTGATACACCCATGTACACACAGTGAAAGATCCCCATCCACAAGCTGATACAGATGCAAAATTCATATTATTGCCTGAGCATGCAACTGCGAGTTTGTAAATCATTCTTCAGTAGAACTAGTTTGTAGTGATTTACATTTTTGTGCGTGTGTGTGCTGATCAGTTTCTCTGCTAATCAGCAGCTCTCACTGACAGCAGTCTCTCACAGGCATATTTGCATGAGTGAATCAGTGAGAATAATTTTCTCTGTGATGCATGACTCGTTCAACCGTGCAGAGAAACTCTCTCACTGAATGATATACATCAAGGATCACATTATCCTGTCTGAAACCTGGTCTGTGGGCATGTATCTCTGTGTAGTGGTGGCTTCCTATTCCACAGAGGAACAGGTCCTCAGTGCTATACGGCCCTTCACACTGCTGAAGGTCACTGGTTTTATGTTCCGTGTATGAGGCTCATAAATTTCTGCTACTTTGTACTGTGTATGTGTGTGTGTGTGTGTGTGTGTGTGTGTGTGTGTGTGTGTGTGTGAGAAAGCTGAACGTGTACACACTTCGTGCAGCTCATAAACTACTGCTACTTAGTGCTTTCTGCATTAGACTAATTTCACTGTCTGCTCTGAGTTCTTGAGCAACAATAGAGTGAGATGTTCCATTAAGTTTTATATATCTTCTCTTACTCTTAGTTCATTAGCAAACACCTTACCACAGAGATATACACACTTAATTCTTAATTAAGTAGTAATGTAGAAAATATTCTCTACTCATTGCACACTTTTAATACACAAACGTGAATTATTCCAACTCCAGATGGCATGTTTTAAGAAACAAACAGAAATGTTCTCAATGTGCTGTGCATCATGTATTAAACATTGCCACATTTGTTCGTGTGTAACAGCACTGCAGAAACCTGCGACATTGTATGAGCAGGATACTGGAGGGAAGGAAGAGAGGAAATGGTTAGGGGATCCAGGAATAGGAGTAAAAGCTCAAGAAAGAGACACCAAGCATGTTGTATGCACACTGTTTAGGGACTGGTGGCTGATTGTGCTTTTCCTCCATTTTGGCTGTGGCTCAGTCTGAGCCCTGGGAACAGTGCCCAGGCAGAGAGGAGGAGGAGGAGGGGGGCTATGAAACGGGACAGAGATGGGTAACAAAAAGAATAACAGAGAGACCAGGACCAGGAAGCAGTTTCTGAAATAGAGACGGAAATGAACTGGTGCAATGTTACCATTTTAATTGAAAAGTAGAGAGTAGCATATTGCCACCCATGAAGAGTAGAGTGGAAAAGAGAATGAGAGTGATGGGCAAAGGGGAAAGAGACAGGATAGAACAGCATGGAAAGGGCATACTGCCCAGTTCACCAGTGTGAAGGAAACAATATGGCTCCAGTTTCTTCTGCTCAGCCATTCTGAACTGCTGAATTCATTATTTGTGCATGTTGGGCATGTGTGTGTATGCATGTGTGTGTGTTTGTATTTGTGTCTCTGTGAGTTTGTGCATGCAGATAAATGCGTTGATATGTGTGTTTGGCTTTTTGGCAGCCTGTGCTCCAGATGCACAGGGTCGTTGTGTAGCGACATATGAAATGGTTGAAGGAGACATTTCTGTGGGTTTCCTGCTAGCAGAATGGGATCGCCTCCTCTCCCCTCTCCTCTCTAGTAGACAATTACAGGATAGGATCTGCTCTCCTGGCTCAGCTGGGCTTTGAAAGGCTTACATGAATATGTCAAAATTAGCAGGAAGCTCTTGAAGCAAAAAAAAAGATGTTCTCACCATGAGTTAAATTGGCCTGGCTTTTCCAAGGCTGCTCATTTTGATTGACTCTGTTTTTAGATTTTACTCTGCTATTTATTTACCTCGTGATGTCTCCCTTCACTCATGCAAGCTCTCTCCTCTCCTAGATGTTCCCAGTAAGCGGAGGTATAAGCGACGCGAGGTGGAACAGATCCAGAAGGACGTGAGGAGGATGCATTCTTTGAACTTTGAGCATGTGCAGAAGATCCTCCGTGCCAAGCGCCTGCAGCGACAAGCCAAAACGGGAAACAATGTTGTCAAAAGACGGCCTGGGCGGCCCCGAAAACAACCCATAGAGGAATCACAGCCGACTAACAGGAGGGCGGAAGATCGAGCTGATGCTCGGGGTTTGGACATGTTGGCCGATAGGAGAGGTGATGGGAGGACTCTGGGGATGCCTGTCCTGGAAAGGTGTGATGACCTGCCAGGTAGGCAGAGCCTCAGGCCGAGCTTGACACCCGAGCCTCTGGAGTTCTCAAATCACGATTCCATCTCAGCAACAATTGAGACTGTGGTGCATCAAGCGCGATCTATGTCTCCACTGGCCAAGGGGGGGAAACGCCGAGGCAGGGGCCACAGCAGGGATGAGTTATGGGCTCCCTCCGGTCAATAGACCTGCAGGAGAGAGCAACTCTGTGACCGAACGCAGTTATTGGAGTCAGTGCTGTGTCAGATGCGGTGCCCTTAATTCTGGGACTCCTTGGTGCACTTTGACTTGTTTCTCCCCTCTGATTTGTGAGGACTACAGAGGGTCAGTGGAGGAGCAGGAGAGGGAACAGTACTGGTACCATCCTTCTGCTTGCTAAACCCAACCAGGCATGAGCCTTTCAAGGATTCATTGGACCTTCATTTACAATGGCACTATATGGTACTATTTGATACTGAATCTGATGCTATAAAAGTGTGTGGTACTTATGATAGTGTAGGATATTATGTGATTCTTTATGTATCTGATTCAGTGATGTGTATGGTACCTTATGATACTGTATCTGAATGTGGCTTTAGCCATATATTTACCAGCAAGGGGAGGGGAATGGTTAATATTAAACTGTGCAGCTCTGCTTATTTTTGCCTTTCTGAGGACACTTGTCAAAGACATGTGAGATAAAACAGCAGTAAATAAGACACCTTACCCTATTACTTATCCCTCTTTTTTTGCTCTCATCCTCATCTGTACCTTCCTTGTTTGCTTGCTCTCACTGAGGAGTAACTGGTATTTGCTGGCAGCTCCTCACCCCTGGACCCCCTCCTTGTTCGATACGCACCCAATTCTTAAGCCCTCCCTGGTGCCCATCACTCAACTTTGTCTCCCTTTGTCATGTTATCTACTCCAAAATCATGTTTTACATCTCCCATTGCTTTGCGCTCCCTCACCCTACCCCCGTCTCATGTTATTCTCCCTCCCTGCCCAGGTCTGTCCTGAGCAGTGACATAAAGGCAATATGGTGGATGAGACTGTCCCAGACTGTAAATAGAAACAAAGTCCACTGTTGCCTGCCTTGTACAATGAGAAACCAGCTCATAGACATGTATACATGGCATACAGTATATCAAGTAGAATTGTTGTACTATAGACAATGAAAGTTGTGTATTGTTTTATAACCAAAAACAGACATGGGTGCGACTCAAAACAAGTTTGTTTTCAGACAGAAAGAACCACATATATTCATTCATACACTCATTATTGTGTTTATATCCAGGGGGCATTGCATACAGGAGGAATATCAGGTGTGTTTCTGGTAAACCTTAAAATTGGTTTATTGCACTATGAAAAACCATACACTTGCATCAATCAAATGCAGCACTTAACATGCTTGTTCCAGCCTTATGTTTTGGCCTTTGATGGTGTGGATATCCATTCCAGAGAGCATGCATTATTTTAATCAATTTGTATATGCAGGCTGCGCAGCCAAAAGCGTCAAACCGAAGCCCAAGTCTGAATCGTGATTGGACAGTTCAGCTGAAGAGGGCTCACATTCAGTGTTTTGAATAGCTAATCCCAGTCTTTCTACTTAACATAATTTTCGATCCATATCCTTGGAAGTATTTTTGCAAGTAAATCCAGTATTTAGATTTAGAAACCAAAGTTTCAGTATTCAGTGTAAGGATGTATTATTTAAAATAATCTAAATCAGAGTTTGACAAACTCTCCACCATGTTGGCACCAAAGTAAAGCATTCCTATGTGCACTCTAGAATGTAGCCATCTTGGATCTTTGTGTCAATATGTCAAGTGTTTGTTAAACTCTATCTACAGTATATGTGACTTTGGGTAGTGGTTGGGATTTTGTCAAATAAGTATTTCAGAATATAAGCAATGGATCAGTGTTTCTTTGGCAACTTTGTTAAAGTTTTGTTTCAGAAGATTCAGTTTTCTTTGGGTTGGGTGGGATTCTCAGTTGCAGCAGTTCAAATTGTGCCTTATGTTTCTTTCTCTCACCAATTACAGTTGAAATATCAAGTGGCAAAGAATGCCCTGGAAATTGACCCAAAATATTCAAGATTGTCCATATGACGCATGTGTCTTAGTCATCAGAACCCTGACACTGCCTGTGTCCCTTCACAGCTTCCATAATCAGCATCCTCTGTCACCCAGTTTCCTTCTAGCTCTCTGACCCAGATCTTCAAAACAGAACTAGAAGGGCTGGACTGATAAATAAATATAATATGATATTACTGTATAGAATACACACCATGTACTGGTCTGTTTTACAGCAGAGGTGGAAACAGAAAGGTCCACTGAAAAAGTTGTGTTTCTATCCAGAGATATTGATTGTACTCAGTGTCCCAGATAGAACTGTCAATAATTTATCTGTTTTAACCTGTTATTTAAAACAGTTAACTGGTTATGTACTTGGCAGAGGAGGAGCAGAGGAGGTTGCCATGGAATCCTTATTCTCCTACATTGTTGTTTGCTATGCATCAGGCCATGCCTGGCAATGACCTTAAAAGGAATTTCTGTTCTGGGTCCACCCTTCGACAAAGAGAAAATAAGTGGTCTTATTAACTGAATAAAATGAATTCATGTAACAAGAATTGTGAATAATACCAGTAATAATTTGTAATAAGTTGTGCAGAAAGTGACTATCATTTCATGAAATCTATAGTTACTGCAGCTCTATGCAGTACAGCCTTAACCAGATGTAAAACTACAGTATTGAAGTGTTTGTTGTAAATAGTGTTAGTATGTCCATCCTGCATGGATACCGGTTGGGCTCGGCTATGCTGGGACTGTCTAAAACCACAGTAGACCTTCTCTCTCTGTTCAGACTGCTCAAGACCCAAGAAAACATACAGAAAAGACGACCCTAATTGATTTTCCTTCTAGACAAATTCTGCAGTCATCTTCCTGGTCTGTTAAATTATACAGAATGCTGAAATAATTTGCCTTATCACACCTTTTAAAGTACTTGGAGGATAAAAGCCCCACTGTAGTGCACTCAACCAAAATAGGAATCCCTGCTGACTTACAGCTATTTTGCCTGCAGCCAGTTGGGGAAGTGCAGTAGCATGAGGAGTAAGCAAGAAGGTTTTGTGTGTGTGTGTGTGTGTGTGTGTGTGTGTGTGTGTGTGTGTGTGTGCAGTTGGGGGGGGGTTCTCAGAGGAAATAGCCAAAAATACACTCGTCCTAAAGTTAGTGTGCTTAACTGCTTTGCTAGGTGACTTTCGGTGGGTCTGCAGTCTGTTGTGGTGAAGATGAGGTCTAGATGTGTGGTCCGTGAGGTGTGGAGGCTACACGCTTGGCAGCTTACTCTGTACTGTGGTCAGTCAGCAGTTTATGATGTAAGAGTTGAAGACCCCAGGTGTTGTCTGTCCTGTCCGTCTCTCCTACCAGCCAATGCTCCGGTGCCTTCTAACACTGACAGGTATTGTCCTAATCCAGAGCTTTCACTCTACGCAGAGACTGCAGAGGGGATGTGGCTGTGAATAGGGTTCAAGGGTCGACGTTGTATTTAGCAGCCAGGACCAGTCTGGTCTGGACCAGTGGCTACAGGAGGCCCCTGAGTACTGATGTAAGGATATTTATCTTGTCTTTGGTCTTAGCATCAAGGGCAGCGCAGCGGTGTTCAACATTACATCAGTGGTTGGGGTGTGTTTACTAAAGCCCACATTTATCAGTTCACTACAGTGACTAGAATGGGATATATGGCACCTAAATTTCGATCACTCCTTGTTCCCTTTGTAGCATGCCGTGATGAGCGTCCTACACATGGAGTGAGGGGTCACATGAGAGAGAACCTCATAAATGTATATGTAGTCATCCTCACAGCATACGTTACAGTTCTAAGCTATAATGTTGTTCAAAGCTGAACGTGCAGATGAAGCGTTGAGAAAACCAATAAATGTACTTCTTTCGAGCACAAAGTGAGCTCTTCTAACAGTGTGGGCATATTTTAGTTTGTATACATAGTGTATTTGAACCTTTTTCTAGAGTGGGTTTCCTTTATTTGCATGCTCAACTTGATTGTATGCATAAATATTTTAGACAAGCCGAAAGTTGAATTTCAATTGAATTTGGAGCAAGACTTGTACATTGTTTGATATGTTTCTTTTTGTAATGAATTTTTTAATTCATGAAGCATTTTTGTACATTGTATGAATATTAAAAACTGCAAATATTTGACATATAGAGTAAATACTAGATGCGCATGCATATGCATATATCCTTCACAGTATGTATGTGTAAATGTACACATATATTTTGTATTTGCATTTGCTGGCATACAGATATATGTCTTACGCACATATATACATGCAATATATATGTATATCCATGTCCGCTGGCATGCTTTTGGTCATGTTTATCTTTCATGATCTTGTAGGTTCTTTTTTGTTTTGTTTTTGATTTCTCTTTCCTCAGAAAGAAAAGCTCATTCTTTTGCTACCCTTCTGTTGGCTGGCAGTGTTGAGCACTTATTAAGAAGAACTACAGTTGAAGTTGTTCATGTTATCCATTGTGTGAAATAATAAATGACTTTATTGACAGCTGATGGTGGCAGATATCGTCTTCTTACTATGACTATGACTATTGGATTTGATATTCTGATCTCCAAAAAAAAAACTGCTTCGTCACGTGCTGAGGTAAGGCCGATAAGTCATTTTGTGACAAGAGCCAGTTGAGACTGTGTGGGTGTGTTTGTGTGTGCGCAGCATGCATGTCAATGTGTGTGGGAGCGAGATGACAGGAGGGTTTGCTGCACTGTTGGTGCTGAATGGTCAGATGGTCTCGGTGAATGAGTACTACCCCGCAATGTGTTCACTTGTTGCAGTTAAAAGAGAGGGAATCCTCTCATTAGATTATTCTACAACCTCAGTCTCTCTCTCTCTCTCTCTCTCTCACACACACACACACACACACACACACGCGCGCTCTTACTCTCGTACTTGTTCATTAGCCAAACCTACATCTCTAAATCCTGCCTGCACTAGCCCATCAGTGTCTGCTCTAGGTGGGCTGGGCTGCAAGCTGCTCTGTTATTGGACAGAGCAGAGTGGGAAGTGCCCCACTATTGGCTGCTGCCAACTAGTAAAATTCTTCTGTTACCATGGTTGCAGGGTGAGCTGCCCAAATGTGTCTCAGTGTATCTAGCGGTCCTGATGGAAGCGTTGGCACCACCAGTGTTATGCTGAAAAAAAAAAAATCCCCTCTCTGATGGAAGTCAGGACTGCAGTGGGGCTGCACCCAAATCACTCTCCAGTGATGCTTGTAAATGAGCCCACACGGCCCCACTTCACATTCAGCACAAGAGAGATGAAGAGCGAGATCACCAGGGTTGTGATTACACTGAAACAGCCCAGCAATGCACATCCTGCATGAAATATGTACTGTTAAGCCAGAGCTATACACTAAGAAAAATCAGGATCATCAATCTGACGTGCAATGTGTGGCTTTTCTCACCAGGCTTAGTGTCAAATGAAATTTCCTCTCAAGTGCACAAGTTTGAGGCACAAATGTTACATATACAATATAATTTCTAAAAAGAATAACCAAAAAGAGTGGAGCCCTGATCAGTAGGGGGACTTCTGGCTAAATAAAAAGCTGTGTGAAACAAAGCACCAGTACCGTTTTACCTTTTTCTTGTTGCTCCATAAACCTGCAAAATATTTAAGCTTTATATAATAGCATTATGAAATCTTACAGATATGATCTTCTGTAATATCTGAATATCTATGCAAGGCATAAATGTTTCAGGTCAATTATAGAAGTGCATGGTAAAATAAAGAAAGGAGGAGGAGGAGGGCAAGGCTTCTAAATTGTAGTGCTTAACTGGGGTTTGTAGGTTTACTGTTCACAAACTTGAACAACCTGCCTTTTATGGAAAATGTTCCAAATATTTGGGAGGATCTTCCTCTCAGTCCTTTCTGGACCAAACTCCTTTAAAATGAAGGCTTTAGGGATGAGGGAACATCAAAGTGTGCATCTAAAAAATATGCATGGTACGAGTTGAAAAAAAGGTTGAATTCCTCACATCTCCATTCATCACATCACGTACATACTCTATATTGTGCACTGTCAGTCTGTGTTGCTCATTTGGTTCTATAGAGGTCTAGAAGGCCTAAATAGCTTGCCACTCTTTATATGCTTTCTGGTTTACAATTACATGAATTACATACAAATATACTATTTGCTATAATATATAGGAATCTTAGTTATGGCTACAATAAGACAGCAGCCCATCACCAGTTCAGTAGCAGCACAACAACACTCCAACAACACGCAGACAACACTCCAACAGCAGCCCAACAACAGCCCAACAGCAGCCCAACAACAGTCCAACAGCAGACCGACAACACTCCAACAACAGCACAACAACACTCCAACAACAGCACAACAACACTCCAACAACAGCACAACAACAGCACAACAACACTCCAACAACAGCACAACAACAGCACAACAACACTCCAACAACAGCTCAACAACACTCCAACAACAGCACAACAACACTCCAACAACAGCTCAACAACACTCCAACAACAGCACAACAACACTCCAACAACAGCACAACAACAGCACAACAACACTCCAACAACAGCACAACAACACTCCAACAACAGCACAACAACACTCCAACAACAGCACAACAATACTCCAACAACAGCACAACAACAGCCAGCTGCATCTCTAACTTAGCTGCCAGCTCCATGTCCTTGCTTCCTTCAGTGGGTCTTTGATCATAGATGGAGTGGGTGGGCCTTTGGTAATTATACACTCAACATTTGTTGATTCTTCCTCCCAAATTCTGCCCACTTCATCAAACCTGCATAAATCAGAGCTTTACCACAGCATACGTCCTGGTAGCACAGTCTGGAAGACACAAGGGCAAGTTTGTTGAAATAAATGAGAGCCTGCTCTGTTGCTGGTCTCTGCACAGTTCCTTTTCTTTATCTTTGAAGTAAACAATCACAGTTGTTTGAGCTGACTTTTGGCAATTGATCTCCATCTCTAACAAACCTACAAACCTTCACCAGCATGGACAAATTATTTCAAAGCTTAGCCTTTGTGGTACATTTTGGACTTGGGCATTACTGTTATTTCTGGTTACATTACAATGAGACCTCTGTGCATACTGCATGGTGAGTACACAATCACTACCAAGTCTACAAAACTATCTATGCAACATCATGTGTGCCATTTATAGCAAGTTCGCCTTTCTGTTGTCGCTTTTTCGCTTACTCCATTTGTCACCTTCTATTAAAAATATAGATTTTGGTTTTTATAGTACTGGTGGTGACTGCTTGATTCTGTATTGCTGTAGTGTCCAGGATACAAAAAAAGACTCTGGTGTTGGCAACCTGCTGCTAGGACAAATACCCTGAGCATCTTGTGCTGAATGTTATTTCCCTACATTTTCTATCTCTCTACACTATCACTATTAAATATTGGTATAAAACACACTAAAATAATCCCAACAATAAATTCATTTTTCTACAAGTCTTAATCATGAAAATTTGAGTCAGGATGCATGAGTGAGTAGCAGTGACTGTTTGAAGCAAGTCCAAAGCCACACAGACCACCAACAACAGACAGAGCCATTAATCTATAACAGATAATCCTGTAGTGCAGGACAACTAACCAGGAAGTCTGCTGTGTAACCAAGCATCCCTCAATCCATCTCTGTTGGTGTTTTCAGAGGCTGACTATTGCTGGTGTTTATGAAGATGGATAGAGCAAACTACGTCTCAGCTCCCTCCTCTCTCTTTCTCCACTGCACACTGATGCCAAAGATGGGAGACACCATCTGGTGGTGAAACGTATCAGTGCGCCTCAAAACCCTCATGTCACGTCCACAGCACAGCATCATCACTAACTGCAGTCAAAGCCATAAATATGACAGACAAGCTACACAAAATCACTTTTACAGTTTGAGATGGAGGAAAATACATATATATATATATATATATATATATATATATATATATATATATATATATATATATATATATATACACGTGTATATATAAATACACGTGTATATATATACACGTGTATATATGTATACGTATATATATAAATATACGTATACGTGTACACATATACACATATATATACTTATATACATATATACACACACATATATATACTTATATACATATATACATACATATACATATACATACATATATACGTATATACATATACATGTATATGTATATACGTATATATACATACATATATATATATACATATATATACACACATATATATATATATATATATATATATATATATATACACACACACACGTATATATATATGTGTGTGTGTGTATATATATATATATATATATATATATATATATATATATATATATATATATATATATACGTACTTTACTCACTGGACCACTTGAGAGGTCAGTGCAGGAAATACTGTAGCTGGAAGTTGTTATGACTGTGTGGCGCATAGAGAGAGGAAAAAAACCCACCAGAGATATGACAGAATGTGTTCTGCATAGAGCTGGCCACTGTTGCCACGGTGACAGTGTGACTCATGGCAGTTTGATTCGGATTTAGAGCGGTGCCCTGTTTGGTGTGCGTGGATGCACCAAAAGAATGCACTTATCTGCATATATGTAGTAAATTCATGCATATGCAAGCTTATATTTGTGTTCTGGTGGGATGAGGAAGACGAGAAAAAGGGAGAATTTCCTCTGTGCAGTTGTACAAACTGCTCTCATGTCTCCTTGGTTACAGTTAGAGCCTTTGTTAGCAGGTTGGCTCTGCCTTAGTCTTATTAATGATGCCAACACTTAGGTAATGTGCCTTTTTGATGAGAGTAGGCCACTTAATCTCCCTATTCAGACTCCATCTCGCACACGCACGCACGCACACACACACCTCCCCCTTAATCCTCCTAATAAGCTGTCTCTCTGTCTCCTGTAATTTGGCAGACGAGTCTATTATATGATCCAGTCATATTTTATTAATGGACCCCCGTAGTGAACACACACACCCCTTAGTGGATGAGATTATGTGACGCACAGGGAGCACGTCTCTGTGTTAAAAATGATTTCAACTCAGTTAGTTTTCATCTGCACTGTTTGTCTGCAGTGTTGTTAGCATTGGGATGGAAGGCAGAACCACAGGCATTTCTGCTGAATTTGGCACCATTCCTCCACACTTCATTACATTTCCACCAGCTCGGTGATAGCATGGAACAGCGCAGCTTCAAAAGGCCGAAAACAGCAAAATAAAAGGCAACGTTCAATTATTGAGTTAAACATTTCGTGGAAATATTCTTGTCTCTGTCCCTCTGCGTCTCGCTCTCTTCCTCAGTGTGGAGCAGATAATTCATCCCATATGTTTCAGCAGTGCCAAGCATTTCGTGCTCTGTGGCGAAGTTCACTCCTCCAAAACTAATTTGCTCAAATAGTGTATTGCTTCGATGATATACCCAACAATTTCAGTTGTTTTTGCATATCTGCAGTATTATTATGATGTGGATTTACTTCTCTATGTGACTGATTTCATCTATACATGATGTTATAGAGCAAAAAGTCTCTGCAGGCACACTAGCAACTCTGTGAGATTACTGATGATGTTAACGCTTAATGTTAACAGTGTTCACCATCTTAGTTTAGCTTAGTTTATTCATTAGTTTTTCAGTATTTGGTCATTAACTAAATTTTGACCTGGTGGTTCGAGATGAAAAGTTTATGACCAAAGTGATTATAATTCAAGACAAGAATGTGGGTAACAAATATTCGTTTCACTCTGTCTAATATACAGTATGTCACACAGAATTTGATGCATTGATTGTAATCTGTGGGTTTTGCTTTAATGTCAGGGCTTAAAGCATATCATTACATTAAACATCTCAAAGTGTCTCATGCATTTTCACCTCACTTTAAAGCGATAATTTTCAGAGTTGATTAAATTATTGATTACTTTCTGGGGCTAATCAATCAGTTGTGGTTTTATAAAATGTCAGAAACTATGAAAAAAGGACAATCAGTGTTTCCCAAAGCCCAAGATGACAGCCACAAATCCACGACTCCAAAAATATGCAGTTCACTGTCTTAGAGGACTCAGAAAATATTCATATTTAAGATGTAGTCAGAGAATTTAGACTTTTTGTCTTGAAAAAATCCTCAAACAGATTAATGGATTGTGAAAATAATTGCAGATTAATTTAATTGTTGACAACTACTTGATTATATGTTGCAGTCTCTTCCCTGTGAGAGCAGGTATGTGTAACATTAAGCCTTTCTCTGGTAGTATATTAAGCTTTGCCAGACATTCTGTATTGTAAACAAATCATTATTCAATATTTACATACCATCATAATAAAGTACAGTGTCATATTTCAAATACCGACTGAGTGTGTCTGCGTCACCCAGTACCCCGATAATCTGCACTTTCATTCTAATCTGAAGATAAACTTCCTCCAACGAGCCGAGGCAAACAGTCAGGACCGCTCCTCTTGTTGTCTGGTCTTGTTGGAACAGATGAATGGATTAAGTTCTTTATCAGACGGTTCAGACAGTTTTCTCTCGCCTTCTTTCATACCTGCAGTGGCTTGTCTACATGCTATCTGCTTGTTGTAGCTCCAGGAAACACAACAGCAACATAGATAATAGGATGTTTATTGCAAAACCTGTATGTGTTTGTGCACGCAACATTATCCAAACAAATCTTCACAATTCTTAACGTATGCACGCCTGAATGTGTGTATTTAGCACGTGTCCACTTAATGAAGAAGAGTGAAGCTTTGAGCTGTCAGGTACACGCCAAGGTTTGACACCATGTGACAGTCAAGAGTAACGTGCTGAGAACAAACGAGTGATTAGACTCAACAGACTGAAACTGAGCGGCTGCTCATTAGACGCATGTTGACAATGTTTGCTTATGTGCCAATGTATAGAAATGTTCTCAGGCAGTCATTAGATAAAAACACCTGTGCAGATACTTTAGTGTCTCATCAGCGTGAGTGAGAGAGAAAGAAAAATGACAAACAGCTCTCTACCAGGGGCTCAGGACCCCCCAGGCAGCTTTGAGAGAGAGAGAAAAAATGTTTGCCAAATGATTTATGTGATGAGGAAAAAACTGCATTGCATAAATTTATGATCATGCTTTTAATCTTTGTGATAAATGCATAATGTTTGAGAAATAATGAGTATTTACAGCCCTGAGGCTCGCAGCAATAATGGATTATATGAAATGGCCCTGATGAAGGGAAGGGGGTGGTGGAGTTAATTATCTGGTCCTGCAAAAGTGGGTCACAGTTTTTTTTTGTGGTCCAGAGGTAGAAAATGCTTTCGTGTACAGCAGTAGGTACAGACTGACCTCTACTGCACCTCTGTGCGGAACCACTGGTGCTTTTTTCCTCTTTCTGTTGCAGTTCCAACCCTCCGAGGCACATTACATAACTACACTATTATTTTTCCATCCCATGCCTCTTTCTCTCTCGCTCTCTCTCTCTGTCTGACTGACTGACATAGCAGAGGAAACATAGATCCAAACAAGGCAATGATAATGACTCACTCCTCACTTTTGATCGGTCTATTTGTCACACCCTGTCTCTTCATTTCCTGCCTTTTCTTCTGTTCTCTGCCTTACCAAACCTCTATCTGTCCATTTCTCTTCTTTTTCTTCTTTTTTCTGCACCACCACAAGTTGGTTCGCCTTTGCACCCATGTGGTGCACTAGCTTTCCATTAGTTCATTTCCCCTGCTTTGAGAATGCTCTTGCACATTGCATGTATGTGCACACTGAATGTGTGTGTGTGCGTGTGTGCATGTGCACATGTGCGTGTCTCCTGAGTCTCAGAACAGTATTATTGTAAACATATCATTTGATGGGGAGAGTGGTTCAGGTTGTTGGCCGACTGCCCTGCTTTCATTTGGAACAGAGCTGCCAACATCTGGACTGTGTCAACACTCACTGTGTGTGTGTGTGTGTGTGTGTGTGTGTGTGTGTGTGTGTGTGTGTGTGTGTGTGTGTGTGTGTGTGTGTGTACTGGGGTCCCTGCCTCGGCCCCAGAGCTGTCAGCCATTGGATGGGGAACAGATTTGCTCAGATTAATCAAAGGTGTAGCATTAATAAAAGGAGCCCTATGCCTCCATGCCTCCAGGCAGCCATTTTAAGAGCCTGAGAGAGCAGCCTAACATCCTCCAGGACGAGCTGCAGTCACACACAGGCCATGCAGGCAGGCAGGTACATGCACACAGCCCAGAACTGGCTTTCAACTGGAATAGTCTCAATCTAACAAAACATTTAAAAAGGTGAAAACAATCTTTTCCTTGTTTGTGGTTTGTTCGTCAGTTCACACGCTGTAAGGTGGAGTCACAGTGCAGCATTCCCTTTGGACTCAACTCTGTATGAAATATAAGAGAAACCCAGATCACAATCTGTGGCCACCTTGGACGAAAAACCCACAAATCCGACAGAGACACAGAAAATATGTGTTATTCATGTGTGAGAAATGTGCAGCAACCTCCTCTGTGAATTTATCTCAACCAAGGTCAGAATGTGCAGCCGTTCAAGAGGCAGAACACATAAAGCTTTGGGATTACAAAAGACGGAAAAGGGCAGAACATACCTAATTAATTTATGTAACCTGACATTAGATGCATCAGAGTGTGCGTTTGTGTTTGTGTGAGAAAGACAGCCACAAAAGAAACTATAGGCGAGTTATTTTAACATTTGCCCCATCGTGCCCGTACAGTAGTGTTATGTGTAAAGCCGAGGCTTGAGTTTCCTTCCTTTTGTGGTAGACTCCCTACATCTTAAAACACACACATACACACACATCACACAAGAAGTTGTGGTTTCTGAAACCATGAAACAAACTTTACTCTCTGCACAACATTCAGTCCCTTCTTCTCCTTCCCAAACTTTATCTCCGACACCAGTTCCTGTGCTTATGGTTATACATTTGCGCATGTGGGTCTGTGTGCACACATGCTCAATGCATAAGTGTGTGTGTGCGTGTGTGTGTGTGTGTGTGTGTGTACACTGTTCAATAATATCCCCTTCAGCTGAAGAGAGAATCTCTGTCCAGCTTTCTTGGAGTCAACCAGCAGTCTGAGCTGTTGGCTCTGGCAGACCATCTGATCCTGCCTCACTGGGCTAAAGATATTTGGGTGCAGTGAGCACTGATGTTATTGCTGAGCTCTGGGTAGTGCTGAGCCGAGATGTATTTGGGTTGGCTGGCTGAGGGATGAGGCCTGTTTGCCTATCGGGGCCAAAGGCTCTGCAGGGGGTCTGCCTAATCTGCTGCGCCATCCGACAGCTTAATTAGTGTTTCAGTGCTGCACTCATATGCAGTCTGCACACACACACACACACACACACACACACACACACACACACACACACACACACACACACACACACACGTGTGTGCACACACACTGGGGCATAGCTTGTTAGTCTAATAAAGAGCCATTAGAAGGTTAAATGTGGGTCTCATTAAAGATTAGTCATTTACTAGCGTTTACTTGGATTTCCCTCGGGATTAATAAAGTATCTATTTATCTAGCATGCATAATAAGACTCGAGTGTGATTCTGATAGCTGCTCGTATTGCTGCTAAAGTGAAGACCACAGTCAACTCATGCAATGTTAATTCACCATGCCATAGCCTGGGATTTGGCCCATCTCCTGCTGAGAGCATAAACACAAAGAGAAATGGATACAGTCACTTCCAGTCGGTATCTGATGGCTTAAATGTCATTACACGTTGGTTTCTTTATGTTGTGGGCGCACTCTACACACTGTAAATTGTTTGAGATGATTTTGACAAGCTGTGATCCAAGGGGTTTAAAGAGGAAGAGCCTTGAGAAGGATAAGCTGTGTGAAGAGGGGTCTAGATTAGTTTGAATGGATTTGGAAGTCCTTGTGGAAGCTTGGACTAAAGGCTGTATTGAAATGTCAGAGATAATAATTTTACTTCTCTGGTTTCTGAAGATCCCCGTCCTAATGCCTCCACCATCTGTTGGAGAGCCGAGCAGTGGATGTCCATCAATGCAACAGGGGGAGAGGGAGAAATCTGGCGCACCACACAAAGATAGGTTTACTTGCTCTTTCCAGCACTCATCAGGCTCCATCTGATGCAAACAGCGCTCTTGTCTTTGCTTGGATTCTAATGACATTATTCTGCCGGTCACGGCCACATGAAAAACAGATGAGCATGAGCCATAAAGGGGAAAATCAGTTTTCAAAAAAAGGAATTAAAATATTGGAGCTGCCAATGTTTTGACTTAGTGGATAAAGCCTCCAGGCAACTGGGGTTGGAGGGAGAGAGCAAGAAGCTGTGAGAATGTCAAACAGCAGACAGCTTTACTGACTCAAGACACGGATTAGCCATCCGAAGCCTTGTTTTAAGAGTTCAGTATTACTGAACAGCCCATGACCAACCTACAGTGTAGAGCAAAGTGTGAGAAAGACATTCAAACTGAAAATTAGCTGTTGAACTGGCTGACAAATTCTCTTCCACATCTTTGTCTTGATACATATTTCTGCCAAGCTCAGCTACATAATAAAAAGAGAGTGACAATTTTGCATATTTGTCAACTTTCAGAAGCTGTTTCTAGGAACATCTGTGACGTTGGATTTGCATTTTGGAAAGGCTCACAAATATAACAGAAAAAAAAGTGGGAATGCCAAAACGAGGCATGATGATGTTTAGCATTCATACAATATGCAACAATTTGATACTAATGTAGTTTATTTGGCAGTCCATCTATCCGCCTGCCCGATTGTTGATTTAACACCGCCGTAACTTGTTTGCTTTTGACAAAATGGGAGGCTATTTTCTGTGGTTTTAAAATATCACATACAAGCTTATTTCTGTTTTTGTTTCCATTATCATAATTCATTTTGATTGTTTATTTGTTGACAGTGTCTGTAAGTTATACAGTTGTTAATCTGTCATTCTCTCCCGCTACACAGTTATTCACCATTTAATGTTTATGATGGCTGGTGTGATTGAGGTTATGTCGTGCTGTGCATGCTTGTGTGAGCAATTTGAGTGACACTCTGTCGCTTCCCTCGCAGGGGAACTTGCTAATTTACTATCTCTCAAACAGATGCCACATTATGCATGCAACATTCACATACACAGACCAGCATATATCACCAGCAAACACATTCACATCTGCCCATATGTGCTTAAATCAGTTGTCAGTGAATCTCTGTCAGTTTTGACGTTTCAACTCCAGTGTTCACAGCTTTAAGTTGCTTAACAGACAGAACATAGAAGTCAGTTTTCTATGTTAAAATGAGATCCTGTTGTAATTCAGTCATTGAATACTCGAGTAATTTACTTTGTAACACAGCATGTCTTCTGCGCCCTCTTTGTGCTGTTATGCCTCGAAGCGCTCGGCTGCAGAAGAACATCTCTATAAAAAAAAAAAAAACATTTTCCACCTGAATCCTGTAGCCAGTAACAAATACACTTTTATAGTTTGTACTCGGTTGTTACGCACTTTCAGCCACCAGAACAAGAAGAAACGACTGGACCTAACAGGCCATTATTTCAATCACAAAATGGATTTTTCATGTTGAGCAACCGAGCATGTCACAGTTACTAACATATATTGTCAGAAACTACCAAGATCTTGTGTTTATGGTGCACCAAAGTGTGTGTGTGTGTGTGTGTGTGTGTGTGTGTGTGTGTGTGTGTGTGTGTGTGTTAGTGCGTGTCATGAAGAGTTGGTCTGGCCCAGTGCCATGCAGCTGGAAGCCATCATCGAACCAATTACTTTCTTCTTTTGCTCTCCTTCGCTCTCTCTCCCTTTCTTCGCTCTCTTTCGTTCTCTTCATCTCGCTCTTCTACTCCCATTCTCTCTGCCGGTCTGACTTTAATTCTGCAGCCTCGTATCTTTGTGAACCAAGAGTTAACCCCCTCACTCACATCTCCCTTCCACCAACTACTACACATCTCATCACCACCACACTTCCACTACTTCACCCTCTTCCTCATCGTCCTCTTAAAGATGTCTGATGTATTCTCCTTATCTCGCTTTGCACCACAGATTATTGATTCAGATGTGCAATGTTTGTAAGTCTGTCCTGCAAACACGGTGCACAAACCACTGTACAGTAACATGTTTGAGCAGCAACTTATGTCATGAGTGAAGGGTGGCGAGAGTGAAAACACTGATTACAGATCGTGTACAGAATTAATGCGTCGCCAGACAGAGAGGCAGTGAGGGATGGAGGCAGTGAGAGAGTTAACAGTGTAAACAAATGAGGAGTGTAATGAGGATAAAGCACTGCAGTGAACAAGTGAGCCTTTGTCCTCACTCATACCTGCTCTCACTCGCCTCTCGTGCTGTCGTGTTTGGGTTTCTGGGAAGTGCAGTTTATTGAATGTTGAAGATGGCAAACAGAATCCAGCCCTGCATTCACACTGAGACACTCCATGAGGTTTTTCAACACACAACGCCAAAGAGTGGCTCATTTGGATTTCACCAGCCTCTCTTACTTTAGTGTAAATGCTGCTAAGTGATGGAAGTGAATGTCTGTCCTTCAGTCTTCACCACTTCTGATCGGCTTCACACTTGCTGGCTGTATTGCTGATGACCCAAAAAGGTGCAGTGTCGAGTGTGAGCTCTTGGGATCTATTTATTAGTAGTGCATTGTGTGCACTCTGTGTATTATATTGAGAGGGGACCCCTTTTAACCGTTACACCACCAAGTGGCATGCTGGGTACAGCGTGGTCTCCCACTGATTTGCATTCTCTGTTCTCCTCATTCATCCATGGTATGCTTTGGCATTACATGTATACAACAGTGTATTGCTCAAGACTCAAATTGTTGAGTGTGAAGTCATTTGGATGAATACCATAGTGCTGCAGCCATTTAAAGGGCCTAGTTTGACCAACATGAGCCTTAAAGCATATTAATGTACAGAACACTAATGTGACTTTAACAAAAATGAGTACTGACTTCAAGGGCATGAAGAGCAGGAGATATATTGTGATTTCTAAATGTAGCATATTCAGTGTTTGGAAATGGTCTGCATAAATGTAAAGCATGCAGGAACTGTAGTTATTTAATACACTGGAAGACTCTGTGGATTTACTTGAAGCTCATTGTCCCTTTGAGCAGTTTGATGACTAAATATTTTAAATTTTTATCTGTAACTTAAATGTCACATATAAAGCAGATTTTTAGGATTCAGCTAAAATAATAATAATAATTATATCAGCTACTTTATAAAATCTTAGAGCAAATATAAGTCATGTATGCTTTTACTTATTCTGATCAAAAGTCTGTTGCACCTGTGACCGAGCAGTGATGTCACAGTGGACTGAGACATCCTGAAGTATACGTCAAGGAGAAGTGAGAGAAGCAAGGAGAGAAGTTTAAACCACTGGAGGTCAGAAGCAACATTACATTAATGAATGTGGCGCTATTGATTTTCCAATGACACTGAACATCATGTGAGCAGAGAGAAAAAACATAAACACCTCTGTTCATAATGGGTGGGCTGGTGAGTAACCAGTAACTTTTTGTCAGAAAATGCTTATTCAATTTGAAAATGTGCAAGAAACAAACACTTGGATGCTGTTTTCTTTTGGCGTCTGTCCCCTGTATTTAAAGGCCTGTGGCTCAAAGGATGTTAGAAAGTTGCAAATGAAAGTGACACCATGTTAGAGGAATACAAAGAAAACAAATCAGACTACCATCATACAAAGAATGTCTCACTGTGCTGAAAGAGGCCGCTCATTCTGAAAAAGGGGCAAATGGTAACAAGTAACACACACACACACAGATGGAGATGTGGCCGGGCGTCAGGCCAGATGCTCCAAGAGAAGGAAACTCACATTCTTGTGATGGGGAGTCATCAAGTATCAGGTTCCATAGACTCTGGCAGAGGCTGGAGAGCCCCCCCACCACCCACAGAAAGAAACTCATGCATAGGGGCACACTCTGCAGCACCGTCCTTTCTGCGTGTGCATGAGGGTGAGCTAGCTGCATGAAAACACTCTGATCTTGTCAGACCTCTGTCTGTAGAAGTAAGCACAGAAGTGTTATCCTGCATGCAGCTTGATCTGAGTAGTTTGTGTTTTATCTTCAAGAAAAAAAGCTCCTCAGTTTGTAGCGAAGAAGCTGCTTCAACATGAATGGATCCAGGGGAATCTGTTGGTTTGATCTGATCCGCATGGAGGAGAAGAGGGAGAATAAATGTTCACACGTCTAATTTCTTATTCTCCCACTAGATGTCACTGTCAACCTACTCTTCTTTAGGTATAGCTGGCTGGCTATCCCAGCTGTCTTAGGGTGAGAGACAGGGTACACCCTGGACAAGTCGCCACCTCATCGCAGGACACATAGAGACAAACAACCACTCACACTCACATTCACACCTACAGTCAATTACCTGGGGAGAACCCATGCAGACACGGGGTGAACATGCAATACTCAAATTTTCCAAAAATATTTGTGCCATTGACAGTTAGGCCTACACAACTCCCATGCAAAATGATTTGAACCATACCACTTTGTCAAAGAAGCTTGCTAATTAATACAGTCTAATCCCTTTACTTGGTCCCAAGTTTTTTTATTGCATAGGCACAATTACACAGAAGCAGTCGCAATGAAAATCTTTTGACGACACTCATTAAATAGATTAGAGGACATACAGAAAGAAAACCACATGAAGTGTTGAAAAAGAGCATTAAATGTATCTGCAATCACTGGTTGTTGTGCTGCTGATTCTTCAACATTTTCACGTTCTTGAAAAAGTAATCAGCATTGAAGAGATGCACCGATAAATCAATAAATGCATTTGGGTGGAGTTCACAGGCTTACTCTTTCCTCTCATCAGTATAACAAACTCAATTTACGCTGGCTTTTCATGTTAGATGAAATGTTATAAGCAGGATACGGGGGCGGCACGGTGGTGTAGTGGTTAGCACTGTCGCCTCACAGCAAGAAGGTATGGGGTTTGAATCCCGGGCCCGGGCCCTTCTGTGTGGAGTTTGCATGTTCTCTCAGTATCTGGGTACTCCGGCTTCCTCCCACCATCCAAAAACATGCATGGGGATTAGGATAATTGGCTAAATTAAATTGACCGTAGGTGTGAATGTGAGTGTGAGTGGTTGTCTGTCTCTGTGTGTCCTGTGATGAACTGGAGACCCTGCCTTCCGCCCTAAGACAGCTGGGATAGGCTCCAGCCCCCCCACAACCCTATGAGGATAAGCAGTAGATAATGGATGGATGGAAGCAGACTACAGATCATCTATCAGAACAATATGGACATTCAGGTTCCCTCATGTGGCGTAAAGGTGAACTGCAGACCTGAGCAGGGTGAGTGACCTTTACCTTGCACACAAAGTGTCTATTTAAGGAATCTGCATGTGTGCACTGATCCATCATTGGTTTCATCTGGCTTGATGAATCTGTGTCCGCTCATCCTGGCTTGATCTTTGTGCAACCAGTTGAGCCGGATGTTCTTGTTTTGGATTCGTTGAACACAGCTCAGTCATTTATCCTGGATGTCTGATTCATACTTTTGTCCGATGGACTCCTGTTGTCTTGGTGGTTTCCGTCTTTTGTTTGTTTTTCTGCTCCTACAGACTCTCTACCAGTCAGTCAGAACTGAAGAAGCCTCTTAGATGAGATGTGAAATTTCTTTAACAAACCTCAAACAAGTCCAGTTGATTCTTTTTTACTTTTTGATTTACCTCAACCTGGATGACTGTTAACCTACACAGACAGGTCTAAAACATAATTTGTTCAAACCTTTCATGCATGTCTATACAGTTTCCTGAAACACATTCCACCTTTTAGTGCTGAAGCAGTAACATGACGCCTATAGGACATGTTCACTGAGTCACTGCCTCAGGTAACAGGACATGTTACACCTGTCATAAGTGACATAAAGACAAAACTGTCCATTTCTCACCTCACTGATCATTGCATTGAAACTGAGCTAGTGATTACATGTTCAAAAAAAACAACAAGAAAATGTATTTTAATTAAATATTTTGCAACTAAACAACACTCTCGTGTTTTCGGGGAAAGACTGCTGAAAAAGGGTCCAGTTACCTGCATCCAAGTGGACCAACATGTGAATACCACAATATTTGATAAACTATTTTGAGATTTGATAAAGAACAAACAACGTCGCTGTTTGTCTCTTTTGGGCTACTCCTCTTCCTTCCACAGCGATGACTAGATGTCTACAGTAGCAATCAATGCTGCTCATCAGCTCTGTAAACTATGTAATTATGTCATGACTAAATAAATGATAAAAAAAAAAAACAACTAAAATACCTCTCTGTGCTTGCATTACCCATCTGTAAGTGAGCGTGTGCACATGAGGGCTGTTTATGATAAAGTGACTGATATCATCTGATGATGATAAGTGAAACAGAATAAATATTTACAGATGTCTATGGGTTGTTAGCAGGTCCATCAAGCAAAGGCACCAAAAATGTGAAGGCCAACGGAAGAAGGGGAAGGTAATATAGGATTTATAATAAGTTAATTCAGTTAATTAAGCCAGTAAAAATTATGATGATAAAAAAAATCAGTGAAAATGGCGAGGAAGCTAAAGTTAATCAAGATAAAAGACACTAAGGAGGGAAATGGAGGGAATCTGGATTGACAGGTTAAATGACTTCTGGTGGCGAACATGAATCTCACAGCTGCCACAGATACCACGAATGCTTGACTTAAATATCTCACTTCACACAGTAATATTTCTAAAATATCCCTTTCTTTAATAATCCATCCATCCATCCATTATCTACCGCTTATCCTCATAGGGTCGTGGGGGGGCTGGAGCCTATCCCAGCTGTCTTAGGGCAGAAGGCAGGGTACACCCTGGACAAGTCTCCACCTCATCACAGGACACACAGAGACAGACGACCACTCACATTCACACCTACGGTCAATTTAAATTAGCCAATTAACATAATCCCCATGCATGTTTTTGGATGGTGGGAGGAAGCCGGAGTACCCGGAGAGAACCTACACAGACACGGGGAGAACATGCAAACTCCTCACAGAAAGGCCCCGGGGCGGGATTCAAACCCAGTACCTTCTTTCTGTGAGGCGACAGTGCTAACCACTACACCACCGTGCCACCCTCTTTAACAATCATATTTTGATATTTGTATACCTTTGAGAATAGTAAACGATCTCACAGTTTAAAGGACATTACATGAAGTAGCAGATGCAACTCACTCAAAACCTGTAAGCAGCGTGTAAGAGGGGACATCAGCGTCTGTTTTACCTTCGGAAACTGTCCCGTTTTAATACTGACAAAACAAGCTTTTATTGATTCTATGTTATCTTTATCCCTGGTGTCCTGGTTTGGTAATCTATCACTACAGGACAAAAAATCCCTGCACCAGGTTATCAAATGGGCTGGTAGGCTAACTGGGGAGCCCTCAATGCTTCACAGCTGCAGCGTAAAGCCAGCTCTACTCTTGAGGACTGTTGCATGGTGAGATCCAGCTCCTTACATCTGGCTGTTCTTCTTGTGGTTCCTCGGGGGGGGAGGTACTAATACACACACCAGCAGCTGTCTCACACACACATACACAGCTGTAAATCAACTGGACTTGCTTGAGGTTGGTTGAAAACTTTTCACCTCTCATCCAATAGGCTTCTTCAGTTCTGACTGGGTAGAGTTCAGATAATCATACTCCTATTGGAGCAGAAAAACAAACAAACAAATTTAATGTGGGAGTCACTGTCTCGTCCACCCTGACGAGCGCCGTTAAGATGAGCTGCCCTCAGGTGTGATACTGCAGTTTCTGGGGATGGAGGTCAATGAAGAGTTGTAAGTAGCTGAAAGATGTTGTTGTAGTCCTCCTCCTCTGTTCAAAGATGGTTTCTCCAGTTTGAAAAAATGAATTCTTCTTCCTCTCTCAAGCCATCTGTCTTCTCGGGTTAAAACCTGGACATTGCTGTCAAAGGAGTGACCTGGGTCTTTCAAGAGCAGCTGAACTGCTGAGTCTTGTCCTGAGGAGGTGGCTCTCTTGTGTTGAGTCATACTCTTGTGGAGCGGTTGTTTAATCTCCCCAATGCACAAGTCACTGCATTCTTCACTACACTGGACCGCATACACTACATTTACATACACTACATGCACTCTGTTTGTACTGCCTGTTTTTCTGACAAAGCAGCTTAAAAGCATGGAAATGCACAGCTCAGCTGTACACACACAAAACTGAATAGCAGCTACCTTATTAATGAACATCCATCCATCCATTATCTACCGCTTATCCTCACAGGGTCCCGGGGGGCTGGAGCCTATCCCAGCTGTCTTAGGGCGAAAGGCAGGGTACACCCTGGACAAGTCGCCACCTCATCGCAGGACACATAGAGAAAGACAACCACTCACACTCACATTCACACCTACGGTCAATTTAAATTAGCCAATTAACCTAATCCCCATGCATGTTTTTGGATGGTGGGAGGAAGCCGGAGTACCTGGAGAGAACCCACACAGACACAGGGAGAACATGAATGAGAACATGTCTGTCACACAGACAGGGCACGGGCCCATCCAAACCCGGTACCTTCTTGCTGTGAGGCGACAGTGCTAACCACTACACCACTGTACCACCCATTAATGAACATAACCAAATAAAATATGAAGCACAATAAAATAAACTAGTAAAACCACCAGGAGTGTGACAATCACAAACATTTCAATACACTCCCATTCTAACCAAATGGGACACACATCAATCAGAGCACCATAACATTAACATTAACACCATAACCTTACTGTAAATTCACAGCTAGAGGAAAGATTTTTTTTCTCATTTTTATTGTTTTCTCAATATGTTCAAGAAGTTTACTCAAACATTATTTCTGAAAAAAATCAAAACCTATACAGTTAATAAAGCTGAAAAAAAATCAGATTGTGTGAACCATGCGTAGGCTATGCAGTCTTTTTTTTTTTTTTTAATATTATTATTGTTTAGCAAAAGACCTGAGCTGTTCTGACCACCACTCAGATAATGGAGTAAATAATAACTTGACTACAGGTGCAGCTTGTCCTCATATTTCTATAGGCGAACATATGGCCTCTTATCTGTCCACTTCCACAGATACCTTTGAAGAGGATCACTTGCATTCTCCTTTGAACAGAGACAGTAAAATCTAATTGTGTTGCCTCACTATCTTTAAGGTTATCAGAGATTCCTGCAAAAAATTTAAAGAAAAAAAGAGGTGGGGTTTTGTGGTTCATAGCTATAAAAGCCTTCAGTTGAAGCTTGTGTGGCTCAGCTCAAGAGGAGCCAGCAACCCATGTAGTCGGTGTCTATTCTGGGACATATGCCTGGATCACACTGCATAAAGGTAGGAGGACTCATGTTTCTAAAGTCCAGCAGACAGTAAAATGTTACTTAACGTTAATAAATGTGTGTCTGTGATTGATTCAACTAATATCTACAGACAATTACAGGTATAAGTTTGTTTGGTATATGATTCCTTTATCTGAAAGCATTAATTTTGCTGAAGAGGAAATAAAATCCAATAAACTCAAATCAGTGATAATAATTAGTCTCATAGGTACAGTATAATCCACAGTATTTAGAATTAAAGTCTTTAATTGAGAAATATTTTACAAAAATATGTGTATTTTTTTTAATAAATAGTAATGAGGACTTAATGTGCTGCTGAGTGATGGCTTTACTCCTCTCAGGATATTCAGAAGAATATCATCAGTTCCACTCCTGCTGCCTCCTCCTCTCCTGTAACTGCCCTCACTGTGAGTCAGTACCCACAGTTTAGACATACAACTTTGAGGCTGTGTGCATTTGCACAAGCTTCAAACAGTCCTCAAATTCATTTTTGACTGTAACGGTGGCTGCAGGAGCTCCAGCCCCTGATGGCACAACCTGAAAAGAATGAGCAGCATGACAACTCCCAGGAGGACGGGAAGCCGAAGGACCCTGAGCAGCCTGGACGGAGGAACCTGCAGACGGCCCGGTCCCGCTTCCTCAAAGGAGTCTCCTACTTCTCTGGAGACATGAAGGCTTTTGGGAAATGGATGGAAAGTAAGTCAACATTAATTTCTTTCTCCTGGCTGACACAAAGGCAGCAGTGGTATACTGAAAACACCAAGTACACTGATAATAGTACAGGATAACTGTACCCCTGGCCAATATACAGCAAATTGACTCCCTTCACTACTCTGGTAGATTTCAATATGTTAACAGTGGAAGAGGTATTCTGTATCAGTTATTCAACCCTGGGTTCAGTTACAAAAACTTTCTCCAATCAATTGAAGAACCAGGAGGAATAAAAAAAAGAATGTAAACAAGTATGTATGACATTTAGCTATTATACATTTATGTGCCTCTGACTGCAGGCTATTGAGATCAACGATGTGACAAGTGTTCCCCGTAAAAATATGGCATCTGTCATCTTGAACAATTATGTTGTAACACAGCTGTCATACCATGTCAAGAGTCCGAGGCTGGAACTCTGAGAAGTCACGTTCAAACAAGAGGGAAGCGCAAGCATCTATATACTGTATGTCAACACATCCTGCTCCCTTTCTGTCCTCCAGGGCAGTTTTTCTTGCTGCAGTTGCTGGACTGGGTTTTGCGTGGAGCTGCTCAGGTGATGTTCGTCAACAACCCTCTGAGCGGCCTCATCATTTTTGGTGGCCTCATCCTGCAGAACTACTGGTGGGCTCTGAACGGCTTTTGGGGAACTCTCTTTGCCACCATTTCTGCCCTCATTCTGCAACAGAGCAGGTTTGAATGAACTGACACTACAGATGATAAGAAGTTAAATCATAAATGTTAATAAATAGAGGGTGAAATGATTTTACACCATGTTGCGCAGCAGGAAAAAATGAATTAATGAAAATTTCATCTTATTCAGGGGTGCAATAGCTGCAGGTCTCTATGGTTACAACGGCATCCTGGTGGGTCTGCTGATGGCTGTGTTCTCCAATGGAGGAGATTGGTACTGGTGGCTCCTGCTACCCAACGCCTTCATGTCCATGATGTGGTGAGCAATTAACTAATGACTAATGATAAAATAACACAGTAAATCCATATCTGAAAATGTAAAATGTCAAAACTGATAGGTTTACTGTTTGTTTGACAAAATAAAAGTCATGAGGTCTCAGCACTTCCTTTTGTGCCTCTAGATCCAGGTTTCATTAGCGTGATCTCAGTCTGAATGAATCTAACACACTGATGGTGCATCCTTGTGCTTCAGCCCAGTTGTGTCCAGTGCCCTGGCATCTATTAACAGTCGCTGGGATCTGCCAGTGTTCACCCTGCCGTTCAACATCCTGGTGTGTCTCCACATGGTCGCCACTGGACACTACAACCACCACTTCCCCCAAGTCCTCATTCAGCCTCGCACAGAGCTGCCCAACATCACCTGGGCTGAAATCGATGTTGCCAAGGTCAGTGACAGGCCAGGATTTGTTTATGCACTTTACCTTACACGACCCTCTACAGTGTGTAGACGCTGCACACTTCATATCAGGTGCTTTTACCTTTGTTCTGATGACATTTCATCGTTGTAATGCAATTCAGATACAGACAGCTCATTTATAATGTGTTATGTGCAAGTTATGATTATTGAAACTTTCCATGTGTAATTACAATCCTGCATTAAATCCATCAAAGCTGACAGGAGGTCTCTACTGTTGTGGCTCTACAGTTATGTTACCTCTATGTTTGTACCTCTTTAGCTGTTCATGTCAGTGCCTGTGGGAATAGGCCAGGTCTATGGCTGTGACAACCCTTGGACCGGAGGAATGTTCATTATCTCTCTCTTCATCTCCTCCCCTATCACCTGCGCTCATGCTGTCCTGGGATCTGCTGTGGGCATGGTTTCAGGTGAGAGGACAGACAACATCTTAATTTTGCTCCATTACGTGCTTTCAGAATGAATTCAACCTGCCAAAACCCATGCAAACTAACTGGGTCAATTTTCTTTAAAATAACCCAACCTTAAAAACTAGACGCGGGACTTATTGATGGCTGTGATTTAACACTTTGCAGGCTTGGCTCTGGCAGCACCTTTCGGAGACATTTACTTCGGCCTCTGGGGATACAACTGCGTGTTAGCCTGCATCGCCATCGGAGGAATGTTTTACGCTCTCACCTGGCAGGTGCACCTGCTTGCCATCACATGTGGTGAGTAGACACCCTGACGATTAAAACACTGCCTACAAAAAGGAATCTATCCCAGACAGCATGATAACGTGACATGTAACACTGGCACCGATGACAGAATGTCACCTGATGTTATCGCTCGTCTTCTCTGCTGCAGCTTTTTTCTGTGCATACCTTGGCTCAGCCATTGCGAACATCATGTCCACGGTAAGTAAACATTTTCCCTCACTCCTATTTTCACATGAGCCCATAATAACCACAAATTGCTAACAAAGACCTGATATACTTTTCATCTCCAGTTTGGTCTGCCAGCCTGTACTTGGCCTTTCTGTCTCTCTGCCCTCACTTTCCTCCTCTTAACCACGGGGACCAACAAGATCTTCAAGCTGCCGCTGGTCAAAGTCACCTACCCCGAGAAAAACCTGGGCTTCTTCTGGAAAATGAAGAAGCAGGAGAAACTAGAGAAGGCAGAGAAAGAGAGGAAAGAGAGTGAGGAGAGGAAAGCTATTGAGGAGAATGAGGAAATACTGAACGAGAAAGAGCAACTGAGGCTGGATCTCGAAAGACTGGAGGAAAGGACGGCAGCAAGTGAGGAATCAGAGCCAGCCGTGGCCGACCAGCAGAGTACTGAACAAGAAGACATCGGACACAATTTAACCGAGGTTTGATATTGCATTTCAGTTGAAAGAGAGAGAGAGAGAGAGAGGACAAGAATGGAGCTTAAATGTATGAAGAATGGGAATGTGTGTGTGTGTTTTTGGGTTAACTTATTTGAAGTTGCACTTGTGAAGACTCCAGGAGCCAGGCTACAGATGTGCCCTCAGCCTTTATGTTAAGCTCACTGGTTCCTAGCTAGTTCTAGCACAAAGGGCAGACATGAGAGTGGTAAATTATCACTTTCTTATCTT
Organism: Synanceia verrucosa; assembly: GCA_029721515.1. Taxonomy (NCBI): domain Eukaryota; kingdom Metazoa; phylum Chordata; class Actinopteri; order Perciformes; family Synanceiidae; genus Synanceia; species Synanceia verrucosa. The sequence continues at coordinate 23,811,730 of CM056551.1, read as the reverse complement.
CTTAATTCAAGAAAGAAAACATGTAATGTATTTCCCAACATGTGGAAGCAATACTTGTCTGTTTTTAGTTTGTTTTTGTTCCGTAGGTAGCACATCTGACACAGTGATGATTAGGTGGCAACAAGTTTGTAAAATTAAGTGCCTCTTAAATGGTTTAATTAGTTGAACACGAAATAATTACAAATGATATATAAAATTATGATCATCTGTTGATCATGGTTCGTTATAATCAGTTATTCTTGTCTGGGAATTACCAGCTTTATATATGCACTCACTGGCCACTTTATTAGGTGATGAGGAAAATTATGGATCAGTCAATGGCCAGAGAAGAGGAGCACCCAGGAGCCTTTTAAGTCATTTAAAGAAGTGACATTTATACACTGGTCAGACTTTTATACCACCACACCATAGTACCTTACACTCATATAGTTACAAGTATTTACCTCACATTACTTCGTTACACTAGGAGAAGCCCATCTAGTTGTTTTCCTTAGTCTGGCGCTGCTGTAGACGTCATTTTTGTCTGTAAATGTAAATGTACATACAGTATGTGTGTGAGGGTGTGTATATATGTGAAGCACGTTGGTGCAAACCTGTTTGCTATATAAATGAATGAACTTAAATGAATAAACTTTTATATTGAACATGCCTTCACATTCCAGTGAAATGTCACTATTTCCTCCTGGTTTCTGGTTCTGGTTTAATGATTGGCTTTAAAACACTCAAACTGCTTCTAAACATTTTACTGATTTTTAATGTTTGATATCCAGCCATCCATCCATTTTCTACCGCTTATCCTCATAGGGTCGCGGGAGGGCTGGAGCCTATCCCAGCTGTCTTAGGGTGAAAGGCAGGGTACACCCTGGACAAGTCTCCAGTTCATCACAGGACACATAGAGACAGACAACCACTCACACTCACATTCACACCTACGGGCAATTTAAATTAGCCAATTAATCTAATCCCCATGCATGAGAGAACCCACGCAGACACGGGGAGAACATGCAAACTCCACACAGAAAGGCTTCTGGCCAGGAATCGAACCCGATACCTTCTTGCTGTGAGGCAACAGTGCTAACCACTACACCACCCAATGTTTGATATCATATGATATAATATGTACTGCATTTCATATCATATTACTAACATTCCTCCGATGGTGATGCAGGTTAACACACAGTCGTATCACCTGGGGTCGCAGTAAATATCTCCGAAAGGCGCTGCCAGAGTCAAGTCTGCAAAATGTTAAATCACAGCCATCAGGGAAGCACCACGTCTAGTTTGAGGTTGGATTATTTTACAGAATAATGACCCTCCTTCTGTTTACAGCTTGAATTCATTCTGAGAGCATGTAAGGAAGTAACCCTTGCTGCTGCCAGTCAGGAGAAGAGCAAAAATATTTTCTTTTTTATCCAAAAATTTGCATTTAAGGGGAAACATTTGAGGCGTCAGCAGGACGAATGGGAATCCTGGCAATCTATATAATGACGTGTGTAAGCACGCTGTCCAAATGCCAGTTTAAAGTTCACTATACAAGACAAGTTCATTTTATTTGTATCGCCCAATATCAGAAATACAAGTTACAATCTGTACAGATTACAACACCCTCTGTTCTTTACAAACGACCCTCACACTGACTGAGGAAAAACTTCCCCCCAAAAAAACAGGGAAAAATAAATGGTAGAAACCACAGGAAGAGCAACAGAGGAGGGATCCCTCTTTAGGATGGACAGACGTGCAATAGATGTAATTTTTACAGAGTAACAACAATGAAAAAAAAGTCTGGTATTTTGACAATTTGTATAAAGCATATAAATCAATCATAACATTAAGACCTAAGTGGATACCATAAGTGGATAACATTGATTATCTCTTCATCATGACATCTGGGACATTTAAGCATCAAAATGAACAAGTTGATGTTAGAAGCAGGAAAAATGATCAAGCATCAGGATTTGAGTGAGTTTGACAACAAGAACCACACAGTGATGGCTAGAGAGGAGTGGATCAGAGCATCTCCAGTCCTGCAGCTCTGGTGTTCCTGGTCTGCAGTGGTCAGGATCTATCAAAAGTGGTCTAAGGAAGGACCAGTGGAGAACCAGAGACAGGGTCATGAGAGGACAAGGATCACTGATGCAGGTGGGGAGTGAAGGCTGGTCCTGGTGGTCTGATCCAACAGACCAGAGAAGATAATACTGCTGTCAGATACCACAGCACACCTTCAGGGGTCAGAGGTCAGGGCTGATCTGGCAGCAAAAGGTGACCAATACAGTACTAGTCAGGGGGTCATAATGTTATGCCTGATCAGTGTACATAAGTTTGAGAGTTTTGCAGTATTATGCATGTACCTAAATACAGCAGCTTGCTATCACAGACATGAGAAGGCTGCAAAGTCCCCAACTAAAACTTTCACTGGTGTCACCAACCTGACATTTAGCAGGTGTATGTCTGCGTGAAACACTACACTCCTCCTCCAGCGACACCAGGGGCACCTGATGAATTTCAAAAGTGGAGATGGGGGCAAAAAAAGTGTGTTTATGACTGTACACTACATTAATAACACAAAACAACTTTACTGCTAATTCCATCCGTGCTTCGATCGATCGGCAAACAGCTGATCTGCTCTGAGTTCATCTCTCTCGGCCGTTCAACCACACTCTCCACTACGCACATTTTACATTACCTACTACTGTACCAACATAAACAACACATGGATTGCACTTAAACATGTTCATGGCCATTTTTACACAGTAGTAACTGCAACATTGTTTTCCTCGTCTATTCTCTTTTTCAGTGTGAGACAGTGGTATTTTTGATTTGTTACAGCATAATGATAAGTAGTCTATAGGCTGTAAAACAATTAAAATATAGAGTACAATACATTACTATCTTTGAATTGTTCTTCACCTTAATTCTAATTAAGTTCATAACATCTGTTTGGTCAGTAAATGCAGCCTTGAAGCATACAGCTGGGCTCTACTGATCTGCACAGGAGATCTGGCCATTTCACTTCCATAATGTGCCTGCAGCATTCCAGTGCTTAATTAAGCGTTTTGTAGGGTCGGGTGGTTCGGATGCTTGTGCAGATTACTTGGACAATGTAAGCAACAGTGTTCTGAAGGCCCATCATGCTCAGCAGGTTTAAACTTTAATTCACCTATGGCACTGGCTTTAATAGTACCAGAGCTCACCATCTGGTGGTTGGGCAGTGCAGACATTGATTGACAGGCTGATAAATCTGTCAGCCTCTGACGAGAAGAGGAGTGACCACATAGTTATTGAGAAGTACGCTGACATGCAATGGGGTCAGATATGCCTCTGCCTTTTGGTTAGGATTTGATACATCAAATATTATATAGTATATACATAATGAATACATATTCATTGAGAAATTACCAAGGATAAATATAAATTTAACAGATAACACAGTAAATATCTGTCATCTAATTTTCCTGTTCTGCCTGTTTCTGTGTCTACGAATAAACCCTAACCTTTAACCTCCTAACCTAAGTTTCCAAGGCCTCACCCCAAGCCTGTGGGGTTTGTCAGGAAACCACAAGCACCACGAGGTGAACCAAAAATGTCTATGGACAGTTTCCTGCTCAGTGTGTCTCACCCTAAGTCATGCTGTTCATGTGAGGACAGAAGAGATAACATTCTGATGCAGGTGGCTGCGTGCGGTGGAATACATGCCACGCGACGACAGGAGTCACTTTGAAAAAAAGCACAACTTTTTGAATCTGAAGAAGACACAGATTTTGGATTCATAGATAATGAGAGAATAACAAGAGAATTCTGCTGTCAGTTTGAGTCTTTAAACCATGCAATTTTAACTGGATAAAGATAAGAAAGAGCTCATCTTCTGGGTACATTTTTAGAGCCAAGACAGTCATATTCACCAGCCCTCATAGCTTTATCATGAAGTGGTGTCATTTCAACTAATCACTCTATTTAATTTGTGCAGCTTCACAACACAACTCCCTGTTTCATTCACTTTTATAATCTGACCTGAAGTAACTTAAACACTTCAAACTAAAATTAATAAGAAACACTAAAAGCTTTAGCTCAGCACCTCAGCAGCTATACAGTGTCCTCTCAGGTGATGCCATGTTCCTCTCCTAACATCTTAGTAGCACGTAGGGTGTTGCAGTCTCAGACAGCGACTGACTAAAAATCACGGGTCTTATCATTTTTCATCTTAGTATAGTTAGTTTGCAAGAGTTCAAAATTGCACGTCAACACCTCACAGCTATGGCACTCTCATTTCCTCACTGAAAGCCTTAAGCCACAATAATATCAGCAATCAGGCGTCATGTAATGCTTGACGTTCCTGCTACACCACACCATCACACAGATTCATCTGATGCTCACAGAGCCGAGGCTGCAGAGGCAGGTGACTGAGAGCGTGACCGGCTGATAGTGCCGACCATTCAACGGGGCTGCATACTTCACATGGTTTCTGTGTCAACAATGGTTGTCACTGAATAGGTTCGACAGTGATTGGTCATCTAGATGTGTGACTCCTGACACACTGGCCTTCGCAGGCATGCATTTAGCATTTTTTTGACATGTGTGTGTGCATACGTGTCCAGGGCTTTTGTCACACCTAGACTGAGGTCCTGTGGCCTGATCCACTGATGCTATCTGCTTTCTAAACATTTCTGCTCTTCAGTATTCTGTCCTAGAGGTAGGACATTTATTCCCAAAAGCCCTTACAAAAACAACTGCTGACTACATTTGACACATCACACATTATGTGACTGTGATTTGATTGTTGTGTCATGCATATACATACAATATGCCCAGCCCAAACAAGCTTACAAGACACCACTATAACGAAATACACGTGTAAAGGCAGAGATAGGAACCTGGACAAAAGTATAAATTACACATAGACCTAGCAAAATAAACCCTCCTGTCGCTTTTTCCAAGCAGGAGAAACAAAGGGAGCCAATTTATAAACATTATAGTTAAATAGCCATTCCATTTTTGCATCATCAGTACACCAAAACATTTCTGGATTCTGAACAAACATGTCATCCCAGATAGAAATCCTTAGATCATCATAATTTGGACAGTATAAAAGAAAATGTGACTCATTTTCAACTTCTGATTGTTCTAATTTGCTGTTTTTTTGCTTTCTGATAACATTCTCCATCAACGACTTAAATATGCTGCCATACTGCAAATATGTTAAAACGCAGAGAATGAGATCAGAAGAATGAGTACAAAAATTAACATGCCTGGCTATTAGTTAGTTTACTGAGTATTTTGATCAGGTTTTTATATTTAATTTGAAAAGGATTTACACGATCTTTATGACACCTCATAAGACTTGTAAACATAGGAGTTTGGGGGGGAGAGTGCTATTAAAATAAATAAATAAATTGCCTACTGTGCAGCGTCTCTTTAAAAATTCATGTCCATGTCCATGGTTGTGTGTCTTATTATGTCTCAGAGGAGACAAGCATTCATTCACCTGCAGCTCAACAGGATTCACAACACAGGAGCACTCAAACACAACAGCACAAGTACGGAGGCCTTTACCTGGACTGCATCCCACGATTTATTGCGCAGGTAGATTAATGAAATAAGCCCCTCTCAGCTACTAATAAGAGACATTCAAGCCGTCTCTGTGCTGTCACATTGCACACACGAGAGGAAGAAATAATCATAAAATAGTCTTACCTTATTCAATGCTTTTTCCTGACTCTGCTCCGTGAAAAATCCTCCATCAAAGTCCAAGACAGATGACTTTTTTTTTTTTTTTGCCATGAGCTTTTTGCTCTCTTTGTCCTCTCTGCACCTTTATACACCTTTATGGCCAGGTGAGATAATGATGCAACGCGGCACAAACATTTGGAAACACTTGAGGCCATAATCCATAATTATTGGGAGCAATCCGTTTAGGCGTGTGCAGGTAATAAACACAGAAAAAGCGCACTGAGCAGACAGCACAGGTGAGCCAGAGCCTCCTCATCACAGTGGACTCTCATGTTCTTATTTTCTGTCGTTAGTTTGGATGTGTTTGAAAAAGAAAACACCTGCTTCCCTTTTCATTAACACTGCTCCAGCTTACATGATGGGTAACTGTCAAGCACGCACACATTGACCTTATCATGACCTCACATGTGACCTGACTCCCGTTTTTTGTCTCAAAAACAGAAACTCTCGCGAGATGATCGAAGTTTGTTATTGACCTCGAGTAGTTAAATAGGGATGAGGTCGGTCATTGGTGGAAAAATTCTCCAGACTAGCTTCAGCTGGTGGATGAATGGACATAACCCACACAAACTTCTCTTTCTTGAAAAAATAAGAGACGAGCCGCTATTAATTATTCAAAATACCTTTTATGTTCATGTAATCTCTCAAGTATGAGGGTAAAATACCAGTGTTGTTTTGTCTTCCAGCTGTGTTTAATTCTGACAAAAACAAGACCTCAAAACAGATTTTCTAAAGCACTGATACAACACATGAGCATAGAAGGAGCAGTTGCATTTAAATGAATAAATTCCCGCAGTTTAACAAAATATCTAATAAAATTAATTTATTTAATTTAAATTAATAATACAATATGTGCAAACATAACAGAAAGCCAGTATGGAAGAGCTACAATGCCCTCTGGTGGTATTACTGGGATAATAAATTATATGAATAATTCCCGTAATAATCTCCACTGTGTTTAGATAGCAGTTGTAATTAAGAGGTTTTGCTTTTCTTGTAAGTTTTTTTTCAAGTTTTCGTTTTGCTCTGGAGGTGAAAGAAGAAAAATAAAGAAAAATCTTCAGAAATCAACTTTTATTTATATTTTATTCACATAAAGAGCAAAATGGTTTCAAAAGCATCTGCAGCATTTCATCCCAGTGCAAAATCAAAGACGGTCTGATGGGGTGTGCTGCCCATGTTTTACTCTGGACTACAATCCTCTCATCAGAGCACCCACATCACTGATTCACCAACTTCAGCTCAACCTGGTACCTGAATGACATCAGAAACTCATGCCTCTTAAAGCTTATTGCAACTGACTTCACATGAAACAGCTGTTGTTTTAAACTAAATATGATGGAACATCAAAATCTCAATAAAGCTGAAAATTCATCTGTTTGCTCGCAGCTGGAAAAAAGAGTAAAGTTTTTCACAAAACAACAGTATGATTAACAATCAACCAGGACATAAAAGGATAACTAAGAGAGCCGAACATGTGCTGTTCCTGGATCCTCCACCTGGCAGCGAGTGAGGCAACAAGCACAGGAACCTTTTAAAGGTTTCCCACCTGTGTGCAGGGATGAGGTAACACTACTGGGAAGTGAACCTATGTGTGACGCTTTTTAAAGTTTTTACATAAATGAGACAAAGATGCTTCAGTACGAGACAACCAAAAACAAAACAACAAACAAGCAAGTTGCATGAAAATGTTGGGATGCTCATAGAAAATAATTAAAACTGTATCCCACTGATGGAGTGAATAAGGAAGCAATAACACCTTAAATAAAGCTCAGCGTGAGTGTACAACTGTAAATAAAATCCTGTAACAAAAGCCTGGGGAAAGACGTTCAAAATCCCTCAATAAATAACGAGGCCATTTCCTCATTCTCAGGAGCAACATGGTTAAAACTGGAATAACTTAAAACCTTTATTTGTTTTGAACATCTTACTTGACTGATTAGTCAGATTATGTCTAGTATAAATGTTCTTCTTCATTAATCTGCACATTAGCCCTTAAAACACTGACATTCATCTGCAAATGACCTCCTGGGTTCGGCCTCAGTCAAAATATACAATAAAAGTATTTGACCAAGACTATACACATTTCTTTTTTACCCCCTATATACAACACAAAATCCTAAAATGTTAAAAGTCAAGCGGTGCTTCCAAAACTGTAGGGGAAAACGCTGTAGGGTTGAGCATATGTACATTATAATTACAAGTTTACAAGCACAATGTGTTAAAGAATGAGTCCGTACAGTGACTGCACTGCAGGCAAAAAGCTGTCACAATACAACTTGTTGATCAAAACTGGGCTTATGACTGGTGGAGGGAGAAGGAAACAAACTGCCTGCTCTTATCAAAGACACGTTCTATTTCATTCTTACTGACAGAGGTCATGCTTTGAGCACTGGATAGCGCCATCTCACACACAGGAATTCACTGATTCCTGAAGGTCCTGCCATTCCATATGCTGACCTCAGCAGATACCTTGAGATGGTTTCTCGAGGTGAATGGTTCACTGCCATGGATTTGAAGGATGTACACTTCCATGTGCCAACAGCGGCTCACCACTGCTCTCCGCAGTTCCTGAGGTTTGACTTTCAAGGCCATTCATTCATCAGTGCAGGGTTTCTCCTGTTCTCCCAAGAGTGTTGACCAGGATCATGGCAGCTCCTCTTGTACCTGTGCAGGTGCAGTGCATGAAGCCAACTGCACACCATCTCAGGGTCAGGTGGCTGAAGACCTGGCTCAGCTCTTATCACATCTAACCCAGCTGAGGTTATTGGTGAATCGCGACGAAGGCTGCCTGGACCCATCCCAACATGTTATTTACCTGGTGATGGTACTGACTCAATCGCCATGAGGGCCTACCTGTCACCTCTGCCTATGAGCAACATCCTCCATCTTCTTCCCCTCTTCCGGGGGTGCAGGCTGACCTACATTGGCTTTCTCCAGCTTCTAGGCAAACTGACAGCTGCCTCGGCTGTTATGGGCTTGCTGACAGCACTCCAAAGGTGGCTGAACATCCTCCACCTGAACGCTGTGGCATAAGCACAGGGGGGTTAAAGTGCCGTGGCAGTGTTTCTTCTCCTTGTCCCCCTGGAGGCGACAGACTGTATCTACTGTCAGGCGTACCCATGGGTGCCATTCCATCCAGCTGAGAGTTTGTTACGACAGATGCTTGCCTCTCAAGATGGGGTGCAGTGTGGTCTGCTCTGGACCTTGCACACTATCACCGTGCTGGATCTTTAGGCTGTGTAGCTTGCCTTCAGTAACTTCTTACCACAGCTAGCAAACATACATATGCTTGTTCAATCAGACAACATGTCCACTGTTGATCAGACCTCAAGGTGGCACAATGTTCTGCTGAACCAGGGGGGCACTCCCTGTCACCAGGGGTTATGTGCCACTCCACCAGGGGCATCTCAGCTTCCTGGGCTGCCCTGAGAGTAAGAATAACCAGACACATTCTCCAGGTTCTATTGCAGTAATGATTCCACTCCCCACCCATTGGGCGTGACCATAGTACCAAGCTCTGCAGCCTCCAACTAGTAAGGAATGCGTATGCATTCATCATGACCTTGTTGGTATTGGTCATCCAGTGCTTAAAGCAATGCCTCTGGCAGTCAGTAAGGATAATATAAAACAAAACTTACAAATTTAACTATGGGTCTATGAATCCTGGAGGACAGCCAGCGTATCCTGTCACTCAGAATCTGCAGGGTTAGCGAGAACATTCTGGGAACAGTTCCCCTGGTGACACCAGAAGATATAACCTTCACAGAGTCATGTGGGGGTAACACGGAGCTATGTTGGTATTTGTATTTGATCTGCGCATGCGCGAGAAGGAGATGTCCAGTGCCTCTGGTGGTCATTCAGGATTCATAGAACCGTAGTTCCATTCCTAACTTTCAAGTTAAACCTGCACTGTTGTGCAGTACGCCATCTACTGCACACAGTGGGAAGGTTCTTCAATACATTCAACTGATGCCAACACAAGTTTGGTATAAGCTACCTAAAAAAATCAATCAATCAACCAACCAAACAACCAACTAACCTTTGAGTCAAATCATCATCAATATAAAAATGCTTCCGGCTGAATGAGTAACTAGAGCGCAGAGTGGCATTAAGCTTTTTTTTTGTAACACAGCTATACATGGTCAGTTTAATTCTAAAAATAATTCCTCCACAACATACCGGTAATTTCAACTTCTCACTGCTGAGAAATCCCTGACAGCTGCATCAACATATACGTAACGAGAGAGAGTACATAATATGTACAGTAATGTTGACATTCCTCATACTTCTTCTGTTTGAAGAGGCCATTAAACAGCTCATACAGTGAAGTGCCTGAGAGCAGGCTGAGTGAAAGGAGTGTGGGTGAAGCATGATTGTCTGCTCAGGCTTTGGGTTTAGATGAGAGCTGCAGAGGAGAGGTTTGGTGACAGCATAAAGTGTGAGGAGTGTGTGTCTGCATCTGACAACTTCCTGTCAGACATACAATCAGAGCCACCCTGAGCTAGAAAATACAACTCACAGGACCAGCCTCAGAAAATCTAACACCCTTGTCCACCCAGGCAGAGCGAAATCTAAGGTTTTGATTAGTACTCGGGCCTGGATAAAGGGAGCTGGGAGACACAGTCCTAAAATAGTGCAAACACTGCTGTTGTCTTGACAACACGCCCCTGTCGCCTGTCAGTGGAGCGGTGACTGGATGGAGCGCCTGTATTAAAGCCATTTTTGGAGATCGGAGAGGTTGCCGTCCATCCAGCTCCGGTTCAGCCTGATTGTTTCCAAAGCTTCCTGCACGCTCCTCATCTGAGAGCCACGCTCCTTCAGACTGGAGAAGAAACCCTGAACCTGCATAACATACACAAAAACACACACTGAGATGCTAGCTGTCAACAGATCAACACAACAAACAAGCGCACACAACCCCAAAGAAGCTGCAGCATTATTGTCTTCTTTTAGATAAAATCAGGACATTAGAAGCATACCTGATCAAGGTGTGCCCGTGTGGAAAACTGAGAGGTGGCAGACTTGATGATTGACTGGATGGCAAAGGAGCCTACAGGGAACCTACAGACAAAAACATTATTGTTGTTTCATCTTTTCATTTTCAAGTGAAATAACCTCTTCTCAGTGATATGAAGCTGACAGGGACCACTTACTTTTCTATGAGGCTGTCCCAGTTCTCCTGTATGAAATCCCAGGCAAACAAGTAGCCAGTGAAACCCTTACACACAGTGCTGATGACCAAAGGCAACTCCTGTGTCTGGATGATTTCCCCCCTCAGACCTGCCTTAAGAATCCTACATAGACACAATACATGTTCAAATGTTGTTCAGTGTGTAAACAATACTGATGCTACACCCATATTCACACAGCATGAGAATGAACTCTTTTCAAGTCCTTTAATTACTGTTATATTATCAGAATGAACACATCAAGAGAATTAAAATGAAAGACTCAACTACCAATGATAAGAAAAAAACATTGTTATAACACCTCAGGTTTACTAATTTATGCTCATCACAGTAACCAAGAACATGAATAAAACAATTCAAAGTATAAATTTGATGAAAATGAGAATGGCAAAGAATATGGAATCTTATCTTAAAACATTTTGGAGTAGGAAAAAAAATCTCAGTTATGGTGGAATTCGGTGGACTAACCAGTTCAGGAGCCATTCACTAGAAAATTATCAATTTTTACATAATGTCACATTTTGATGCTTTTTTAGTGGTCACTGAAAAACAGTTTCAACACTGTTGAGTCTACATAAAATAATGATCTGTTACTTGGCTCAAAACAGTGGGGTCAAGGGAAAGTGTTGGGTTTTCATTCTGGGTTCATGTTTTGTTATTTTCAAGTGTGATTTCATAGAACGACTTTCAGGGAGGGTTGGTAAGAGTGAAATGCTTTGAACATTTAAAACATTGCTGCTCTGTTACATGTTGGCTTCAATGCATGTTCAAATAAAAAAGTGGATTGGATTCTTCACAAATACGCAGACACACAGACACTTACCACACAATACGCCGTGCATCCTGAGTGGATGCTAGGCCTCGTAGCAGGTTTCGCTTCTCTGCATCATAAGTGGCATGTGCATACATGGTGAGTAACGTCTCCCAGTCTTCATTTGATTGAGCAGCCACAGAAAACACAACTTGCTGCAGATCCCCTGGGATCCTACAGAAAATATGAAGATGCAAACTTATTTTAGGTTAAATGTGTGTTTGGGCTGCTCCTCTCAGAAAACTCCAGAATAAATAGTGAGTGAGGCATACCGTGAGGTGCCATTGGACTGGACATGCTGTTTGAACATGGTTTTGGCTTGCTGAATGCACTTTTCTTCAGTCAGGTCACAGGCCATTCCCAGCAGGGCTGAGCGCATCTCCTGTTTGGACACACTCTCCTCCTCTTTCCATGTTTGATTGTTCATCAGAGAACCAAACTGATTGAGGATGTAAGTCTGGAAGAAAAAAATACATGGATGGATGGATACATCTTTACTTCTTAAATAAAGACAATCCAGATATGAAAATGTGTTGTAACATTTCTGATTGAGGAAGAAGTGGTTTTCCATAATTAATAAGTATTATTAAGTATTATGTGCATCTCTTGCTTTTGAGTAATTAGTGATTTAAGCAAATCAATATACTTTTAATAGAGTGGTTGACATAAAGATTATGCATGTCAATTAAGGGTTGAGTCAGTGATGTGTAATTGGAAATTAATCATCTTGAGCTGTAAATGTAAGAACTTCTGAGTATAGCTAAAGTCAGTGTTAATATCAAGGAAAAATTCACTACTTACTACTATTTACTACTTATTCTGCCAGTATGTTACAATTCAACGTAACACACATCTATAGAGCACTGATAGCTTTCAATGTGGATTAAACAAACAACACATTTCTACAAACTTTCAAGACTTTTCAAGACTTATATTCAAGGTGTACCTTCATGCGGGCTGCAAGACTGTGCTCCTGTCTTTTGTCAAGCAGCCGGTAGATTGCATTGAGCTGTAACAAGGCCTCATTCACAGGAGATGTCTCAGTTTCATTGGGCATGTACCGCAACAGGTTGAACACTTGGTAGAAGGACACCCGTCCCAGTCTGTTAAAAACACAGGACAGTGAGGGGGAGGAAAGAAAGATGGAGAGTGAAAGCTTGGAAACTCATCATCTAATTCAGTGTCTCCTGACACTGAATGCAACTCAAAGAACAACTATTTATGATGTCAGCTATACCTGGAGAGAGCAAAGATGTTGTGTATGAGCGAGGCACGATCCTCTTGTGTCAAAACATTGACATTGCTGGCCAAGGCATCTCTGAGAGCAGCCCAGCCCTCGTCTCCATAGTGGACGATGTAGAAGCCTGTGTTTCTGTAGTTCAGCTTCAGCCACTTTACACTTTCTGGAAGCTTTAGTGTCCCTGAAAACACGCACACACGCATGCACGCACACACACACACAAATGTACCATTTGACACAGTGCCCATGACACAGTGCCCATGACTCTTGACTTGATTAATACTTTGTGTTTTACCTGACTTGGTCTTCAGATTGAACATCTGTCTGCATTCAGGAGCCAGACTGCAGTTGTCTGTTACATATGTCACTGGAATATTCCATAAGCTACAATAAAAAAACATAGAGTTAGGTTTGTGGAGTCTGTGCTGTGTGTGTGTGGGTGTGTGTGTGTGTGTGAGAACCACCTGGAAGTAAGCACGGTATTGTCAGACGTGAGCAGGAAGTGCTCCTGTGTGAGGGTCACCTCATCTCCCTTGCGGCTCACAGTGACCAATGGGAAACCTTTCTGTGACGTCCATGAGTGCATCATCTCTGACACATTCTGGTGCTGCGCCGACACCTCCACCTGAGAGCAGGCATGTACAGTCCAATGTCTAAGTTCATTTATAATTTTTAACATTTTATTATCAAATATGGATCATAACATTAGCAATGGTCCGCAACTTCTAAGCAAAATTCCGATTATTACAATTTCTATGCAATTTCTCTCCCTGAGCTCAGCTGTCAAATGCAAAAAGTATAATTTAGTTAAAAAGTTAAGTGATACACACTCCTCATGAGTGCTGTCTTCAGCACAGAAGGAAAAGCGCACACACCTGTGTGAGGCTGTTCCAGAGATCATCAGTGTTCGTATTTAATCCACTGAACTGTTTCAGGTATTGAATGATACCCTTTCTGAACTGTTGGTCCCCTGGCAGGGAGGCGTTCAGCATCAGGAGAATGGACGCACCCTAAAGGACAGAAGCACAAAGCATCTGTGACACTGTGTGACTGGTAGAAGAAGAAAGAAACAAACATTTGACAGCAGCATGTTTGTATTTAAACCTACAGTTATAACTGAGTGTGAGGAACAGCTGTATATGGAAGTTAAGTAATGAATGTACAGTGCATGTATTTATCTATGTAACATTTTTAGAAAAGTGTACCTTCTCATAGGAGACAGAGTCAAACATCTCTTCCACCTGTTCCGGCTTATTAACCTCAGTCGACACAGCGTGGGAGGAGTTTAATGCATCTTTGTCCATGACTCTGAAACGTACTGCCAGGAACAAATTACCCTGCAAACAAACACAGGATTAACTATGTGCTCAAATTTATCTGATTAACAATGAGTGAGGCAGATGTGTGAACTTACAATGTCCAGCTCGGGCAACACGGTCTGCAGCGACATGTACTGCATGTAAGTGGCAAAGCCTTCATTGAGCCACAGGTCATTCCACCAGCTCATCGTTACTAAGTTTCCAAACCACTGCAACACAACATCAGAGACAGATTAGGACTAGGATCTGACTGTAGCATATTCACTGTAGCTGCTGTTTTCAGTAACACAAATACCTGATGAGCGAGCTCATGTGCTATGACAGAGGCAACTAATTGTTTTTCCAGAGGAGAGGACTGTTTGCCCACCAGCAGGCTGGTCTCTCTGAATGTGATGAGTCCCCAGTTCTCCATGGCTCCGGCGAGGAAGTCTGGGATGGCTACCAAGTCTGACAAAAGAGAAAGAAGACAGAATATTGGGGGTAAAAAGAAAAGGAAATAGCACATGTCTACACCTTGTGTGAATCCTGCAAACACCTGTTCATAAGTGTACTCACCTAGTTTTTTGAGGGGATAGTTAATTTCAAAGAAGTTACTGTAGAACTCCAGCAGTTTGCATGATGTATCCAGAGCATAGTCAGTGTGCTCCCTCTTCTCTGGCACAGAGTACACAGACACCTAGAATACACAGATATAAATCATCAAGACAGTTAATCCGAAAAAACACAACCTCACTGAATACCAAATAACAAAAATACAAATGTACAGTCAATGTTGTGTTAGACCTACCAGAGTTTGTGAGACAGTTTTCCTGATTGGGGTGAAGTTAGCTACGATGAAGGCCACCAAGTAGGTGCTCATGTTGACACTGGTCTTTTCAAACTCATCTTGTATGAGGTCATTGGAAAGAGGTGTGTTATTAGCCTGAAAGGCAAAGCATAAGGACATGATTTCTACTAATATCTATAGCGCTATCAGCTAAAACCAATACGTGGTCTGCTTTTGTGCCTATGCTAAGGGCTTATAAATCACAGAGGGGATATGACCCATGAGTTCCTCATGACAATAAGTGACTTAATATACAGAGTGAATGACTTGACATAGTGTTGTGCTTTCAACTGGGTCTGTATATGTGACACCTATCATTGATCAGTTGCAGTTATGTGTTGGGGAGAGATAAAGAACATTTTTCATAAACTGTGTTTTGTCAAGATTTCAAATTCTATTTTATCAGACTGATATATATTATTTTTTGGTATGTTCAGAAACAAGAATCCATTTAATGCACTGTGTGTGGGGTGTTTCAACACTTGTTACTATACAATAAGCAAGACTTAATTAAAGTTACAGTACCTGAGGCATGTTGGAAAGAGTCATGTAATTTGGTTTCCTGGTGATTTTAATCAGGAAGGAGGCTTTGAAAGCCGGTTCATCGAAGCAAGGAAAGGCTTTCCGAGCTGATAGTGGCTCAAACTGCGTAGCAGCTAAGACTCTGGTGAAAAGAGGGAGATTAACATGATGATGCTGAAAAAAAACAAATTAGACAAATGATGTAAAAATTAATAAAACCACCTCCAAGTTCCATTTTCAATTATTATTATTTGTAGTGTCTTAGTGTCAAACGCCAGGACGGGCTGTGAAGACACACAATCCTTTCCCTGCAGGTTTTTTTTATGTCCTTACTCTACAGCTTATCTTTCAAATATTATAAAGTACAAAGCCAATTAGTTACATGTACCTTTTGATTCCATCTTTATCAGTGTATGAGCTGTTGTAGAAACCATCATAGGTGTGTGAGAGCTTGGCAGAGTAATCCAGGGTCAAAACACAGTACTGGCCTGTCTTCAGCTCCTCAGTGAACTTAATAGCTATCTGTTGTCTGGGTTTGTACTCCAGTACATTCACATCTCTGGTCTCCCCATCACCAAGCTGGAAGACAGGAAGTATTATTCAACAACTAGTAGACAATATAAGACAAGCTTTGAATCTTAACTCTGTCACTACACACTGTCATTTACACACAAAACCCATTGCAATCCCACCTTGAAGCTAGCTTTGGTGATGTTGAGATTAGCGCTGTGCAGGACGATGCGCTTCGTGTTGTGAAGCACAGACATATTGATGACGGTGTGGCCGGTGAATGTCATGGAATCAAGGTCAGGATTTAGGGTGAGGTCATAGCTGAGAGGATGTATACTATGAGGCAGCCGGTACTGTGCCCATGGAAACAGTTCACCATTTGTAGACACAGGGTATACTGGCTCCAAGGGAGAGGTCTGGTTGGGCTTTAAACAGCCCGTCTGCAGAAAGATGGAAGGTCGGGTCAGCCAGGGAAAAGGATATGACAGAGAACTTAAAAAGGGAAATATTCTGACAGAGATATCAACATAATGTGTTGTCAGTACCACTTTTAACTATTTACAAATGATCACAAACCCTACTGAGACAGAACTAGTGGATATTTTTCTTACCTTGGTAAAGGTGCATCCAGGTAAGAAGTATAAAACCATGGTCATAGAAGCCACTATCACCAGGAACAGCACACATACAACCATGGTACGGGCTGAGGGACGTGAACATGACCTGCAACCAAAAAGAGTTTAACATTACAAACTTTGACTGATTTGTTATGTTATCTGATATTTCTCTGCAGATCTAAATGTGAGCTGTGCACCCAAGCCCCCACAGCTTGTTTTAATTATTTTGTGAAAATCTTATCTTGTGGGCCAAGTAATGCTTTAAATTCTTCAGTATGTATTTCATAAGGACATTTTAGAAAATTAGTGTGCATTCACCTGAATTCCACATTTGCATATGATCAGATTCAAATACTAAAGAATCAGAGAAACTTCATGTTTGATCTATTCCTTATGCAGCACTGCATTGGCACATTAAATGCCAAAATGCCCACCTTGATTTCTTTATGCCAACATACCACAAAGCATCTTAAATTATGACCTTTTCAGCACATTACCTGGGTGGAGCCTGTCTGGTGTAAGGTGAAGAACTGGATCTGTGAGCAGAGCTACGGTTCATGAAGGACATGCCCAGCAGACGGGCTGAAGACTCGCAGTCCTCCTCATCCTCGTCCACGTCATTCTCTCCCAGGCCTCGCACAAGTAACCGAGAGCTACGAGGCTCATACACCACCTCATCTGGGTCAAGAGCAGGAAACGTCTGCAGAGACCATGTACAGTACACACTGTTATTCTCTAGTTCAGTTGTGCAGTGTTTCCAATATAATGTTACTAACTGGATTGTCTTACAAGGTGATTTAATTAACACAGGTTAGGATGTGTGGAGGCAGTGAGGAGAGTGAGGGCAGAGACAGGAATAATGTAAAATTATAAGGAGAAGTCTGTCAATAAAGAACATGACACAATCATAATGACTGGACAGCATTAATGGTATGTACTTAGAGTTAGGGTGATGAAGAAATAAAGATCTTGAACACAAGGAATCCAAAGGGAAATGAAATTTAGGTTGTTAAATGTCAGACAGTAAGGGAGGAGAGACGTAGTGGGGACTGCCAGGGGTCAAGCTAAGGTCTAGACTCTGTTTATTACATTTTATGACACTGTGTGTCTGTACTGACAGTAGCTAAATGGGTCATTGTAGCTCTGAAGAGAAGGATACAGCATCACAATCATGCTAAATTTCATTCATTTTGAGAGAAGTAATTCTCATAACTTGACTATGGATAGTTGAGGCTGAACGATCTAAAATGACCTTATAGCCTTGTTCTGTTCATGTTATCAGATTTACAGGTGAAAGCAAAAATAAATGTGCACAGCGGTGCTGATATGCATTCTGATATATGCAAATCATTAAGATCCTTAAAATGAAGACATGCATTCTTAGCCTTCATGGCATAAGTTGACATGAGCATACTGGAAATGCAGTGGAGTCTTTGGCCAAATCCACAACATCAGGCTCTTCTTCAAACATGCTGTTCTCAATCATGTTTCTCGGCAGGTTGGCTCGATCTGCAACACAAAGAAAGACAAACAGATTGGGTTTTTTCAAGAGGAAATGAGAGCGAGATAGAATCTAATTGATTATATACACTGACATACACAGTGCAGTGTGTTAAGCTATGAGCTGTTTTTTTTTTTAAGATTTCCACAGAAGAGACATAGCAACAATCCTTTTTCCATCACAAAGACTCATGTGAAGGTAACACAAAGTCTAGTTTAACAAAACACTGAGTGAGCTTTTTCAGTTTCCTGTTAGTAAACCTCATCCTCATTCAGCATTTCCTGGTACTTTGACCTATATAGAAGGGGTCCATCAGGCTGGTGAGACAGATGCAGAAAAAGATAAATTTTCCTCACAATCAAACTGAGAAAAAGAACTGATGAAATAAAACCCTCAAAAACAGAAAAAAAGCAAATGAATATGGTCATGTTACATACATACAGTGGTCATGTTACATACTACTGCAGTTGTACAAAAGTCTGCATGTCTACAAACTGACCTGTGTCTTCAGCACCATGACAAGAGTTATGTTATGTCTCACAAATCCCATGTGATTTTCTGGCAGCTGTATTCTGCCCTCAATAATCCTCAGTAATTCTTGAAACAATCAGAAGCATGTTCAACTTCCTAATTTAATAACAAAAGTAGTAAAACTCCAAGCTATGCAAGTCTCCCATTTTGCCTCACGTCCCATTCATGCTTTTACAGACTTAAGACAATGCATTGTCAGTCCTAGTTGATGATGGGAGTGAAAAGCACAGAGAGAAAGTGAGCACATTGTGAAAACTCAGTCTTATACAGAAACAATGGCACTAAACAAAGGTGAGCTTCAGCTCTGTACAAGGAAGTCAAGAGTGCAGAAATACATGAAGTGAATTTAGTTCCTTGTTGGTCCTGCACAGTGTTTCTGATAAAACTGTACAGACTGTCATCGCGTCCCTAGCTGGACCATGTTGCTGTGGTATTCTGTGGTATCTATTTATTAATAGACTAAGAGCTAAGCAGTGGGAAATGTGTACAGAGCAGAGGAGGATATGATAAAAAGTAAGACCCATACACATCAAACAAGTTTAATAATGATTGGCCTATCTACTTCTAAGTGTTGTGGTATTTTGATGAAAGTTATTTCATATAAGCACAATAATATGTTCAGACAAGAGAGGAGGGTGATATGATGTGTGTGTTGATGTGTACCAACAACTCCTGTACTTTCCTCAAGCTCATTCAGCTCCATAAACACAGCAGTTGTTGATTGCATTCTTCCTCTTAACTCAGAACTTTATAAACCCTTCCTTAGAGTCAATATGGAGCCACAATATTGCAACTGGTTAGGCAATAAAAACTTGAGAGGAGGAAGCCTGCTTCTGTTTTCTCATCATTATCTGATTATCTGAATGTGATTGTGAAATGTGTAAAGCTAAACTTAACTCGGTGCAACCAAGCAGACAAGAGCCAGAAAAACAGGAAGTCTAACTGCTGTGATTTGGTAATTCTTCTGGTAGACTGAGATCGATTAAAATACATAATACACTGGGAAACACTTTTGTTTGTTTTAATAAAGCCATGAAGAGTCTGGGGCCATGTAAAAGATGGTATAAAGTAACTGGCTGGCTGCCTGGGCTGAACGGAGCATGTCTTATCAGCACTTCACACCAAGACAAAATAACTTTCGTCAAACTTACAGGAAAACAGAGCTGCTGCGGTTTAACAGACAACTTGAATCTCAGCGGTGGAGGTTTGTGCCAGAGCAACCGGCAGTTTGAGCTTTTAGAAATGTGTTATCGTTCAGTTAAAATGATGGTGGAATAAATAGCAAGGTTCACTAACACCCAGTCTGTAATGTGCTTACAGTCATGTGTGATGAAATGTTATTATGTCATAGCACAAACTAACACTTTGATTAATTAGCATGAAAAAAAACTGTTAAGAAGCTCATAAACATACAGGCTTGACTTGGTAGAAGTAAAACCCATGCCTTTCAACATGTGTCCTCGGGTGAATGTCACTCCGAGGGAGCTTTCTGCTAATGTCCTGTTAGTTATTAGCTGGCCTGCTGCTATTAGCTTGCGGTTACTCCCCTCCTTACCTGTACTGTTACTGTCAAATGGATCCATGGTAGGCTGGATTTAACAGCTCCTCGCGTCCAAAACAAGGGAACACGGTCACACAATAGACGTGATATTTTTTCCTATCTGGCCACAGCCCACGACAGGCTATCAGACCCTCACAACAAACAGTTACCTCTCTTCACTGTCCTAACGTCAGCTACGTAGTAGCTAGCTTGGAACTAACCGCTAGCCAACTTCTAACAATTGAACCGACATTCAGTTAGCTAACATTAGCTTTAGCTGATAATCATAACTTTGCCGCTCATGGCTGTTTAGTAGCCTAAATAGTGAATGCTGCGGGGCAATCTTAAACAAAATTACACTAAAAACATGTGAACAAACCTCACTCGAGCATGCTAATGTAAACTAATGAAAGAGCAACTGACACTTTCCTTCCTCCCAGACCAGTTGTTGACAACCTCCCTTCAAGTTTCAATGCTACCATTCTATTGGATGTTACTTCCGGGGGGCGGGGCCAGTACCTCACGCATACACGCACACACGAATACTATTTACTATACTTCTGAGGACATTGTAGCTGTGTGGAGTGTGGAGTGTTGACACTCCTGATGATATGGAGGTGAACTCGACACATACACACACGGTTATACTTCACACATAATATATGTTTCAGTAACAAAGGAGCAGCAGGTAGAATGACCACTTTTACTGTCTGTTTGGTAAGGATTCCATTCCCATAGCATTTATTTTCTCTCTCTCTCTCTCTCTCTCTCTCTCTCTCTCTCTCTCACACACACACACACACACACACACACACACACACACACACACACACACTATATACACAGCTCCTCACACACACAGGTCCTCACATACACATTACTAGTGCTAAACTGCAAGTTCCACCATTTTTTCTTCAATCAAATACGTCCCCTGACAATTTTTAAAACACTAATACAAAGCTTTCTCTACAAAGCTCTAACCCTGATCTTGACTATATAACAATTCCCCAATAAAATGACAATATAAATTCAAAATTTGAAATATCCCCTCTGTGGTATTTGCCAACCACTGTCTCTCTGTGTTGTCATCACTTGATTTGCTTGTGCAGCCAGTTCCTCAGAGTCTCGAGGTTCCTCTGAATCCAGTGAACATTTTTCTGCAGGTTGTCCAGGGCGACTTGGGTAATGTTAGGATTTTGTGTATGCATTTGGTCAGATTGTAGCTATGTTTTTATTAGCATGAGTTTAAAATCATATAACCAGAGGCGTTGCTTACATTATGGTTTTTCAGCTGCACGTAAAAGCTGCAGACTGGAATTGTTTCTCTTTTTAAGGTCACATTATTCTCCTTCTACTGCCTAGGTCTCACACACTCAGAGTGCATGGTAAAATTACAATGTATTCTTCTCCAGACTCTTGTTGATTCAGCCTGTACATTTCCTAAGCATTTTGTAACCAATACATTTGTGCTCATTGCGGTTTTGTATCTCCAGGAGACAATAGGAAGGTTTCACACAGCGGGAAAAAGAGGTTCTGTTTTCCCTACCATGATAGATAGGCCCTGTTGAGATGTGAAAGGTCATGCTTGTGCTATTTTATGATTTGTTTTAAGCACAGACATGTTTACTAGTTATGGTTTGTTATTATCAGATATTTTTTTACTAATTATGGTTTGTTTTAATTATAGGCACTTATAATGTTATGATGTATTCAGTCATATACAGTTTTACTAGTTGTGAGGTTTACCATTTTATTCTGATAAATATGTTGAAATGCTTTATTATGTATAATGAATAGTGTAGAAGTAGTTTCATGGTTTTCAGACAAAGAACAGAGATTCACAGAGTACAGGAATGTGTCCTTATCTCTTTGGCCGGAGATATCTCCGGTGGGCACACAATAACACTTTGGAGGTCCAGGGTGCCGCCTCGGGATGCCCTTTTGCACCAAATATCAACCAATGAAGAGAAGAACTGATGGCATCCAACACCCCAAAGACCTGAAGACAACGCCTAGTTAGAAAGTGAAACTTGTAAAAACTATAAAAGGATTGGACTTAGCCTTGTGCGGGGTTCCTGGAACGCCCAAGGCCCCAGAAACCCAGAATTCTGTTCCAACATTCTTTGTCTCACTCATTAAATAGAGATTTGAACTGAGAAATCTCCTCGACTTCCTCGTCTTCTCTCCCTCTCATCAACGACCACGCAGGAAAACGGGTGTAAGGTATATTTAATCTTATTTGGAGTCAGATTTCTTATTGCCTGTTGAGTATTGTTCTCGAGAATGGGAAATTAAGTACCTCTTGTGACAGAAAACCACCCGTTAGTTTCTTTCAGTAACTCTCAGTTGAGATGCCTGCTCTTTGATCGACTCAAAGAACAACTGCACCTGGGGATCAAACACACACAAAAACACAAACAACTGGAAACTAGACCCACAAAAATAATGAATAAATAAATGTAAATTCCTCTTGCAATTAAAGTCACATTAATGTTTGCTACAAGGTTAGCACACATGTATAAATACTTAAGGCTTTACAGATATTTATTTTTTTTTGGTCATTGTCGCACTATTGCCAATGCCAGTCAATACTAAACAATAATACATGAAACATTGGGGCTTTCTAAATTGTCTTGTAGAATATAGATTAGATCAAGACATAAGAGTGTATCTACGTCAGTGAGTTCCTCTGGAGATGAAAACTGGTTTGTGGTGCCAATAATGATGTTTCTAATGCAAAATGAGCCCAACTGGAACGTGCAGAACAGAAAGACCACACATTAATACATATACTTCCTACATATGAATTACTAAATCAAAAACCTGCTGCAGTAGTTATTAAACAGCATGACTACCACTACGGCAAACATCATATCACACACTTAATTATGTTTTAAAACAGTAAGGAAAAGTGTTTTGGTTTAATATACTTTACTTTTTATTCACTATGTTTCCATTATGTTGCACTAACTTTTGAACCAATGTGTCCCAGTTCTTTTAGACAAAGTTCCAGGCGATGTGATGTCCCTGTGGGTTCCTGGCAACCATCAGGATGAGAGAACACATGGTCCTGGGATTGAATCACCTTCCCTTCCAGACCCAGCAGCAGTCTGTAACATAAACACGCACACAATATAACCTGCTCTATAAACACCACTTTATCTACCATCAGTTTAAGAGCCCTCATTTGGAGCTGTTTAGCAATCTGTAATACAGATATGGTTATCTGTTGGCTGATACAGTACCCCATGTTTGCCACATAGTGGCAGCATTAACTGTGTGAAAAATGTCATAAAGAGTCAATGTACCTGTGTAGTTTGTTTGTGTCTCTGCTGCAGGTCAAAGCAAACAGAATTTTCCTTTTTTGCACTGCAGAGAGAGAAATGTTGTATGTGTGTGAGAGTGAAGCCCAGCCATGGTCATCCTGAGCTCCAACCAAAAACTCTCTGCCACATCAGTTGGCAAGCGAGGGTAAACACACAAGCAGAGTCATTGGAGACACGATGAAATGTCAGATTATATGCTCCAGGCCAGCACAGGGAATAACTGTTTATGTGAATGATATCAGTGGTTGTTGACTGATAATGAAGTGTGTTAAAATATAATTTAGACAGACGTACTTGAGTGTACCATTGGACTGAAGCCAGTCTTTGAAGCTCTGATGAGCCCACTCCAGACAGGGAGGGTAATCGAGGTGGCAAGCCAGTGAGAGGACCTCTGACCTCATCCGTCGCTCAGACACAGAGCCCTCGTCGCTCCATGTCTGCTGGTCAATGACCTCAAGGAAAAATCGCAGGATGTACATCTGCTCACAGAGAAACAGCATCTGACATGAACTAAAACTGTATCTCATGTTGACTTAAATATGCTAAATGTATCTTCTCACACCCAGATTCCTTGTTACATCTAAATCATTCCTTTTCTCAACCATCTGGTAAAAGGCCTCCAGATAGCCCAGACCTTGGAGTAGAGGCAGAGTATGCGTCTCCAATTGCAGGTAACCAGTCAGGTCTAAGCCTTTATTGAGAGGCAGGTGGCCTGCCCTTTAGAGACATAGTACATGTATAATAAGAGGTTAGATGCTATTTCAAGAGGGATAGAAAGTCTGTATTGATGTCTCACACATAGACATTTACGTGACCAACTGAAAGGCATTGTGAATCAAGTGAGTCCTGTCTTTGTAGCTCAGAGCGGTGTGGTTTTCCTTCAGTAGTTTTGTCATCTCATCCCAACCACCATAATCGTAATGAACCACATAAAAGCCTGTCATGTCACTGTTTACTTTCACCCAGCTGCCTTCCTCTCCTATGTGTATGCTGTCTGAAGGAAACAAATAGCAAATGAGAGCAGATGGAAAGAAAATGCAATGGCAAAGTAAAAATGAAGATATACATTATATTTAGCACCGTCTCTGTTCCCTGTTACCTGTGTGTGTTGTCATCAGGTGTCTGTGGATGGTGCTGGAGGCAGCTGTCTTGTATGTCGGAGGAATATGCCAAAGGAACCTACGGTATACAAGAAAAGAAAGTATTATTTTAAAAATATCAAGTATGAATCCAAGAGTTACTTCCAATCAAATAATAATAATATTGGTAATAATGGTTGTCTAGCAAGAGCAAAAACAAGAGTAGAAGAAGTGCAATGTACAGTGTAACTAGAAAAGCACTCAGAAAGTGCAGACCTCCACCAAGGCAGCATTCTGAGAAAGCGTATATGTCTGCAAGCCCACAACGCCTAAGAGTGAATGTGTTGATTTTTACACCTTGGAACCCACATTTAAAATTGTATTCACATTAATATCATGTACTTTTTATTTATTTTTTTCTCTATTTCATGTTTTGTCCATTTGAATTATTATTTGTCCATAACTTTTTGAGTTATTTTGCAAAACAACAAAAAACAAACAAACCCTAGTGAAAACATAACCTCCTTGGCGGAAGTAATGAAGAATTGAAAAAAAACTAAAATGAATGTGCATGTTCATGATCATCCCTGTTGCAGTGTGGGCCAGAGGGGGTCAGAAGGCAGCACTGTCCTCAGGAACCTGTCCTGTCTGAGCAGCAGATGGGGTCCCTTCGTGCTTACAGTTACCAGAGGAATACCTTTCTGCAGAATCCAAGTGTTCATCATGGCTGTCAGGTCCAGGTGTCCCCCTGCAAACAGGTACTGTGGGAGACAACAATATCAGGAAATAATTTTGCACAACGTGTGAAATGTTTCAGAGCAAACCCATGACTAGTGGTCAGTTAGTGCAGTTTCCTCACTGCATTCTTGGAGGCCTGGCTGCTGCTGTAACAGTGTTTTTATGAAGTCCTCCTCGGAGCAGGTCTAGTGAACAACAAAACATGTTTGTAAAGTGCATGTAATTCACATATTAGCATATTGAATCTGTTTTAATTGAAGCATGTGATGTTTCTACCTTCCTCAAGGCGGCTGTTCAATTCCAATTCAATTCTCTATGATTCAATTAACTTTGAGAGACTTTAAATTTGCTTGAGATTGGTAATCCATCACAATGGACGTCATGTCTGCTTTCATTTTTTGCATTGTTTTGTTGTTGATACACAGCACAGCAGTGTGTTCTTTAAAATCACTCTCAATCACATTACTGGCCAAAGATAACATTATTTTGATGGCAATAAAGACAGGCATAATGCTCATTTTGATTAATTACCTACTTTATGCAACTTTCTAGTCTGAACAAATTGATTTATGGACCATAATGAAATGAATGGAAAACAATGACTGTCTGGAGGGAGGGAAAACAAATCAAACATCTGAATCACTACAGCCTCCATTAAGAAATGCTGTAATATATGGGCTAAAACTTATAAATACATATCACTGGTGTACAAGAAGATGTCAGAGGACTACACAGTGAGTTTAACAGTGAATGTAATTTGTGTCCGTACATTGACTAAGCTGTCCCACAGATCCTGGTTGTGAGTATGCTCAATTGATGCTCAATTATTTCAGACTGAGTTGTGTGTGAATTTGCGTTTCTAACCACAACACTCCTCAGCCTGAAGGAGACTCAAACGTGTGACGGACGAACCACATGTTTTTCCATGCGGACAAAACAAGATGAGGACACAGCTAAAACTGTGAGGTGACAACAGCTGCAGGAGCATTACAGTTATATACATTTATAGCAGAGCTGCACCATGCTGATGATGAGATATTATGTTAGCTGCAACAGAAATGGGACTTAGAGTGTCATAGTTACAGTATGTAGAGCAATACTCATCTTCAATCTGTTTAAGAGGTTGTGTTTAAACAGAAATCAATGAGCAACACCGTCAGAATGCTTTACCTCGATCATTTCAGCTTCATCATCCTTCCTCTTGTTCCTGATGAGTTCAGTTTCACTTTCTCCAGTTAGCTCCCGCCCATTACTGTGTGTGTGTGTGTGTGTGTGTGTGTGTGTGTGTGTGTGTGTGTGTGTGTGTGAGTGAGAGAGAATGTAGCTTCACATTCACTGTCTTTTTTCAGCACACATTGTAAATATTTATTATTATTAGTACCTATTTCATTATTTTTGTTTTATTGTGTTTCTTTTGGGAGATCAAGTGTGTGTGTGTGTGTGTGTGTGTGTGTGTGAGTGAGAGAGAATGTAGCTTCATATTCACTGTCTTTTTTCAGCACACATTGTAAATATTTATTATTATTATTACCTATTTCATTATTTTTGTTTTATTGTGTTTCTTTTGGGAGATCAAGTGTGTGTGTGTGTGTGTGTGTGAGTGAGAGAGAGGGAATGTAGCTTCACATTCACTTTCTTTTTTCAGCACACATTGTAAATATTTATTATTATTATTACTTATTTCATTATGTTTGTTTTATTGTGTTTCTTTTGGGCGATCAAGTGTGTGTGTGTGTGTGTGTGTGTGTGTGTGTGTGCAGGTGTGTGTGCAGGTGTTCTCTACTCTAGGTTATCTGGGTGTGTTGATATGATCAGTTTCTTACCTCAGATGTAACAGCCACAGGCAGGTGTGTCTCTTGCTCTTTGTTTTTCTTCGCTGACTTTCTACTGTCCACAGTATGGGGGGTGGTTTTGGTTTCATTGTTTGCATTTAAGGTCATTACAAAGTGACATGTCAATCCCCCATAATGCAATGCTCCTGACAAAGCCAAACGGCATGCCCCCGTTTTTTCACACACCCACAAATACACAAAGAGCACACACACACACACACACACACACACACAGAGGAGGCAGTGATCACTGAGGCTACTGTAACAGACATGGCTGAGCCGTCCAGGGGTTTATTTTACCTTCCTATCATCTATTTATGGACAGGTAAGAGCTTTCCATTTTTAATGGTGAATATAGTGGTGAATATTTTGAATCAATGGGCAAAAATAAATTTCACATCACTGTGTGAAGAGAATCATAACTATCCAAAACTTTGCCTTCTCAGAGGGACGTTTTGTTGTTGTTTAAAGCATGACCACTATGTTTGAGTTTCAGTGATTGTTGGAAGTAAAATCATTATTATTCATAGACACCAAAATCACAAATCTGCCTCTACGAGCTTCAAATGTGCCCTCTATCCTTAATTATCAATGATTTTCTTAACATAGTTATGACGGAGCATCTGGCCCAAGGATGAAAGTATTGCAATATTTACATATTTTAAGTATTATAACTCGGCGTCCATGATTATATTTCCTAAAAAATAACTGTTTCATAGCATTTGTCCTCTGTATTTACACAAAAAATAGAGCTATGCACACAATTCTGCAAATGTGAAGCCCATGGAAATAAAATGTTTCTATTCTATTTCTCTGTGCACACATCAACAAAAAGACTTTGGGTGCAACTACATTTTATTCAAATAGAAATTCTAAACTTTGCCACTAGTTTACTTTATCCTTAAAAGTTATACTACCAATAATGTCTGCCTGTAGAGGAGTTTTGATTCCTCTTGAAAATAAAAATCAGAAAGATTTTTATCCTGCAATGATATTAAATGTATGAATTTAATTAAACGCACAAAATGCCTCATACTGACAGTTACTTCATGAGCAGCTCTTTCTGTTAGACACACCAACACCTCTGTGCATCCTAATGCTCCTCATGTTGTCCTCCATCATTTCAAAGGTGGGGTAGATGGTGATGTGCTGGCGTCTCTGGCTCCTCCAGTCCACCTGTCAGGGGAGAGGCTGGGCTGGACCCTGCTGGTCTGTATGGTGAGTGACTTCAGGAGGGGTCACCTAGAGGTCAGCTGGAGGTCACCATCAGAAGGCCACATGGTCGGCTCGCGATACAGCATTACAGACAACAGGAAGCACCGTGGCAGCAGCGCTGTGGCGATCATCACGGTGGCGACCGATGACTGGCCGTCTTATAGTTGCTCTGTGAGCCACAGACGACGCCCAAAAGCCATCAGCAGACACCACACCACCTCATCATGTAGGACTACAGCTGATCACACTTTGGGTTTCTGTCATCTCGACTCACAAATTTACTTTTCATAAATATTTTTATAATTGTTTTATCATTTCAGATCATAACGACGAGGTCTGCTATGAACACGATGAGACACATGGTAGATTTTAAGTTTGCAAACAATTAAAAGTAACATTGTGATTCATGCAGATGTTGTTCCTGATGTTGGTCTGTGTGGTTTGGCCTCCAGATGTTGCTGTGTGGACAAACACAGCGGTGGTCCTCATTATGAGGCTGCTTCTCGTGAAGATCGTCACCTTCAACACTTTGATGACCATTTACGCCATCATTAAGTGGTAAGAGTGAGTCTGTGTTATTTGGACTATAGAGCCATCAGTGAGAAAATTCACTTGTGTTCTTGTCTTGCAGTTTGAAAATGTAATCTAATCTAATGGGTTGTTGTTCTCAACGTATTTGACGTCAGATTTGATTTCAGATGTTTGGAAATGGGAGACTGCACCATGTAACCTTGAAAAGAAAGCTGACCCAGAGAAGGGAAATCTTTCTGCTCTCAAGTCTGCGCAGTGAGAATTTCTGCACTGGAAGCAGTTGAGCATATTTCGCCCTTGATGTTAACTTTATGATCATGGTTTTTCATTGGGTTTTGGATTGGAATCTCATGGATGAAATGGGGTCAGGATCACAGGAATAGCTCTGAATAGGTCTGACAAAGCTTTTGTCGCGCCCTTTTCGTATTTCTCATTGACATCCCAGGTGCTGCAAAATTGTGGCAGTTGAAAACAGACCGTGAGGCCAAGCTTGGTATCTGATCGAAACCCAACCTCAGACAGATGGGTTAGTGCACAAGCTGTTAAACACTGTGTTTGGGAAAATACCTGTGTGTATATGAACTTCTTTAATCCTGAATTACTAAAGAAATACTGAGAAAATTTGGTACAAGCTACAAATAAACCTTACCTATGTTTTTAAATTACTGTTAAATGTGAGATAAATAAACAGGAAGTACGCTTGGACTGTTTCTCTTTATTGATTTTTTTTTTAAATAAAACACTTGCACACAGTTTTTCTTCATGTTTTTTTTTGGGAGGGAGGCGCTTTGAGTAACACATTGACATAGCAATAGAACACCACTAAGTGGCAGTACAATCACATCTGACATTTTCTTTTAAATTATTATCCAACAGCAAGAATATGGAGCTTAACTTCCTCTACAGGACACAACGTTCATAAATAAGTTAAGTATTTCAACATTGACCAGTCGCTCTTCACCAAACTGACACTCACACATGATGTAAGCGATCACATTGCCAAAAACTGAGATTATGATGATTATGGCCAACTGAATGAGGCATAATTGTACAGAACAATACATGTGAAAAAGACTCATAGTCGAAGGGGTCTATCAAATGGCATACATTCCCCACGAGACATTGCTGACGCAGCATGTCTCAGTGTTTTGTCCTCCAGTATCTACCACATATCTGGGAGCAGCTCATCAATTCAGTAAAACAGTAGCAACTTTAAAAACAGAGGGGAGAGAGAGGAGCA
>CM056551.1:23301436-23776436 GCA_029721515.1 Synanceia verrucosa | reverse complement strand
CCATCACTTCACAACCACAAACACACAACAGGCAAAACAAAACTCGTTCCAGCTCTTCTTGGAACATTTGATTTGATTTTGGGGCACGGTGGAGTCGGGCGCCACCATTTGGGGGCAGTAGTGCTCTGGGTTTTAAAAACCAAGGAGCAGGTAGGGACCCCCACTCACACCACACTTCTGAATCTCTCTCCTGCCTGTTAAAAACTGACACCAAGCCACAGACACACACACACACATGCGCAGGCTGCTGTCCATGCAAACCACCACTGCTGTACAGACGGTCTAAGTACTGAGGACACATTGTGTCTCTGACTGGAGCACCAACAGCCTCCCTCTTTCCCTCCGATCTGCCCTGCACTACCTAAATACCACTTCCAATCTAATCAGAGTGGGTTTATTCTCTTTCGAAGGGGTATCAGAATCATGAGCTGCTTTAAAAACACACAAAAGCACTTATTCACTGACATTCTCCCAGCAGGGTGACGTAGCAAAGAAGAGATTCGATCATGTAACTGAAGGACTCGGGTTCAAACCACTGACTTATAGAAAAGGATAAAACCTCTGCACTCTTGTCTCCCCATGAATGCATCACATAAAAAGGAGGATTTCCATACAATGATTAGAACATTAAAGCCTTTTTGCTCTTCAGGGCTTCCAGCAGCATCCCTTTAGAGGAGCTTTCCTCATAACATCCCTTTCTGAGCATGCATAGCTGTACTTTCAAAAGAAAACCCAATCTATGCATATAAATAAGCAATTAAGACAAGTCGAGGTGGTGAATACTGAAAGGACTTCAAAATATTGTCTAGGAGAGAGTAAGGAAGCCCTCATGTGAGGAGCTGATGCACGAGAGCCATTCAACACATCCGAAGCCTGGTTTGTTTCATCCCCTGGGGTGAGTATCTAATAAAGACACAATAAAACAGCCAGCAATGCCCACACCACTCCTTCCTTCCACGTCCTACCACAATATTAACCTCTCTATTTCACTCCACCCCCCTCTCCCAGGTTTCATCTCTTCTTTTCTCTCAAGCCTCATCTGGAGCTCAAATCATTCCCTCCATCAGCATTATTCTGATATACTGTAGCTTGGCTCCACTGTTTTCAGACTGATTCCCTGGCCGGCCTCTCTATCCCCCACATCCTGAGGCACCTTCTCCACCCTCTTCACCATCAGACAGAGGTCAAAAGATCCACCGGCTCAATCTCTCAGGCTCAGTTTAGCGATTCTTTGTCTCCCGATCCGACAGCCTCCAGCTTTTCTGATCTCCGGAGATCAGAAGAGGATCCACAGGGATCATCTCTCAACTGAGGAGGGAATGGCTTGTGAAGTGCTTATTGATCACCTTGTTGTGTGCCTTCTCTCACACACACACTGAGCTAAAATCACACAAACAGCCCACCAAGCTTTAGAGATACAAAGCTTTACAAGAGCTCAGTACAGCCTCTTTCGTCCAGACACTCTGCACTGCAAACAGTAGTCAACAATCGACAATGCCTCTGTGTCTAAACAGACACATGGAGCTGATGGTGAAATAGATGCTTTGTAACGCACAAGTTGTAACAAATAACACAACAGACCAAATAATACACATTCTTTCCAGGTGACGCACAAGTATCAGAGGGTACCAAGAGGGTCTTTAATGTGAAGTGGGTCTCTCTGTTCCCACCAGGCTCCGCTGCCTGAGCCATGTTAAACTAATTACTGGAGGTGTGACTGCCCAACAGACAGCCGCCACAACACGCTGCTGTTTGCACCGTATGAAAATCTGTGAATTTAAAACCAACAAATAATGTGGTAAATAAGTGGTTAGTAAATGGTGGCCTTTGTTTGGCCACAGAGTGGAAGTCGTTAGTGTCAGAATTTTTTACAAACGCCTTCTTAACTTATTAATTGAGCTTTCAGAGAGAAGCATGTGATTGGGATGTGAGTTTGGAGCTTATTGGGAGACTTCAGTCACATTTTTTTATGAATTTGCATCATGCAACTGAACATAATCCACAATAGATTTACAACACATACATCCCTAACTTTTTATAATCAATTTGTTTGTTTAGATATTGTTCTGAGAAAAGCTGTAATCTGTTATATGTGGACATTAGGAGAGCTTCACCTCCTCTTCCCCTCCTCCATGAGCCATTAAGGGGCAGACAGGAGAATGACGGCCCAGGAGAGAGGAGGAGAAACTCGATCCTTGCTCAGACTGCTGCACTGCCGCTGGAGAGAGAGCCATTGTCAGGCAGCACTGGGCCCGACTCATGCAATGATTAGAAATAACGAATAAAGTGCCCCTGATCACGACTGAATGCAACAGACTGACAGTAAATGTTGTGACTGTGGTAGTTTGTGCAGCGCACAGCAAATGGTGCGAAATTTGACAACAAGGTGCGTGAAATAACAGAATAGTTGCGATCATGACCGAGATGTACACAAGTTGTTGCAGTGTTGAAGTGCAGTTAGTTACCTATGTGAGCACCGCAGCAGAGAGCGATGATCAGCAGCAGCAGTGGCCGGAAGCGGCGCACCAGAGACGGGGAGGCGAGGCGCTCAGCCCCGCGGCAACAGCATCCGGCTCTCCCCATCCCCGTCCATGCAGGGCCAGGAGGGGAGAGTGGACAGACCTCCAGAGAGCGAGGAGGGGTGGTGTCCAGGCCTCCTCACTTCTCCCTCTTCTTCTGCCTCTTCTTCCTCACACTTCTCTCCTTCCTCTCCTCCTCGGGTGCGCAGGGGCATTAAAACACAGCTGCTCCGCGGAATGCTGGGAGGAGGGGGTCGAGAGGAGAAGAGAAGGAGGAAAACAAAGTGTAGGGAGAAGTCACTCCGGCGACACTTTTACTTTCTACCCGCACAGATCCTCACCCCACGTGATTTCAGTGCTCTCCCTCCGGTCGGACTTTCGCCCTGGTTGTATTCACCGCTCCTCTCTCTCGTCCTAAACAAGCAAGATCACATCTCTGTTCCTCACCATGCAGGCCGGGGTTTCTCCTCCACTCCTCCCCTTTCACTTTCTCCTCCTCCTCCTTCTGCCCCTCCAACAAATCAATAGAGAATCAACCAAACGCTGCTGGCGGAAAACCCGCCTACCACAACTCTCTCTGTGTGAGTGTGTGAGGGTTGGAGAGAGAGAGAGCAGTCCTCAACGTGATGAAGAGGCCGAAGATAAAAAGTTGTAAAACGTTGGTGAGATGCCATGAAATCACAGAGTATGAAGAAGAGAATAATGGCTTTCCGATGTAGTGCAGCAAAGCTATTTCATATGGCAGAAAACCCATATTTCTGTAGGCTATGTGGGTTCCTATGGGCTAAATAACAATAACAATAATAATAATAATAATAATAATAATAATAATAATATGTTATTATTATTATTATTATTATTATTATTATTATAGCATAGTGACAACGATAATAATAGGGTAGTACTACTAAGATAGTAATACTAATATAATACTAATAACATAAATAATAAAATATATATTTAAATAATATACATAAATAATATAAATAACCATATATAACAATTAGAAATAAAAATAAATAAATTCTGATAGCAGTATTCTGATATGTATATGCATATGCATTTATATGCAAATATAAAACTGTGTTTTTACAGTGTATTTTCTGCAAAAAGAAACCAAAAAAAAGGTTTATCTCAATTCATTTATTTATTGAAGTGTAAGTTAAACGCCTCTTTTCTATTTAATTAATTAAAAAGCACAAAAAACTGGGGCTATAATTTTACACACACACACACACACACACACACACACACACATATATATGACTACAGCCCAAGCTGCTGAAATCAGAGCAACACCACTAATAAGCACTGCTGAAAAGTGCATATCTTTCCCTTCTCCTTTTCGTCCATTTCACATTACAAAATTAATACTTTAATGATGCTCTGTGGTGGAATATTTTTTCTTCAAATTACAGGAGAAGCTTGGACAGATTCAGAAAAGATGGTAAATCTAATTTTATCAGCATGTTCGATTGTTAGTTATGACTGAGTTTTTCATTTCCTTGATTTTTGGAATTGTCTGCCAGCATGTCTCTGGCAACATTTCAACAACCCTAAAAACATTAGTACAAAAAAAAAACCCAAAACAAAATAATAGCTTACTATAAAATGAAGATTTTATTAAGAAGTTACCTTTGAATACAGGATGTTTTCTTCACTGACCAAGTGAGCTGAAGATATTTTGTGGGACAAGTACACTACAGAGTGACTAATTCATGTTGAGGGCTTGCTTTGTGTTTTCTGATGAAGCCCTCTTGGGCTCACACCCTTTTAACATTAAGAGAAGTTGTGCAGCAACCTCTCCTCTGTGCATTGCTTGCATCCCTGCTAACTTTATTGGCAAACGCACACAGTAGAGAACAGAAACAGAACACAATGTGATAGATGCACCTTTGTGAGACAAAGCAGTCCAGACATAACAACAGCACGCACACACTAAACTGTTTAAACTGTAGCAGTCATAAATCATGGACAATCAGAAGAACACACCTGCAGATGGCACAAATTGAGCAGACATGTACTCACACTCACAGGTCTCCACGACTGCATATACAGTACAGCTTGTGTGCAAATTATTCATGTATTCATAAATGAAGCTATTGAAACACATTTTAGTATTTTTTTTATTGCATATTGAACCTGATCCAAACCCCCCCATTCAACTGAAGTTCATGGAGTTGGACAGGGCTTCAAAGAAAGCATTGACACAGCTACATAGATAATATTGATGTGCATATCTCTTTGTTATTTTAATGCTCAGTTTATATTCTTCCAAGTGAGGACGTGTGTGCATGTGTTTGTGCAGAGCTGTAATCCTGTGCTGCCACCCCGGCTAAATGTGTGCAGCATGTGCATATGCATGAATATGCGTGTGTCTCCATAGCACAGCTTCTCTGTGACTGGCATTTAATGTGTCATAGCTCTAACATGACTCACCTACAGTGTGTACACTCACATCACTGCCAGCCATGAGTTTAGTCATCGCTGCACCGATTGTGTCAGTAAAACAAACACGCACAGTCACTATAAAGCTCATGAGGATTTCACAGTAAGTGTGTTCAGGGAAGATGATGTGTGCAACTCAAATAGGCTCTGATATTAGATTATATTGGTTTCCTGTTTATGCCAGAAGCCCCTGATCTCAACAATGAGGAAGTCTGTTCATCTGTGAATCAATAAATCTTTTCAGATGTTATATTTCAGTGTAAACACATGCACAGTATAAGTGATAAGATTTAAGGTACTTAAGTATTTCCATTTAACATCACTTTATATTTTTACTCAGTGGATTAACAGCAGGGCGGCACGGTGGTGTAGTGGTTAGCACTGTCGCCACCACAGCAAGAAGGTACCGGGTTCGAATCTCGGGCCTTTCTGTGTGGAGTTTGCATGTTCTCCTCATGTCTGCGTGGGTTCTCTCCGAGTACTCCAGCTTCCTCCCACCATCCAAAAACATGCATGGGGATTAGGTTAATTAGCTAATTTATATTGACCGTAGGTGTGAATGTGAGTGGTTGTCTGTCTCTATGTGTCCTGCAATGAGGTGGTGAATTGTCCACTTGTGGGTGTGGGTGGGTGACTTGTGGGTGTCCCCTGCCTACCGCCCTAAGACAGCTGGGTAGATAATGGATGGATTAATGACCATTTTGTAAATATCAATATCAACAATATTAAAAGTAGATAAAACTTTCACTTTTTTCATAAACTTACATTTTTGTAGAAAAAATAAATCCATATATTCTTGTTATTTCTTTACTGCCCACTATCAAACACTCTCAGGAGGTGTGTGCAGAGTTTGTGTGAAGGAGCACTGAAGCTTTTCTGGTGGCCCAGCACCGTTTCTAACCATTCCTGCCAGTTAAATCTGCCTCTCCTCTGCAGGATGATGCACGCTAGCTGAACATTTCATTTATGCTAACATCGCGAACGCAGATTGGTTAATTCAATTACATGAATATACAGTGCTATTTATCACGACTAATTTCATATTTCAATGCAATCATGCACCCGCCCACATCGACACACACACATCAAGCCAGATAACATGACCCTATTCATGCAGTATCATTTTGTATTTCATACTAATTCATTTAATCAATTACACCACAGCTGAGACCTGAGAGCAGAGGACACTGAAGCCAACACACACACACACACACATACACACCTCTACAGAGCTGCTCTGCCTATCACACATGCATTACCACACTGCGCCTCAGGCACAAAGACAGTCTGTCTCTGAATGTCCAGCTTGTCTTCACCTCCACACCTCTGCCTCCCGTCTCCACTTCTACCTCTCTTCACCTCCCCCTCTAACTCCAAACAGCCTGTCATTCAACGAGGGTCTCTCCATGCACACCTGTGTATGCATACATGAATGAGTGTGTACATGTTGAGAGTTTTGCATTGTTGCAGACATGTCAACAGCTGTGCTAATAGAAAAGGTAAGATCTATCTGTCACACACCCCTACACATCCAAAACAGGAAAAGTTGGAAGAAGTGTGAAATGCAGTATGGATTAAATTAAAATTACTTAACTGATCAAAAGAAAAAGTACTGTGGCACGGCTCAGTTCAGTGTAATACTGGATTATATTATTAACAGGAAACCTGCTGGTGCAGAAAGAGTATATGGTTTTAATTCAAATAAAGTTGTCGAAAGTGTTGACAATATTTTAAATTAATTAATAAATTAAAGCAAATGGCAAGCCTAGAATTATGTAGAAATAGAATGTATTTGAAACAAATCATGCTGCATTAACAACCAGCGACAATTTTCACCCTATATCGGTGGATTTTTTTCCACATGCTTTGAGAAAATAAAAAAAATGACTGGAAAAATATCCATTTGTTGCAGTGCTTTATAATTTCAAAGGGGATTTTGGATGCAAAAAGTAATTAAAACTAACTACATCTATCAAAAGGGAGTAAAAGTTAAATTCCTCTGCAACTGCAGAGGAGGAGCACTGTAAAATAGAATGATGTGGAAACTGTACAACATAGTACTTAAATGTATTGAAACGTCACATTCCACCACTGCTCACATCCAGTTCTTTCACTGCCAGCCACAGCAAGACACACACACACACACACACACACACACACACACACACACACACACACACACACACCTCATACCTCAAGGATAAAGGTAAGAGGGGACTGCAGGTGTGTGTTTATATTCCTGATGTGAGACGATAACATAAGAGATAAAATCCAGGTATCAAAGCCTCTTATAATGCGAGTGGAAACCCAATCCCATAATAGCCTGTTTGATAGCTGTTTCAATCCCTCGGCCAAACCCATGTTATGTTTCACTTGAGTTGGCCTTATCAGGCCTCCTGTGTCTGCACATTCTCTCCACTGTTCCAAAGAAAAGAGACTGAAGCTGGTTTCAGGTGCGTCGATGTAAAAAGTGTCAGGGTGGGAAAGCGACAGCGCTCGGCTCAGGGGTCAGTTTGTCTTTTGAAATGCTGAAGACAAACGTAGCGTCATCAGACAGCACGGATCAGTGGGAGAGGATCCTAGAGAGAGAGATTATCACATTGATCCTTCTCATCTTACACTCTGAGCCCTGGCCTCTTTCCCCCAGACCAGCTGCTGATGTGCATTGATTGACGTAAAGCCAAAATACTATCATGACACTACAGTTGGAAATAGAAACAGAGGAGAGAAAATAGTACAGAATAATGATGGTGCTTTTTGCTCTGGTTTTCCAAACACATTGTATCTCCCCTCTTTGTAAGTGTGTTTGGCCTAATTTATGCGTCTTCGTCAAGAAAAATATGTACCGTACTTGTTTCTCCCCTGACAGCTATAATCACCAGTTCAAGGATTATGTGCAAAACCCATGGCCATCTAACAAAATATGATGTATTGTTACACTCAGTCAGCAGTCTAGTATGTACACCAGGTAAAAGAAGACTTAAGTTGGACTTTCATTTTCACAAAACAGTATTTGCACATTGTGGTAGTACTGCATTAACTCTATAAAGGATTTAAACATCAGGGACACTTTCCTGTTTAAGCCATGATTCCTTGGGGAGGAAAACATACTGGTACTGAAAAGGAAATTATTCGCCACAAAGGGTGTCACAAGTCAAGTGTGAAGAAATCTGAAATAAACACGACCCATTTGACAAATTCGTACAACATTTTTCCATCATCTCTACATCGTCTTTAGCGTTACCCTCTTTCCTCTTCATTCCCCTCATGTACTGTATCATTTCATCCTTTGTGTAAAAACATCTGAAGCACACACAGCTGCATCAGACAGCGCTGTGACAACGAAGCCTCTGTTTTCTCTGGGCAAACACACAGCAGCAGGAAGGAAGCAGCTGAAGGATGTAATAGGTCAGATGAGGATCATGGGGTTGCAGTTTGGTTTGGGTCAGGGTGAATGTTTGGCAGCTGTGAGACAAAGACACTATTAAAACTACTCCCTTCTCGCCTGCAGCTCACTCTGCACTGAAACTTGTTTTGTCAGTCAAATTGCCAGCTTGCGTCAAATTAAATAAGAGGAAGCCTTGTGATTCTCTTACTGCCCCTCTTGGTATAAGAAGGTGTCTTTTTGTGAATCCAGAAGTGCATGACTTCCAACTAACTGGGATATTTTCAAGCCTGAACATCTGATCATGGCCTGTTCATCTGGTTTGACGTGGCTTACTATGCATCTGCTTTGATCACATTACACACACCCACACCCACAAGCAGGCTACTTTGTTAATGTGCTGTGTTTTCCACACATGCAAACACA
Organism: Synanceia verrucosa; assembly: GCA_029721515.1. Classification (NCBI taxonomy): domain Eukaryota; kingdom Metazoa; phylum Chordata; class Actinopteri; order Perciformes; family Synanceiidae; genus Synanceia; species Synanceia verrucosa. The sequence goes on along the minus strand of CM056551.1, from coordinate 23,767,658 downwards.
TGTACACACACACACACACACACACACACACACACACACACATGCACACACACACTGAAGCTTCACAGATATTTTTGAGTCTTGTGGCCACAGATGGTCAGGGGCATCTACTGCTGGGCCATCCACATCCTCCAGTGGTAAACACAACTCCTCAACACACACACACATACACACACACACACACAAACACACACAAGGTACGAGCGTGTATCAACCACTCATTTTCCGAAGCCATATGCTCATACCTGTCTGTAAGCAGGAAGCCCAAATGCAAGTGAGCCTCCTGCAAAGAAAGAGACACAGGTTTACTTTCACAAGCATTCATTTTAACGATAATCATCAAAAGAAAATAAATGTAAATTTGTTTTGGGTATTCTCATTGCTCCACATGGATCTGATGTTTCTGCCTGCCACCATTTTTCATCTCTTCGGTGGAGTGGGAGCTTCAGCGGATGCCAAGATTAATTCATTTTTCCCCTCTTATTTTACTTTAATCAATAAACAAATTTCTCCTGCAAAGTGTAAAAGTTTAGTTTTTGTTTTTTTTTTTTTTTAATGGACAAATTGAAAATGCACCAAAAAACAGGTGGATTGAAATGCAATGAGAGAGAAAGAAAGTGAGAGAGCTCACACCTCTCTCTCTCTCTCTCTCTCTCTGACATCCAGCTGTGAGGGCCTCCCCCTCCTCTCCTCTCTTCTCCTCCCTCTCCTCCCCTTGGGATAGAGAGCTCACAGAGTGGCAGATGGGTGGAATGCATAATACATAGACTATTTGGGGGGCTGGGACTGTGTGTGTGTGTGTGTGTGTAGTCAGTCCACAGGGAGTAGGCTGTGGAGTCATTATAGATCTAATGGTTGTGTTTTAGACGCTGCACCGTGCCAATCTCATTTGAAGTGCAAAAGCCAAATGAGTGTGAAGCGTTTCATTACTCATGCTCTGTGTGCACACTCCACCTTGGTTCATACGGGGCAACAGATCAGTGATGCAGTCACAACTTCCCAACTAACATGTGAGATGTACATATTTTGTGTGTGTGTGTGTGTGTGTGTGTGTGTGTGTGTGTGTGTGTGTGTGTATTTTGAAGGACATTTAAGGCAGATGCTCGACCGAGTGAGTTTGAAGCTTTTGTTCCTCACAGTCTTCTGCCTCCCCGATCGTGTAGACCAACTTAATTCCCCTAATTACTGTGATTAGAGCAAGATGAGGCCTATGTATCATAATGTTGTGTAATTAGCACTCAATTGTGAACTAACAAGGCCTCCTCAGGCATAGGTAATGGATTTTGGATAGACAATCTGAACTGAGGCATGACTAATAACAGCATGGGTAGAAATATAATTAAAGCCTCCTCACTGGAAGGAGGCTCCTTCTCGCACACGACAGAAGCAGAGAAACGAAGCATCAGTCAGGACTGTTGTGAGAGAAAGTTATCTAATGAACATCATGAACAACAGGGTCACTCTCAGACCATTTAATGGGGATATGTAAGACCTGTACCCAGAACAGATAAGGGAGGCTTGTTAGCTGATGGAGGTGAAACCCACTTCACTGACAGAAAGGCAGCATTGGTTTATGCAGACAAACAGCAAGGGGTTGGGGGTGGGGGGGCAAGAAGGAGAAAAAACAGTGAGAGAACAATGAAGACAAGACAGAACAAGAGCGAGCTGGCAGGTAGCGGCTCTCTGGAGATTCATTAGGCTTGTCAGAGAAGCTGGCTGGGAAAATGCTTGCACAGCAAGCTCCTCAGTGGGCACACACAAACATATACAACGCAGGCTGCTGCAGGTGTATAGAGCTCTCATCTGCTGACAGGTAGGGATGAAAGCACGACGGGGACGGTGGGATTTGGAGTCACACTGTGTCGGCAGCAGGCTGCATGTCACCAAATGGCTGCTACGGGATTTAACATATCCTGACTGGCATTAAGTCCTGTGCTGTGTGGCACATGGCATCTCAAGTGATGAGTGCACCATTTGTTTTGTGCAACTGTGAGAAAACTTGGTTTTAAATTTCAATAAGCTTGGAGGGGGGATGACTGTAAATACAGCAGCCTCGCGTTATATTGCTGCAAACTGAAACAATCTGCCCCATGAACATTTAGGCTTCAATATGAACACTGTTTTAACTGGACAATTACCAAGGTGAATTTACACAATATCTGTGTGTTCCTGCTAATAGAGAAAGAATCAGATTTGTCAATTTGTCTGGTTAAATAGGGCTTAAAATGCTGCTGAGCCAGTGTGTAATGAGCTGAAACAGTAGGTAGCATATTATATCAAAAGTAAGCTGCTTGAATGGGAACCAATCTGTACACAAGAGACTCTCTTCCTGTCTTCCAATCTTTTTTCTCCAAATAAATCAATGAGTGTATTATCATTGTTTGTTTAAAGTGAAACACTAAGGATGAAAAAGGACAGACAGATGATGAGATGACCTGAAATGTATGATGCAATCTGTGCAAGAGGCCTTTGTGTGAACGTGTGCATGATTGCATGCATATGCATGTTCATTTTGGCACAGGAGTGCAGTGTGTCTGGGCTTTGGGCAACGTGTAAATCCCAGCGTTCAGGTGGAAGAGAGACTCAACGCCAGCTGTTCGCACAGCCTGCCTCTGCCTCGACAGCCTGATCGCTCACAAAGAAATGTTTACTCTGTTGTACACACACACACACACACACACACACACACAGATGTAGACTTTCACGCAGTCAAATGCACATGGAGAGCTTACTGACAATGAATAGAGGTTTTTCTTTGCAGACATGTGTCCAGTGAGTGAAGTGCCAGCCCCCAGATGCAGCCTCTCATCGCACAGAGGACCTCAGTGGGAGAACGAGAGAAACTCCACACCAGCATCTGGAAGCTAGATGACTGTTCCATGTGTTCATGTCTCACTGGAGATCCATAAAGCCTGACTGAATCAGCCTGGGACTCTTCCTGTGTGTGTTTGAAAGAGAGACAGACAGAGAGAGAAAGACAGAGTCTGAGTGTATTCATAAGTTCCAGGAAAGAATTTATCTACACCCTACTGGTAGTATTCACTACATAGCATTTCACATCATTTTCGTGGGCCCTGTCTCACTACCAGTGGGTACGTAAAAAAAAGCCTCTGTCTTTCTGGGAAGATCATTTCTTTCTCATATATTTTGACTTGGTGTGACTTGGTATTTATTTTCGACCTAATTTTCAGTGGAAATGATCAGGCTGGTGCACTGCATCTCTTTCTTCTGGGGACTCAGCTGCAGGCTCGGGATCATGGGACTATGTTTCCGTGACAACCAGACATCATCCCCAAATGCTGACACTGAAATAACAGACTGAATAATTTAGACGGATCCATTTTTAAACAGCATGTCAATTCACATCACAAGCCACAGACACCCGGCTTGGCACCCTGCAGACAGGCCCACCCAGGCTGGGTGAAGGGTGGGGCGCAGCGTCCAAAAATCATTTAACAACAACAATCTGGCAGTTAGTGCTAGAAACGCCTGGAACAGCTGAGGAAATGAACATAGTTGTATAATCTAGGTCAATGTTCCCTCTTGAGATAAAAAAAAACAAACTCTCAAAATGTTTTAAGTTAATATTTGCATCATAAAAAAATGCACTTTGAGACAGAAAGAACTGAAGACCGTCCATACAAATGGCCGGCAGGGACAATGTGGAACCCCATACCACAAAATTAGATTTTATCTACCACAGCACTGAAGTGGAAATGATTATTTGGAGTTTATGTCACGAGAGATGAAAGCAGTCCGGTTTAATGGAAGCAGCACATGGCTCCATGATCAAAGTTCAAAAGACGCCATCCATCAGCACAAATTTTCATGTTGGATTTTCTCATTTAACTCCATTTAAAAGACGAAGACAGAAATTAGCATTGATGACTGACCATTTATCAGCATGAAGTATTGGGGCATTATGGTAATAAGAAGGTCTAATTAATTGAGACAGATTCGTAATGCATGTTTTATCAAGAAGTAAAATCTGGGCCAAATGAGAGTTTAACAGCCAGGGTCAACACCAGTTTCATTTCATATATTTTCATTTTTTTTAAATTGTCCACCGTTTCACCTCACATATTTTTACTTATTTTCATTTATTACCTCTGCCAAGGAGGTTATGTTTTCACTTGTTTGTTTGTTGGTTTGCAAAGTAACCAAAAAGTTATGGACTTTTTTTTTAACGAAATTTTCAGGATTGGCCAGAAGTGGCCTAACTTAAAACTGATTAATCCATCCACAACTTTCTGAGTTATTTTGCAAACCAACAAACAAATAAACAAACCCCGGTGAAAACATAACCTCCTTGGCAGCAGGGCTAATTTTAAAAAAAAATTGGTGGAGGTCTGCGCTCTCTGAGTGTTTTTCTAGTTCAAGCTGAAATGACAAGATAACGGACAACTAAAAAAAACAAGACACAAAGCTAAAACTTCTATTTTCACACATCACACAGCTCCGACTGATGACTTAATCAGATGGATTCTGGCTGCAAATCAAATATTTGCACACATGATTCATCCCGCTTTCCTCAGTGCCTGTGTGTTGGGAAATATTCAGACACCATTGTGTCTGAACTCGTGTGTTTGGAGCGGCTCTCCTGTTATTTTACAAGGTCCTATTCACACCCTCACACCCAATCAGAGGGCTGAACGGAATAAAAGGGTAGTAAAGAGCCTCGCAGGTGTCTCCTTCTCCGAATCTCTTTGTCTCTTTTGAATAATGTCTCATTACCTCTTTCTCTAGTTCTGCCTTCATGCAGTTGTTGGACACAACTAAGCATTTTTAACCATAAAAACTTAATATATATTGGCAAAAGTAGAGTCCTGTCTTAACACACTTTCCAGATGTAATTCAGTTTGAGCTAGACAGAGTTTAATACTCATATTGAGGAAAAACACAGTTTAATATTTGATCCACGTTGTGGCAAAAAAGTAAAGTAGTAAGAAAATACAAAATACATGTTCTTGCTGAGGACAGAAATACTCCAGTTAACACACAATGGAAAAAAGTCTTTATGCATTTATCAGTGCACCACATCAACAAAATCTCAAAACAGAAGTTTAATTAACATTTCAATTCGTAATTCGACATTTACATAAAAATACCTTCCAGCTCTTTCTTTTTACCTTTTACCCTCTGACACCATATTTTGAATTTGACCTTATTTTGTGTTTGGGGGTTTTGGGAGAAGAATCCTCCTGACACACCCTGTCATCCCTACACACACACACACACACACATACACACACTCCTCCCTTCCCACCAACCTTCAGGCAGTGCACCTGGGTACAACTCTTTACACACACACTGATACACACACATACATATTTTGCGCATAGACACATTCCCATGCATGCACACGTATGCACAGGGGCAAAAACACACAAACGCTCACACAGACGCATAAACTGTGTCCATTCTCCAACATCCAATCAGATTCTGCATCAAACTCACCATTTGGGCAGAATTTAGCTCCTAACAGTCGTTGTCAGGAGGTCTCCCATCAGGTCTCATAACAGCTACAGCAGCATGGCCACCTGGGAAACAACACACATGCATACACACAGTGTGAAAAGCACTGAGAGACACACAGCAGGATTGATCTTCCTCAATGGTATTGATTAGTCTACCCCCAACTCAGACCAGAAGATACCAGCTGTGTCAAGCCATTTGCCTCCTGAAGCGCTCTGTCTCCTGCATGGAAGATGAAAATAATGACGCTGTGAGCATCTTCTCCAAGAGAAATTCTGCCGGCTGCAAAAGGGCAGGAAGTCCACAGGGAGACAGTTACCGCAGGACGCTCTGAGCCATTTGTTTTAACCCCTGCCCTGTCCTGCTGGATGTGTGTGCATGAACTGACAATGAGTGTATATGTGGTCTGTCAGTAACTGTGTGTACATCTTTCTGTAACTCTGAAAGTGATGTGCACACACTCAGTCTCACAGTCACACATTAAAATAGCTAGGAGAAACATGAAGGAGATCAAATTACAGTTCCACAGTTTTCAATTATTGATAAGCACATGAATGTGTTTCTTTTCCAAAGCCACAAGCCAAAGACTCAGTATGATCATACCATGATGTAAGATTTACGAAGCTTAGCAGTTTAATAAGGTGCTCTATTTCACTTTTAACATTATTCTGTCTGTGTTTTGAGACAAAAAGCAGAAACTATCCATTTGAAACATTTTATCGCATTAAAATTGTATTCAAAACGGTTATGACACTTCATTTTATCCTGATTTCAGCTGTGAAGACTAGAAAGGCCTTGTCATGTATGAAAGAGTGAATTCTGAAGACTCAAATCAAGAAATCAAGAGCTATTCCTGTTCAGTTACCATCAGTATTATTTCCTCATTAGCCTAATTCACAGCCATGGTTTAAATCACTAGTATAAGCAGTTGTTGAAGCTGCAGTTAGAGGAGCTCAAGGTGTTTTATATTGCAATTTTAAGAGTTTTGCATTAATTCTTCCCATTTTTGAAGTCTGTTTGATCAGTGTAAAAGGTTTGATGGAGGGTTGATATCAGTTTGGTCGCGCTGAGCTCAGTAGACCGGTACACACTAGCCCCGATCTGTGCTAGGAATGTCTGAAAAACCCAGAAGGCCGTTTTAAAACACTTATCATTGTTCAGAAGGTATTTCTAGAATCCCTAAAGACTCTTCAAACCATCTGCCGAACGATATATTCAACCTGTTATCTAAGCTACACCTCAAGACAATAATGGCAGCCTGCCAGCGACTTGAATGTGAGGTTAAGTAGGCTTATGGGTAATTAGCAAAGTAAACACTCATTTCACAACGCAGTAAGTTTCTTTGTCTTGAAAACTATTGTTTTCAATTCACTGAAATACTTAAAATAATCCCATGTGGGGAAACAGCAAAAACCTAATACCAGATCTCAGAATACACTGTGAATATTCTGCAGGATTGTAAGAACCTGTGAACCAGCATCATTTCAAAGACAAACCGCACTTAAACACAATCATTTTAGAAGGGGTACTGATCACTGAAATTGAAGCACCGGAAAAAAAAGTCAGAGAGCAAGAATTTGGAAAGAAATCTGCTAAACTAGCACAAGCAACACTAGGAAGCTTTTAGCCTGGCCGTAGCCCTCCGTAATATTCTGCTCAATTAACATTTCCCCACAGACTATGTCTGGGTTTGATCCCCTTTGACTCAATTTCTCAGGATGATTTCCAACCGGGCCAATCAGCGAATGGTGGGGGACGGGGGAGGTGGGTGTTAACGATGATGTTGAATACGCAGCATTTGAGTTGTAATCTAGTTGGTTGTAGTTTGGCAACAGTGGCGATGGAGATGGAAGTGAAGGAAGCCATTCAATCTATTTTGGCTAGGCTCCCAAATATTCAGCAATTGAAGTCGGAGCAAGAGGAATGTTTAACCAGTTTTATTGCTGGCAAAGATGTTGGAAAAAGGGTTTGGAAAAAGTCTTATTTTTCAGTTAGCTCTGTTAGTGGCAAAGGAGTTGGCTAGCCTGAATACTAGCAGCGCACTACATCCATCACGACCAAACATTAGCGACTGTGTAAAATCAGATCCAATCGTTTCAAACTTCAACAGAGCTCAGGCCTCCCGTCTGAAATCGGTTCTCAATGGCGGAATGCCAAACCCTCTGTACGATAGTACGAGGGTCTGGTAAGCCCAGGCTAGGAAGCTTCAAGTGTCTTTGAATTGTTTTATTGTTGTGTGATGCTTGGTGTTCCATTTGCACATAATCCACATGTTGAATTCAGGTGTTCTTTCTGCGCAGGTGAGGCTTTCCGTCTGCCATCTGAACTCTTCAAACGTCCACCCGATCAAAATGTCGCTCTCCTTCTCTCCCCCTTTTTCCCCTCTTTGCCCTCTCTGTATTTTTGACAAGCTGCCACACTCAAAGGGCATTGTCAAAACGTCAAGCTTTATAAAATATAGATAGAGAAAGAGATTTTAGCCCACAGAGGCTGAGGGAAAGGGGGAAAGAAGATGAATGGAGGGAATGTGTGAGAAGTGTAAAAAAAAGAAGAAGTGAGAAAATAGATATGAGCTCTCCGTGGTAAAAGACAATAAAGTGTGAAAGGTTTTTCCTTTGTTTGATGTCCTCCCCTCGGGGGCTTTGTGACAGAGACCGCTGCAGAGCCCCAGTTAAAAGAGGAAAAATGACAGCAGCCATTTCTCTCTTTTTCTCTCTTTGGCCCTTCAGGATGAGAGTTATCTGAGTTGAGTGTGTCAGAGGATGAGAGAGAGAGAGAAAGAGTGAGACAGACAGAGAGAGGGAGCCCGTGGGGTCTAATAAATCAGGCCTGCATTGAACGGGAGGATCCTGGAGGATCCCGCGTGGGAAGACAGGTGTCCATAGCGTCGTGGGGCAGAGGTTACGGTCAGAGACATCACTCATCTCAAACAACACACACACTCATGGCTGAAATTACCCAGAAACAAAACCCATTTCCTCCTCTTGTACCTCATTACCATGTCACAGCCCTCTGCTTCATATTTGGTTTCGTTTAAAATGTGAAATACTGCCGTGATCAAATAATGAGAAGGAACGGCAATGCGAGCCGCTTTTGTAAACAGTTTACCATTGATTATCCCACAGCTTATTGCGTTTCATTGTGTTTTGCCTTCAGTTTATCAAAAAAAGCAAGGCAGGCACCTTAGCACACATAGAAGCAGTGGCTCCCCGACAACATTAGCATAATAATAATTCACAGACTGGAGTTATGGAAATGAAATAAAGTAGTGCTCTTTTATTCCGCAGCACGCAGCAGTATTCCACTAAGACATCCAGTTATTATACATGACAAATATGAATTAAAGACACAAGTACGAGCTGGAATGAAGGTTTGCCATGCCGTGTGTGTGCAAGAGGTGTGTTTGTGTATGCATATATGAGGAAATGTGCATTTGCAATATACACAGGAGATTATGAGAAATGGAGAACTGTATATTTGTTTATGGGATAAAACCAGAGAAGTCAACTGTCATTGTCTGTCATTTTTATGTGTCTGTGTGTGTGAAGACCTCGGGGTTATGGAAAGAGGAGTGCTGGGTGCCTCTCTTCTCTGTCCTTTCCACCGTCAGATTCAGAAAAATGAAACTCCTTCATCCCGCAGGTACACCTAAACTATGCACACACACACACACACACACACACACACACACACACACACACATGCACACATGCAGACAGTCAAAGAGTGAAGGGTCCCACAGAGTTCATAAGCTAGTGAATAATAGAAGCTCCACACTGGACCTGGCTGTCTGTCTGCTGTAAAAAATGGCTTGTTGGTGACATGAATATGATTTTTTTTCTGTGTGTGTCCATGCACATACAGATGTGTGTGTATGTGAGTGTGTGTGTGCTCTCTATGGTAACTAGATGAATTATTCACTGTTTACTGATGAGGAAGCATTTAGGTTCCCAGGAGTGGTGCTCAGAAGCAGACCTCACCTCCCTTCTCTTGCCCTCTCTCCATCTCTTAACGCTCTCCTCTTTCCCGCCCGCACCCCATCACACTTTCATCCTCTCCCTTCATGACTGGAGCCGTTGGTTCTAACATCACACTTTTGTGGGGTAACGGCGCTGTTACTGCTAATTCTTAGTTCGCCTTTAGCTCCAGATCTCTGCCTGTCTGATCCCGTTGACCTAGTTGGGAAACAACGTTCTGATGGTAAAATCTCTGTTGTGAAGAGCACAGTTGGAATCCATTTGCATACATTAAGTAGAGGGATGGGATTCGGATCTTTCTCTTTGGCTTTGTCTGAGCTGAATTAGCACCACTTCACTGACGAGACTCAGACACACAGATATATCCACACAAGTAAGCAGAAATCACTGGAAGCCAAGTTTAATCTTTGTCGTACACACCCAGGGTATGAGCACACACACACACACATTCACACACACACACACACACACACACACATTCACATAGCTAAAACAGAGTTAATACACCCACTAATCAAGCTCCTATTACCAGAAGGAGGCTTTCACACATGGGGACCAAACTCCCTTTATCTAATTGGTCCGCTGAGAAAATTGCTAAGCTGTTCACATCTGCAGGGATACATACACACATATACACACGCTAACACACATGCATGCATGCACACACATGCGGTCACTCTGAGCCAATCAGCGCAGAGCTCCTTGGGCAATGTGCACTGTTCCATCCTTTCCTTTATCCATCCCTTATCCCTTGGTTCATCCCTCGCTTTCAGCTCCATCGGTCCCATTACCACAGCCAGGGACCCCAACATACAAACACATGCACATACACGCACACAAATGTGGCACACTTAACCATAGCCGATCCTCCACCATAACAAAACCAAGGTTTCAAGCTTTTTTAGCCTATTGGTGCCCTTCCTGCATGTGTGTATTTGTGTGTTGGAGTTGGGTGGTTTCCCATCCGGAGCAGCCGTTGTGCTGCTTATTAAACAAAGCCTGTCTAAAGCTGTCTTAATCCTTTCCCATAGCTATCCCTGACTACACATATGGACATACACACACACACACACATTTCTGCACAGTTGCTGAAGTCTAGCGCTCAGCAGCTCATTCTGTCCTCTGTCAACCCTGACAGACTGAGAGAGAGATGGATGTGAAGGAGGACTTTGCTGTCCACACATTCATATACACACACACACACACACACACACACACTCACACACACACTCACACTCAGAGTACCTCGTTTCTTTAGGGTCTGGCGGCTGGTCGCTCATCTGGGACTGAAGATAGCCCTCGCTGCCCACTAGTGTACGCAGCGGTGTGTGTACTGTATGTGTGAGTGGGATTATATGCGCTTCAGGACCCTCTGCACCCTCTGGACCAAACCAGCACCCAACACAGTCCTACTGTCCTGCATCATCTAATACATGGTGTTTTATTCTGAAGCATAAATTCATCTATTAAAAGAAATCTGCAGACTTCTTTTGGCTTTATTTAACTAAACAAAGAATATGGCACAAATGTCAGCGCTGATTGACAGGGATGGTTGAGGGTGAGTCCACCAAATAGTCCAGCTATATATAATAATGAAGTATAGTAGTACAGCTGGTTAAGAAATGTATCAGACCACCACCCAGTGCAAGGCGTTTGCTCCCCTAAATTAACAGCATTCCTGATTACCATAATTTTACCATTTGTTTATGTTTCTGTAATGGTTAATCCACCAGTATGTACAAGCTTTTTAATCAAAATGATGATTTAACAAATTTACTGCATGTTTTGCCAAAAAACTGAATAAATAGCTGAGCAGTAAAAAGTAATAAAAAAAAGTTTTAGTGGTTGTATTTTATTCTTTATTCATTTCTGACACACTGAATATCAGTGGGGCTCAACTTTGGGGTTAAAAAGGTGAATTCAGTGTGAAATTCCTCTCCTGTTCGAAATGGTGAAGCATAGGGAACTCACTGAGAAAGAAAGTGTTTGAATTAAAGTTCTTCTTCGCTGGAGGCTCTTTGAGACAAACAGGGCAGGTGGTTTGTTAAGCACTATACATATATCATTCGATTGAAAGCACTGCATGTAACAATAACCTTGGAAGATGTCATTATAAACACTAAGTTGATTTCTTTTTATCTTGGGCTCATGTAAATTTTTAGAAATGAATGAATTTACACAGTGATGCCCTGCAGGGACTGAATCAATAGATAATTATGATGTTAATGCTCTACAATGCCTGCCTACTTTACAGAAAAAAACCTATCTTTATTTTTATTCATGTTTCACCTTGACAGAGTGCAGAGTCTGTGGACTGCCTGACGCCTGATAAGCAAGTCATATCTGACATCACGTATAGATGTATTTACTCTACTGTCAGCTGGTGTGTGTGTGTGTGTGTGTGTGTGTGTGTGTGTGTGAGTGTGTGCGTAAATCTGCGGATGCATGTGTGCATTGAGGCTTGTGTTGCTCTGGTCACTCACTAATAAATGTGTGAATGAGACTGGAGGTGTGTTCACATCTTTGTTTATCCACAACTGTTTGCTGTGATATTTCCAGCTCTGGCCTGTGAGCCCAGTACACTGTGACTTTGGTGATAATTGGAGCACACACCCATCGAGGCATGTGTGTGGTGTGTGTGCACAAAGGCAACATTGACTAGATAATTACTCAAAATGTGTCTGCATACTCAAGTCATCACTTATGTAAATTACATCCTCAGACTAGTTTCATGCACTAATACACACGCACTAAAGTAGAGGTGATTTGACTATAGGGTTGGGTCTGTTTGAAGAGATGCTTCACACACACATCCCAAATAATTTCAATGCATCTCAATGAAGAGTCCTCCACATGGACGCAGCTGCCACAGGCACATAGACACATATTAGACACTCTCACACTCAGAGCTGCCTCTTCAATGTGTAGTATGTGTGTGACCAGGAAGCACATGGCCACAAGCACCTCTTTGTTTCAAGACAAAGAGCGGGTCAAAAACATCATTAGTCTGAGGCTGCAGGACACACACACACACACACACACACACACACACACACACACTGTTTTCCAGATGCTAACACTATTGCCAGTAGGGGTTGTGGGTCACAGTGAAGCAATCACTGAACACACAGTGGGAAGAGCATCACTTCTCTCTGACACACAGCAGCAGCATCTTTACTCTAAAAGGACAGATATATTTTTACTTTTTATAAAAGTGGTAAAATACAAAGCGGAGGCAAGGTGAGGGGGAGTGGAGAATAAAAACCAGAGAGAATAACAGTGTGTACACGTCTATTGTCCAGCTTGAACAAAGCCACAAAAGAGAGTCCTCTCTGTAACCTTGTCCTCACTCGAGGCATAAATCACTGTAAATTGTGTTTGTTCACACAAACCCAACCTTGGTGTGGTGTGGAACCGTGCAGTCAGCACCTATATGTGCACATGACCCCTCACACACACACACACACACACACACTCACACACACACAGTAGCCTGACCTCTTTCCTCTCTAAACTCCTCTGGACTGACATCACCTTCACGTAAAGCTCTGACATCAGCTTTTATAGGCCTGAATATCTAATAAAAGCACTTTTGCATCTGGTTAAAAACATTTCACTCTGTTTTGCCTCAGCTGTTATTGATGCCGTCGCATCTTCTATTCACACCCACTGTTTAACCTCTCCTCTTTCACTTTTTTCTTTATATTTCGTCTCTCTCTCTCTCTCTCTCTCTCTCTCTCTGCATGACTGCATGGTGTAATCCGGTCAGGCCAAAGGAATGCTGCGGTGTTGTTCTGGTGTCTGAGCCTGTATACACACACACACACACACACAGTACTGGGAAAGCAAAGGACAGTGACTCTGACACATGCACACAAAGCCAGGTTGTGCTACTTTAAAGCACCACAGAGCAGAACGTCAGGGCCGAGTGGAAAACCACAGGAGAGGGGTGATGACAAAGAGATGTTACACCTCTCCTCCTCCTCTTCCCAGACTGTCCTCCCCTCCCCCATCGCTCATTCCCAGGCATCAAGGTCGGACCGTGTTACAAATGAAGCGCTGCTCCACCCCTCTTCTATCCACTCTACACACCTACTCACATAAATACACACACACACAGACTGATGATCGCCTGCTGTTGTAACCCACTTCTTGCTCTGACATCATTAATACAACATACTGTCCACAGTGACATCATTAATAAGAGCCAAGGTGATGACTCTTCCTTAATGGTTCTCTAAATATGACAGGATGGACATATTGCCCATGTGGTGGTCCTGTGTGTGTGTGTGTGTGTGTGTGTGTGTGTGTTTGCAGCTCTAGCAGGGAGGCCTGTGCATACACTGGTGCCTGATTTACACTGCAGGCTGCTGTTTGCAGGGTGCAAGCAAATGTCAGCCATGGCAGCCCTCCCTGTCTTTTTCTTAGCAATTAGGGAAACAGTTTCTGTCCTACCCAGTGACACATCCTCACACATGCAGACACACACACACACACACACACACACACTCTTCTGGTTTCCTGGTTGATGGCCTACACTGAGCAGAAGATGGATTCTGAATAATTAGGGGGATAATTGCCCAGGCAGGGGAGAAAGAGAAGATCAATGGCTGATCTTTGAGGGAGTTTGTGTGTGTGTCTGTGTGTGTGTGTGTGGGGGGGGGGTGTTGTGTTGGTCACCTTTTGCTGCCAGATCAGCCCTGACCTCTGACCCCTGAAGGTGTGCTGTGGTATCTGACAGCAACTTCTCTGGTCTGTTGGATCAGACCACCAGGACCAGCCCTCACTCCCTTCCTTGTCCTCTCATGACCCTGTCTCTGGTTCTCCACTGGTCCATCCTTGGACCACTTTTGATAGATCCTGACCACTGCAGACCAGGAACATCCCACCAGAGCTGCAGTTCTGGAGATGCGCTGACCCAGTCCTCTAGCCATCACTGTGTGGTTCTTGTTGTCAAACTCATTCAAATCCAGATGCTTGAACATTTTTCCTGCTTCTAACATCAACGTTGAGGACAAAATGTTTATTTGATGCCTTATACATCCCAGGTGCCATGATGAAGAGATAACGAGTCACTTCACCTCTCAGTGGTCATAATGTTATGCCTGCTCAACGTATATGTATGGATTGTCTAATGTCTATTGCCAAAATGCCAGTACAGCCTTGCATTGCTAAAACAATCAGTTGTACCATAAAACACGCACTCCAACAGTGACCTACATATGAATGTATAAATAGAATAAATATAAATGTCAGTGAACACAAATGTCAGTGATGGCGGCGCCACGGAAGTAAAAACAAAATGTGTTTTGAAGTAGTGTGCACATAAAAGGCAATGCGACAGCGGAGGAGCGTTTCATCCTGTGTCTTTGTGCAGCCTGACATCAGTTGAAGCTCACTTCCTTGCCTTTGTTTGGCAGAAGGGAGAGATGGAATAGAAAAGCGGGAGATGCAGGTGGAGGGGGGCAGTGTGGCAGGTCAGACTGCACCTGCTAAGCAACGGATATATTGTCATGGAGAGGCTTCTTCCCCTCCTTCTGTCTGAATGACACACACACACACACACGCACACACACACACACACACACAGACGTGTATTTGTGTATTGTGGGGACTTTACATTGACTTGCATTCATTTCCTAGACACTTCCCTTGACCTTAACCATATCCACTACCCATGTAATCCTAATCCTAACCCTAACCAAAGTCTAACCTTACAGTAACATTAAATGTTCTCCAAGTCTTCAGCCTGAAATCTAACAGTTTACATTATGGGGACCTGCACTTTGTCCCCATAAGTACGGTGAGTCCCCACATTGTCAGCGTGAGTCCCCACAATGTGAGTGTGTTATCAGACTTATGTCCCCATATGTTCGGCAAAACACGCCCACACACACACACACACACACACACACACACACAAACCCCTTCCTTCCTTCCTCTCCCCCCTCCCCCTTCCCCCCAATAACTTCCGGTCAGATCAAATGGTTCATGCATGCGCACCTGTGCAGGGTGTGTCTTATTTACTACTATGGTGTCAGTTTCTTCTTCAAATGTCAGTCAGTCAGATTGTCTCTCAATGGCAAGAGGCAGAGAAACTGACATGTTTTTCCTTTCGTCCTGAGAAGAGGCACCTGGAGCATTATGCTGCCCCCTTCATTGAGCCTAGCTGCCTCCCTGAGCCTCCTCTTTACTCCTTCACTCCTCTCACCTTAATCTGTTATCCAACCTCAGTCCAGCTCCTCTTCTTTCCTTTCCTCTCCTCAAATTCTCCCCTTGTCTGCCTACCTTTCTTCCCCTGCCTCTATCCTCCTCCTCTGGTTGTCTGGGACTCTTTCAGTCCTTTACATCGCATGTCTTCTGTCTGACAGCATCAGAATGGAAACACAAGAGAGGGTAGGAGATGGAGGTAGAGAGATAAAACTGCAAAAAGCCAAGTGAAGTCATACTTTCAGCCTTGCTGATTTTTCACCCGACTCTTCCTTGTGTTACTGTCCCCTGTTTTGCTTAATGTTTGAAAGAGCTTTTATTCCACAAATTCTCTGTGCTCTCATGAATAACACATGAGCATCAGCGGCAAACTCTCTCCCTTTGGCTTTATCCCCACCCCATTTTGCTCTTTCTCTCTCTCTCTCTCTCTCGCTCTCTCTCTCTCTCTCACACACACACACTCACACACACACACACACACACCACACACACACTTCACTCACAGATGGCCTGGTTCAGGTCATTTCCTCTGTGGATGGAGGATAACTGGATTTACCATTCTGTTGTGTTCTGTTGTTCTGACAGATCTGTTTATGGACAGAATAAGGCAAAAACACAATCAGCTAATAAACTGTACACCGTGTGTGTGTCTGTGTGTTTTTATATAAATCGTCAAGTCCCTGATGATCACGCTGCCCCTACAGTTCAGTAATAGTGGAAGTAGTTAATAGCATATCAACCACCTTGTGACAGTATAATGTTTAGTTAATGTGTTTAATAGATTATTCCATTATGGCCTCTGTGTTTTGCTGAGAAGATGTAATGGTGTTATTTCTCATTTCTGTCACTGTGTGTGGTTACGTTTTTTCCCTCTTTATGTTGCACACAGTCATTCATGCATGTTGCATTACTTTCTTGAAAAAGCCATTTCGCCATCGAGTCTGATCGAGTTTCCAGTGAAACTGCGCACTCTGTTTAAAACTCAGATATGTCATTTTGTAGAAAATGTCTTAGCCACTGAAAAGTAAATGTGCTACATGCCTTTGGAGATAAATGAATGAAGTTCCCCACCAGGATGCTTGTATCCATAAAACACTTTTTTGCAGTTAGAAGGGAGCTATTTTGCGGCAGTGTTTGTTCACTCTCCTGTCACTCTCTGTAGACAGATGTGTTTTTTTAAGGCTAGAAATTGGGATATTGTGTCATTTAAGCACCTGACAATTACATGACAGTATTTCTCTCCAGCTTTTTCTTACAGGACACACATACTCACCTGTCTGGGCATTAAAACTTGGAAGGAGAAAGTAACATCTGGCTAAAGCAGACTTTGTGCTTGGAATTAGCATTTAGCAGGTGTGTATTTCTATATGTGTGTGGTTGACCCAGGTCTGTCTGTGGAAGTGAGTGTTGCACAGAAAAAACAAGTTGGCCAATTAACTGAGCGTGAAGTCATCAGCCCACACAGCCCCGTTGCAGTTTTAATTCCCTGCAAGTTTCAAAATAAACACACACAGGCGTATTCACACACATCTACATGTGCACGTCTCCAAACTAAACAAACCATTAAAGTTAACTATCCCTCCCCAGGGTGTCGTCTGTCGGGAGGTGCTGAAACATAACATATTTCATGTTTTTGACTTAAGCTGTCAGTCAGCTGCCAGCTTTACTGTAAGCTGCAGCTTTCCAGTCTGAGATCATGGATCAACCGACAGGCAGGGAGACACAAAGACAGACAGGCCTGCGCTGCTGGAGATTTTTCCTCTTTTATCATTCAAACAGGGATGGCAGCATGCTGCAAGAAGCTAATTTAGACATCATGAGGTCGCTGCTTAAAATCAGTTTAGCTGTAATGAGAGGGGTGGACACCTAGTTATCACACCTCTGTTTTCTTTGTTATTTGCATGACGTGGCTGGATGGATGCTCAAAAGATGACCCGTCCTATTCAGCGACAACACTCATGTCAGCGGCTATGCTGTGTACCAGGTGGAGACAGGACTAGTTGGATTCAGATTGATTACTATTTGTCCTCTGAGCACCTGCTTAAACACGTACACACTCACATGCAGCGGCGGATGAATTCCCAGTCCAATGTTTGAGCTGCATTACAAATGCATATGTGGTGTTTAGAGTGGCACAGAGCTCTTTTCATATGGAGATGCATCCAGGCTTTAACCTGCCAACTTCTATCTGGAACTGCATTACACCCACAGCTGCCCCCTCTGACTTTAATATATCTCTTATCCTTCCTCTCTTCCATCCTCTGCATCGCCTCCTTATGTTATAATAACTCTTCACTGCAGAGCAACTTCTACTAATAGGGATGACAGTGATGCTGTCCCAGTTGTTTGCCTTTGTTGGTAGCCTAGATACTAAATTAATGATTGTAAATGCAGGCACTGTGAATTGGGATGCATGCTAAAGGAGTGAAATGTAAATGCATGGCACAGAGAAAATGAGAAGAAAAGAACCAGATAGCAGGGGTGACCACGTTTCTCTAGTCTGCCAGGAGATAAATATGATGGAGATGAATGTCAGCGAGGCTCATTGTTTGGCTGCCATGGTGTAGGTGACGCATGTATGTCAGAATGTGTGTATGTGTGCGTGTGTGCTAATTATATGCATTCTCCAGTCTGAATGTCAGTCTGACGTTTGCCCTCACCTTTGTCTGAGGGGAGGAAAGAGGGAAGAGGAGGAAAGCAGCGAGAGAGAGAGAGAGAGAGAGACAAAGATTTGAAAGAAGTTTAAGAGGAAGCAGGAGGCTCTGATCAAGCTTTTGTCAGATTTGTGTGTGTCTGTGTGTGTGTGTGTGTGTGTGTGTGTGTGTGTGTGTGTGTGTGTGTGTGTGTGTGTGTGTGTGTGTGTGTATGTGAGACAAATGGCCACATGGGGTTACTGTGTTATTTTTTTGCCCTCACCTTTTGTGAGCGCCTTTAGTTTATCACCTTTAGTTTAGTTATTCACCATTTTCCTCTGAATTCTTTGTTCATTTAATAGTCAGGTCAGCCTCAGAAAGAGAGAGAGTTTTGTTTCAGCTTAGTTAATCATATTCTTTCCTTCTTTGAGAAGCGCTTTGAGTTTTTACTTTCATAGTCATTGTCGACGTGTTTTTATTTACTAAAATAAATCTTTTATTTTTGATACCTTTGTGTGTTTCGGTCATTTACTAGTTTCAGTCTGAGTTTTAACAATGCGCAACTTACATTTGGCTGTCCTCATTAAGATTTTAATCAATTAAAAAGAATAAAAGAGTGTCAACTATCCCTTCTATGAAAGCTACCAGTTTTTATGATGTGAATGTTGAAATGACATTATTTACCTTATAAATAAAATTAACATTAACTCTCCTTGAAAATCTTGTTAGAGATGCAGTGCAGAGTGTGTCAGTTCACTATGACATCACTATGGGTGCATGAGGACATTTCTGCACTGTGAGGACATCCTCACCACTCGTAACATTAAAACTTGCTGAGCCAAACTAAAGGTGATAAACTAAAGGCGCTCAAAGGTGAGGGCAAAAAAATAACACAGTAACCCTTTCATGTGGCCATTTGTCTCTCTCACACACACACACACACACACACACACACAAATCCCTTCCTTCCCTCCTCTCCCCCCTCCCCCTTCCCCCCAATAACTTCCGGTCAGATCAAATGGTTCATGCACGCGCACCTGTGCACGCGCTAAACGGTGTGTCTTATTTACTACTCACCATATTGCCTCTATTAGCCTTTGAAAAGACCAAAAAACAAAAAAACAATGTTGTACAAACACAATATATATTAGTATGCAAATATTATGAAAAATACTTGAATGACACCATGTATACCTAATTACAATCTGAATGTATAAATTGCACCCAACACAAAAGGTACTGATAGATCTGTTTCGCATGTGCATGAAATTATAAAACTACTGGACCTATTTTCATGAACCATGGAGGAATGATGCAGCGTTTCGTTAAATGCTTTCATGGTTATTTCAAAGCTTATCTTGCCCCCTCTTTTGAGCTGCTGTTATAAAAATGTGTACTTAATTAAATTCCCATTAGATTCCAGCAATTCATTTTCTTTCCACCATAATAGAATTTTTAATCTCAGTGATTGGTCCAAAGTGGTTGCTGCAGGGCAAATTATGACGACAAATGTTCCTATTAAAGTTTTTTTTCTAAATATGAAAACAATAGTAAATGCAGTCAAAGGCACAGTCACTGTCAAGCACTGATTGTGTCCTAATACAACTTTCATTAAAGGGGAACTGATTTTATACTTCAAAGTCTGTTTATAAGTCTTGAGGTGGAAAAAGTTCTGCACAAAACCTGATAAATCAGGCATTATGGGTGATGTAGGCAACAGGTTTGTCTGGCGATGTTACAGTGCAGGGAGGCACAGTGGTGTAGTGGTTAGCACTGTCACCTCACAGCAAGAAGGTACTGGGTTCGATTCCCGGCCTTTCTGTGTGGAGTTTGCATGTTCTCTCCGTGTCTGCGTGGGTTCTCTCCAGGTACTCTGGCTTCCTCCCACCATGCAAAAACATGCATGGGGATTAGGTTAATTGGCTAATTTAAATTGACCGTAGGTGTGAGTGTGAGTGGTTGTCTGTCTCTATGTGCCCTGCGATGAGGTGACAACTTGTCCTTTCAGCTGTTTTAAAGCTGCCTTTAAGACAGCTGGGATAGGCTCCGCCCCCCCCGCAATCCTATGATAAAGCCTGGTTTATGCTTCTGCGTCACGGCGACGGCGGAGCTACGGCGTAGACCCGACGCCATCGTTGAGCATTCAAAGTTCTGCGTAGAGGGAACGCATTGCTCTGCAATTCATCACCAAGCTGCTAGGGGGGTGTGGCGGTGTCTTTGTGTGGCTTCTGGGGGCTCATATCGGATTCCTTGGTTTTCTTCCAACAGTAAACAATGACAACTGAGATGGAGCGGGTGTTTCTGGAGATGGAGCTCATAAAGTTTAAAAAGAAATGCTGTTGCTACAAATGTTGAAGCACAGAAGACGTTTGTGGAGGTGGTCCACAAATAGCGGTGTTGCTGAGCTGTTGACCGGAAAAGCAACCGCCGGAAATTACATTCTGAGCGGCCCAATCACAGTCCTTGCCGTTCGCGTCTCAACGCGTTGACGCGATGCGTAGTCAGGATTTTTTGGAGGTGCGCGTCAGGCTACGGCGTAGGGTCTGCGTAGGGTCTGCGTAGGGTCTGCGTCGATGCCGTAGCTACGCCGTCGCTGCGACGCAGAAGTATAAACCAGGCTTAAGCGGTAGATAATGGATGGATGTTGCAGTGCAATGCTATTTCTGTCTTTCAAGAAACCCCTCAATACAATTTCAAGAAATATTATCTCCAAAGCACCTTGCTGCTAGCCTGGCTATCGCGACTACAAATCTCTGCAAGTGTAGTCTGGCCATGCTGCCTTGTAAACCGATTTCTCAGAGGGCGGGCTTAACCCGCATCTATCAAATGCCTCTGTGTGCTATTGGACGAAGCTTCAACTAATCAGACCACTCTTTCCTCTGATCCAAAGAACTAACTGCATCATTGCCTTAAACACACCTCAATCGAGCCGCTGGAAATGCTAGATTTTCACTGGTCCCCATTCCTGGGGAATCTGAAATTGAAGAGATAGGCAACTTGGCCAGACTCACTTGGTCGTGAAATTTTGTGCAGCATCAAAGGAAGTATGGGCAGGCCCAGGCTACCTCGCTGCCTTTTAAATCACCTGAATAGAACAACTTGTGTCTGTAACAGCGAATGAGGGAAGCTGTTGGTGGAAAATAAAACAAACTGTTCTGCTTCAGGCTGTGCCGACCATTTTTCCATCCCACTACCACCAACACACTGAGTGCACTAAACCTGCGTCTGGAGCACAGCGAGTGCGCTGGTCAGGTCAGTCCCATAAAAATGCACCAGCAGGTGCCTGCTACAGTACATCACACAGAATTACGCATTCAATCAGACCCACAGACACACACAATAAATACACACAACACACATGCATGGTTGAGCTGACTGCAGACGCCTGACTCCAGAGCTTCTAAGTGCTGCTCGTTTCCTTAAATCACCTCTGGGGGAGAAGGACTAAGAGACAGCGAGACGTTCTCCCTTTGCTCCCTTGGTAATCCAGATGAAATAAGGTGTTGTGTCTGGGGCAACACATCTGATATTTACACCATTCACAAAGGTTCTATGAATGGTGTCAATATAGTTTTATGAATAGTATAAATATCTGTTACGTTGTTATGTTTTAGGACAAAACCCACAGAGATAGGACGGATGACTGTCGGAGCTCCAGACTCTCTCCAGATGTCTGTCTGATTAAGATGATACACTGTTATGCTTCTTGGCTCTACCAGGGGGTCTGGTGAGGACTTTACTACAAGCCCTCTGATTGGCTGGCCTCTGGGTGACCCAGGGCTGCTGAGCATGGTGCTGTAGTACCATGACGCTCTGAGGTTACAGTGGTTGTAGGAGAGACTTTGGCACCCTTTTACAGATGGGGCAAAAAAGTGGGTCAAGTGCTCGGCTGCCATTGTTGAGGGAAAGGGTGTCATTGTAACCATGGTTGCTTCCAGGTGTACCAGTGCTGATTTGTGCACTTCCTATTTCTGCTAACCCAGCTGGAAGACCCAGTTTACAGCAGTCAAGCATAACCTCGCCAACATTTTAAGGATGTAAACATGCCTACTAATCAAAGCATTTAGAAGACATCTTCAACAAAATCAAGTTGAACGTTTTATCATGAGCTTGTTCCACAGAGCCAAACAGAGCCCACTACACTCTGTCCGACTGGTTTGTTTCAAATATTGACAGGAAGCCGATAAGTGCCTCAGCTGAACCAGAAGCCATCAGTAAATCAAAAGAGATACATATATCACTGAACATCTGACAACATAGACAAATGCCAGATAGCAGGGGGTGGCAGTGAATAATGTACAACAACATCATCGTTAGTGCTCGATCATATATAACGGCTGATGAAGGCTGATGCGATGTGTGTGGGTGTAAATGAGTGATGGCCTGAGCAGGTAATGTGGCTCTGTGGGACAGAGCAGAGAAGAGAGGCAATCAGTTCAGTCCTCCAGCAACCAGAGACCAGTTCTATTCATGTCACTGATCCACAATACATGACTGGTAAAGGACACATGGGTATTTAAGCCTCTAAGTTATCATTTTAGGTCTATTTACCAATTAATGTTTCAGAGACAACATGTGCAGCATCCTACCTGCTTTTCTAAAGTCTCTGAAAAAAGTGAGCTATGTGCAGCTGTGGCAGCAGTAGTGCAGCAGAAAAGGCAGCAGAAACTGGTGTTTGGCATAACTACTGATGACCAATATGAAAGAACAGAGGGAAAACCCAAACATACCAAAACATGAAGGACCTGAACATGCTGAAGAAAAGATAAATACAGCATTTCTGTTTATTGATCTCTCAAAAGTAAAAAAAAAAAAAAAACATCTCAACCTCAGAGCATGGATTGCCACTCTCATGCTGCTACGGTGAACATGATTATTTGGTTCTGACATTGCTGCATTGTGAATGACATATTCTGACAGGACTGAAAAATAATTATGAGAATTTTGCTTACAGTAACTCACCACACTGACATTTGCATTGAATCTAACAGCCTGTTCCTCCATCTATCTACAGGTAGATATCTCTATCATCAGTCTTACCACCTGAGTACCATTCATTCATCCATACATCCACGTAAACATGCATAGAATCTGTCCATCCATCCAGGCAGTGAGCTGTCCTCCCCTGGGGGAGGCTCAGCTGTCTCCTGCAGCCTTCAGACATGTTTTAATGGTGAGTCTGAACTCTGTTGGCTCCCCTGGCTCTGCTGAGATGCACATACACATCAAATACCGCATAAAATTGCATGTATTTCAGCAGTGGTGCCCTGACCGATGCCTCTGCCATATTTCTATTCCCCTAGCCTCCCCCTTTCCCTTAATATTTATATGTCATTTCTTTATTCAAATACTAATTTCTACTTCCACATGAAGCCTCTTTGTTGTTCTTTTTCATCTCAATCCCTGTAAACGCTGGTTATTTTCCCTCCTTAGCATCCTTTTTTTGCCTTGGTCTTTCTTTTGTTCCTTATCTCTCTGCCCCCCAGCCTGTTTTTCCTTCTGGCTTTGCCCTTTTCTTCATCTTCTTTAACTACACCCCTCCTCTTTCTGTCCTATCCCCCTTTTTCCTTTGCTTTTACTCATTGTCGCATTTGGAGAATGTCATTTCGCTAATGTCATGCTGCCCTGTAGCGGATGTCTTTGTGTAGATGTGAGTCGTGCGAGGACAAGATGGGTGTGACAGAAAGAGACTCAGAGAGACAGAGAGAGAGAAAAGTTAACTGTGATCAGCACAGATGGAAGGACACCTGGTCTGTAATGGTCTTTTCAGATGTTCCCTTTCTCTTTCATGTCCTCATGCAAGCACACAGTTACTTTAGAGAGGCAAACCCGGGCACAACATGAAGGACCATCCTCCTCTTCCTGTGGTGCAATGGAGGCAGAGTGACGGATGGAATGGAGAGAAATGGGAGAGAGATAAAACGACAATATGGAGCCATGAATGCAGGTCCAAAAGGAGGAAAGAGGGGAGTCAGAGAGAGAGAAAGAGGGGGACAGACAGGGAGAGCTTCACACATTTGGCAAGTGAGACTGGCTGTGATAAATCCAGCAGAGTGGCCTTATCTGTGTTCAGTTGTGCTGCACAGCTACAGGGCAGACTGGGAGATGTTTATTTAGGCCAAGAGATGCCCATAGTCCACCGCAGGGGCTGAACCTGAGCTGTGTTATAATTGTTGTGATGCTGTGTTTGAAGTCCAGCATATATTTGAGTAGAGTCACAGTAAAGACTCAACACAGTTCTAAGGGAAAAGATGAAAGGTGTCAAATATGTAACCTTGAATGTGATGCAGGCAAAAGGCTGGGGTGGAGGCTGATGCTGCGCAATCTGACAATGTGTGTGATTGGCTATTTTAAGGAGATAATGCCTTGGGCTGCACTCACTGGCACACAATCACAAGTAGTGATTACTAACAAGAAAATTACAGGAACAGTTTGATAAATTTATAATTTGCTTATTCAATTTCCTGCAAGAGAGTTTAATGAGAAGATCAATAATGCTCTTATCTGTTCATTCATCATGCAACTGCAGCCAGGAGACAGTCAGTTTAGCATCAACTGCCACTTCCAATGTTTACAAACCATCATCTTATACCTTGTGTCTTTTATCTGTATAAAATGATAGGATACTGACTGGAGTCTATGCTGACAGGGAGTCACAACCCCCACCCCACAAAGAAATATAAACCAACAACATACTGTATGAGAGTGGTATCAATCTTCCAAAATGTGAGAGTATTGCTTGAAGGAGGTCTGATATCATCAGTAGACTCCACAGACCTGAACGGAGGTTGATGCAGGCCCACTTCAATGGGCAGTTTCTACAGAGTCATATGACTCACTGCTTTTTAAAAGCAGAACTTTGGTATCAACATGTTAATAATTAAAGTTTGCATTTACTTCAAGTGGAGAAAATATGAAGACTTCCATCCTCAGGGAAGATGAAAAGGACACATGGGAGGAGGCGTGGTGGATTTTCAAACAAAACATTAAAGAATGGGCAGTACAGCCTGGCAAGCAGACACACAAGTCTGATACCAGTAGTTCAAATGAGGTTCCTGACACAATGCATGATCTATGAGGAGAGGCTGAAGCCTGGGTGTGTAAAACACACTGAAACACAGAGACAAGTGCTGTATCAAGTCTGTACACACACACACACATACACACACACACACCAAGACAGAGCAAATAAAGAAGGAAAAAATAAAAATACCCACGATTTAATGCACACATCACTATCTCAGTTCATTCACTCATGAGCAGATTCACTATAACATAGCCTAGAGAGGTGTCATTAAAATTTCAAACATGTAAAATTATGCAAACACCCCACTGCGCCATGGGGGCAAGCAGCTCTGCTCATTTAACACCCTCCTCCAGTTGCTCAGATGGAACCACTTCCTCGTCTGTCAGTGTTCTGCAGCTTTATGAAAACAAACATCTTGTCAACATTGTGCACTCTCACATCTACATTAATACACACACAGACAAAAATACAGCACAGCCAACGCAGCTAAGGAAAACCAATTTCAGAAAAAAACACGCCCATCAACATCTCACACATGAAAGATGGTATCAATGAGCGTTTTCTGCTCCCATCATCTTTCCTGACCCTCGCACATAGACCGTCAAGCCTTGTGCCCAACAAAACCAATCTGCTCTTATTTCATTTCATCCCAATCTATTTTTTTGCTTGGGTGAACTGACTATAGCGTGTATGTGTGTGTGTCCATCACGCCTGGTGGGGGTCTATGTGCAGGGCCTCAGAATAGGAGGTGATCAATCACATCATACTGCCTTAGATTAGAGTCACATCGATCTGGTCTCAGCTCTGACAAAACAGCCTGACCCAGAATACATCCACCTGGACACGGCATACACAAACACAAACACACAGCATCTCTTCTTTCACTAGATTTCAGCCACTCCACATAACACCCCCTCCTGAGAGCGTACACCACCACATACACACATACCAGGAATATTTACTGAGAACCGCAGTCTCAGACAGAGCGGCCCTGTGCAGTAAGATCCAAGGTGGGATGATTTTCCTAGTGGGTGGCTGTTCATTTGTATGCTCCTTTCACTGTCCGTCACCTCCGCTGCCCCTGTCCACGAAAGCAAACATTCCCAAAACACTCAGTCAGACGTTCCTGGAATGTCATATACATATTTCTACCTGTGTGTGTAGTCTTTTTATTGGCCGCATGCACTCATTTCATTTATTAATGCTGTGTATCATCCCAGTCAGTGGTCGGTGGTGTGATGACGGTCCTTGCCAGAGGGGAGAGAAAGCGAATGGAAAAAGCAGCGAGATGTGCAGCGCTCAGAATCATTAAGTCTGGGTTCAGAGTGTGTGTGTGTGTTTGTGTGTGTGTGTGTGTGTGTGTGTGTGTGTGTGTGTGTGTGTGTGTGTATGTGTGTGTGTGTGTTGTGCCTAACAAGTAATCATTAGCACTAGATATGCAGTGAGGGTGTCAGAGTGTTATCCAGGTATTGTTTGAAGATATCTAGCTGTCTACCCTGTAGTGCAGGCTGGAGAGAATCAAAGCCACGAACATCTAAAGTGTGTGAATATATACGTGTGTGTGTGTGTGTGTGTGTGTGTGTGCATACATGCAGGTGACAAGTCTTCTTCCACCACTTCTCTACACAGCAGAGACAGAAATATATCTATACATTCCAGAAAGCTTACAGTCAGGAGGTTGCAACGTTTCCACCACCTCTCTTTAATAATGTGAAACATATGGCAGAGAGCACAGTTAAATATTTGATTCAGTTTTTTGCATCCCAAGTAAGACAAACTGCTTTGCAATTTTAATGCCTTTCTCCAGGATGAGAGTGTGGAATTTGATTTAGATTTTAACAAATAGCTACAGCTTGCAGCCACTAAAGTGATGCAGCTGTTAAAGCACAGTTAATGTACACAGCGAATTGGAAACACATACTCACACTTTACATGATGGACGGTCCCTAACTTTTAAAGCAGTGAGTCAGCTACAAAAGAAAAGTTCAACATTTTGAGGAATATGCTTTTTCACTTGTTTGTCCAGGGTTAGCTGAGAAGATTGAAATATCAATCTTCAGTCTTCTCATCATGTTAAATTATAACAAGAACCACAACTTTGTCCCTCCCTTCTCACATGAAAAGGCTCAACCGTAACAACTTTTCGTTATTTGTCTTTTGACTTTCAAACTGGACCTTGAATCTCATCCCCAGTGTTTCCTGATGAGCAACAGCCGAACAGTAGGCTACAAGCCCTACAGAGACAGCCGGGTGGACGAGCAACCAATGACGTTCCTCTGGAGGTGGAGGGATTGACCAATGAGAGCGCAGGACTGATTGGAGGTGATTTACGTTCCTGACATCTTTAACCAAATTACCCGGCATCCCTTGCGGTGTGATTACTGTGATGCACAGTCTTGGTGCTTGTGTGTGTGTGTGTGTGTGTGTGTGTGTGTGTGTGTGTGTGTGTGTTATTTCACTACAGCTCATGCAGAACTGGAAGACAGATTTGGACACAACAAGTGAGATTCAAAAATCCCAAACAGCAACAAATCATGTGTTTTTTAAATTTCTTGTGATCGTCTGATATCTGGCAGTTATCGCAGTCAACATGGCCACTGACCTGCAGGCGAGGCTTAGACAACATGCTCAGGGTTTTAGGAACTAATCTCATTGATTTTTAGCCAAGGCTGTTGTCAGAACAATCCAGAAGATTTTCCCAACATTTGTTTGAATTTCTGAGAATCTAACAAGTGTGTGTTTACATTTTCTACTGGTGCAAAACACAAAACGCATTCCTTCAGCCAACCTGAAGACTAATACAGGGTGAACTATACTAGCTGTAATATGAAAATACAATAAAACTGACATGATTTGATTAGCTGGGTCCCTGGTGACTGTTTGTGCCATTCTCACAAAGACCAGTGGCTTAATGATTTTGAAATGAGCTGAGGGAAGCCTTTCATAGCAGTCACAGATACGCTATATTGCCAAAAGTATTCACTCACCTGCCTTGACTCGTATATGAACTTAAGTGACATCCCATTCCTAATCCATAGGGTTCAATATGACGTCGGTCCACCCTCTGCAGCTATAACAGCTTCAGCTCTTCTGGGAAGGCTGTCCACAAGGTTTAGGAGTGTGTTTAAGGGAATTTTTGACCATTCTTCCAGAAACGTATTTAAGAGGTCACACACTGATGTTGGACGAGAAGGCCTGGCTCTCAATTTCTGCTCTAATTCATCCCAAAGGTATTCTGTCGGGTTGAGGTCAGGACTCTGTGCAGGGCAGTCAAGTTCATCCACACCAGACTCTGTCATCCATGTCTTTATGGACCTTGCTTTGTGCACTGGTGCACAGTCATGTTGGAAGAGGAAGGGGCCAGCTCCAAACTGTTCCCACAAAGTTGGGAGCATGGGATTGTCCAAAATGTCTTGGTATGCTGAAGCATTCAGAGTTCCTTTCACTGGAACTAAGGGGTCAAGCCCAGCTCCTGAAAAACAACCCCACACCATAATCCCATCTCCACCAAACTTTACACTTGGCACAATGCAGTCCGACAAGTATCGTTCTCCTGGCAACCACCAAACCCAGATTCGTCCATCAGATTGCCAGATGGAGAAGTGTGATTCGTCACTCCAGAGAACGCGTCTCCACTGCTCTAGAGTCCAGTGGTGGTGTGCTTTACATCACTGCATCCAACGCTTTGCATTGTACTTGGTGATGTATGGCTTGGATGCAGCTGCTCGGCCATGGAAACCCATTCCATGAAGCTCTCTGTGCACTGTTCTTGAGTTAATCTGAAGGCCACATGAAGTTTGGAGGTCTGTAGCGATTGACTGCAGAAAGTTGCCGACCGCTTCACACTATGCACCTCAGCATCTGCTGACCCCGCTCCTTCAGTTTACGTGGTCTACCACTTTGTGGCTGAGTTGTTGTCGTTCCTAAACACTTCCACTTTCTTATAATACAGCTGACAGTTGACTGTGGAATATTTAGGAGCGAGGAAATTTCACAGGTGGCATCCTATCACAGTTCCACGCTGGAATTCACTGAGCTCCTGAGAGCGACCCATTCTTTCACAAATGTTTGTAAAAACAGTCTGCATGCCTAGGTGCTTGATTTTATACACCTGTGGTCATGGAAGTGATTGGAACACCTGATTCTTGATTTGGATGGGTGAGCAAATACTTTTGGCAACATAGTGTATCTGTAGCATTCCCTTTGTAGGTGCACAAAACAGTGCAGATCTGTGTCGCCCTCTCCACTCCCAAACACACAAGAGTTGAATTTCACTTATTGTCTGTCCCAGATCCCTTACAGTCAAGACAGTGGCAAAGATAAGAAAAACAGGGAATTATTCATCTCGTATTATGCCTAACTTTAGTGAATCATAACATTTCGGGTATGGAATTGATCTGCAGATGCTTTAGTTCAAAATGAGACCAAACTTTTCTATGGCTGTCAGTTTCTCAGTGAAATGTGAAATAAAACTAGATGAGGCTTGTTTTTAGCCTTACAGCAACATCAGCCCATTAAGAGGACTGAGGAGTCAGCAGTCAGTGACAGACAAAAAGAGTTAACAAAATAAAATATTTCAAAACATTTTGAATCCCCACGATGACAAGAGGTCCTTGAGTATACAGTCATAAATGTGCATGTACACGCACAGCTGAACACTTCATATCCAAATCACATCAAGCTGTCATGTGACAAATTGGTATTAAAGACAGAATGTAGCGGGTACAATGTGGAGATTGTTTGGTTCACCATGAGACATTCCTCTACCGACACCAGTTTCTATCAGAGCTAACGGGCTCATCTGACTGGAAGCCTGCTCGATCCATCAGTTCACTTCAGCCACTCTGCTCTCTCAACCCTGCTCTTAAAGACAGATAGTGGGAGACTGTCTCATTTCACGCTTGCAGGAGTTAATGCTATTAAACTAGACATGCAGATACACTTACATGTGCACATTCAAACACAAACACACACACACACACACACACACACACACAAGATGTAGCTGCTATCTGATGGTCTGAACAACGGCAACCTCTGAGATAAAGAGTAGCTTTTCTGTTCCAGTGATACAGTGCCATGTTCAGCCTCTGGAGATGATGTGTGTCTGTGGGTGTGTGTGGGTGGTTATACCTTTGTGTGTGTGTGAGTACACATTTGCACCTCCCTGTGACTGATGCAGGACCAATCCCTCAGTGATCCCATTACAAGGATCTGACAAGCAAGGGTTGTGTGTGTGTGTGTGTGTGTGTGTGTGGGCGTGTTTTGCCGAACATATGGGGACATAAGTCTGATAACACACTCACATTGTGGGGACTCACGCAGACAATGTGGGGACGCACCGTACTTATGGGGACAAAGTGCAGGTCCCCATAATGTAAACTGTTAGATTTCAGGCTGAAGACTTGGAGAACATTTAATGTTACTGTAAGGTTAGACTTTGGTTAGGGTTAGGATTAGGATTACATGGGTAGTGGTTATGGTTAGGGTCAAGGGAAGTGTCTAGGAAATGAATGCAAGTCAATGTAAAGTCCCCACAATACACAAATACACAGCTGTGTGTGTGTGTGTGTGTGTGTGTGTGTGTGTGTGTGTGATGGAGAGGATCATCTGAGAGCTGCTGTTAGTTAGCTCCATTCTCTATCACTGTGGCATGTTATTATCTGCCCCGGTCCTTCATTACATCACTCATACTTACATGTACACACATGGACGTACACTTGCACGTGAAAACACACAAACACACGTATGTCTTGCTATGTTTGTGAGGACACTCCATCCACTGCATGCGTTCTGTGTTTATCATCACTGCACACATAACCTTAAATGAATAGGTCACTATGTAGGGAAATGCCCTTATTCACCCTCTTGCCATGAGTTAGAAGAGAGCATTTATAGCACTCTTGTATTTGGAGCAAATAGACTGTTAGCCTATCTTAGCATAAAAATGAAAAGCAAGGGGAAACATCTATCCTGGCACTGTCCAAGGGTTAAAAAAAAATCAGCCGACAGACACATCGAAAGCTCGCTAATTAGCATGTTACATCTACTTTTGTAATCCTTTTAAAAATACAACTATGAAATCATCAATTTTTTTTTTTGGGGGGGGGGGGGTACATGCAGAGAATATTTCTTGGCCAGGCACAACGACTTCCTGGAGTCTCCACTGCTTGTCTGGCAACCTCACAGTGACTCAAAGACGTCACTGCCAAGAAACAGATCCAACACGTAGCTCACAGTTAAACCACAATTTCACACATCACTTTAAGATATGAGGCCTTTCCAAAATAGTGGCAATATCCTTACAAAAAAATGCAAGTGTAAGAAGAGCAAAACCACGTCCACACTCCTCCCTCTCTTTATCAGATTATGTGCTCTGTTAAATAAAAATCATGATTACTTACGCTTTGGGGGGTTGGACGTGTATCGCTGAAGTTAAAAGCAAAGTCCAGCTTACTCGTCATACACACACAGATCCCTGCAGACATAAGGCTTGATGTAAGCAGACCACACATTGCATTTATAAATAACAAGCACAACATGATTCTATAAGGAATACACTGGAGGTGGCACTGTGCACGCACACTGTACTGCCAGATGGTATTTGTCTCCATGCAAACCTGCTCTCCTACATGTTATGGCTGTGCATTACAAACCTGTACCTGTTTGTGCCCAAATAATCTCTGTGTAAAATTCCCTGGATTAGGTGTCTCTACCTCATTGTGAGGTGTTGGTGATCATGGCTATAGGAACTAATGAACTTCAAAAAGAGAGACCATGAAAATGTAGAGTTAATTGAGGTTGTTGAGTATGTGTGGATGTATCTGCTGTTTAGTATGGAACAAATTATGCCTTCCCTCATGGAGTAGTGGTTAACACTGTCACTTCACAGCAAGAAGGTACTGGGTTTGATTCCCAGCCCGGGCCTTTCTGTGTGGAGTTTGCATGTTCTCGCTGTGTCTGTGTGGGTTCTCTCTGGGTACTCCGGCTTCCTCCCACCATCCAAAAACATGCATGGGGATTAGGTTAATTGGCTAATTTAAATTGACCGTAGGTGTGAATGTGAGTGTGAGTGATTGTTTGTCTCTATGTGTCCCGCAATGAGGAGGCGACTTGTCCAGGGTGTACCCTGTCTTTTGCCCTAAGACAGCTGGGATAGCTGCGACCCTATGTGAGGATAAGCGGTAGAAAATGAATGGATGGATGCCTTCCCTTCTCATATTTCTGCTTGGGCCCCTGGTTTACTCACTGCTTGTGCCGGCACCTGAGAGCAGATTGTTGTTTAGGAGGCTTGCCGCAGAACAGGCAGAGTAAGTAGATCTCTTCTCTGCTCTAATCAAATTTGATGTTTCCAAACACACAGCAGCTGGCTAAAGGCACAGCGATGATACCCTAGGAACAAAGCCCACGCTTGTTGTTGGAGACCTACCTAAGCTTCTCCAATTCCTGTCTCAATTTAGCATTCGCTCCCTGAAGCTTAACGCTGGAAAACAAAAAGAAAGCAATTTAACAGGCCGACACTCTGAGTGTGTGCTTAGGTGTTGTGTATGTGTATTACCCGCAAAATTGTTTGCGTCTGTTTGTGGAGCAGACATCCTCTGTGGGCTGATGAGGCAAGTCTCCTGTGATCCCACGTTCACTCTGCACAGTGAGAGACGGTACTGACATAAAAATAAACTTTAAAAACAGTTTTCTCCATCTTTTAACACAGATGCATTACACAAATATGTACAGAAGTAAATATAGTAGCAGCATGACTACAACATGAGAACAGCATGATATTTGATATGCTATATATGTGTAAAATATGTGATTGGTATTCAATAACGGTTAATGGTAGATGCTACCACTATTATACTATCATAAGCAGTGTCTTTCTTCATGTGAATGAAATAAGTGGGGGAAGGGCTGACAGCTTTGATACACTATGTGTACATCAAATGTAGGGATCACCTCACTTCAGTCAGCACCGCAAAGGTCCTTTCATCACTTTGACCTATCCAGTTCTCACTTTCATCTTACGCTAACGCGAGGTTCATTAATTTCTAATCAAAGGATCCTGATTTACTGCTAGTCCTTTGAGGATATTCACTAGTCTATACACGGAAAATGAATGGGGTCATCACATTTTTCAACAATACATCATAAGACCGGTGCTCACATCAACACACGAGGTGAAGGTGATTCTGTCTCAAAACATTATGGCCACTTTTTAATCAGATGTATCTGATTCTGTGCAGCTGAGACTGGAGCAAAGAAAAAAGAGAGGAGGGGAGGGGAAAAGATGGAATGGTATGAA
Source organism: Synanceia verrucosa (assembly GCA_029721515.1). NCBI lineage: Eukaryota > Metazoa > Chordata > Actinopteri > Perciformes > Synanceiidae > Synanceia > Synanceia verrucosa. The sequence goes on along the minus strand of CM056551.1, from coordinate 23,734,037 downwards.
GACTGAAAAGAGAGCTGCTTTGTATTGAACCATGGCAAAAAGTTCCCTCACACACATCTGGAAAGAAGACACTATCTCACTCTGTGTGTGTGTGTGTGTGTGTGTGTGTGTGTGTGTGTGTGTGTGTGTGTGTGTGTGTGTGCTGATGTGTACGCGCATGCAGGAATGGCCGTTCCGCCACGTTCCAGATAATTCCACACACAGGCGGGTCCACATTCTCCCTCTACTCCCAGCTCCACCGGCACACCATCGGTCACTCTGCTCTGTGCTTGTGTGTAACTGTCCAGACTCTGCGCCTGTCTGTCATAGGCTGTTTAACAAGAAATTCTGTCTGGACACTCTCAATCTGCCGAGAGCCAGAGAAGTAAACCTCAGGTTTTATCAGTGAAAAACACATTCAGCCTATCAGCAAAATCAATCCCATCTCTGTAGAGCCACCTCTCTACTTCTTAAAGCATGATGTACCGGGGTGGTCAGCATTTATTAAAAAGATAAAGTAAATGATATCAGGGGTGTGTACGAGAGCCAATTTCCAATATCGTTTTGCCATCTAAACTTCAGCGGAATAATATTCATGGTATGTTTCACAATAGGGAATAAGGCAAAATAACAAATGATAACAGGGGTTAACACTGTGCAGACAACAATGTCAGTGCCCTCTTAAACTCATCCTGTCATCGAAGACCCTGTTTAATATGACACAAACACTTCAGGTCAAACAAAGGGCCAGGTGCAAATACAGAAGGGAATTATTCTGTTTCAGTTCTTGACTTAAACCAGAGACAACAAAGGACAGTATGAGACAAAAGGCAGCGTCCAGCAGTTGCTGCAGGAACACACTTGTGTTACAGTGCCATCTAGTGCCTACATTAAGAATGGCAACAACATCTTCTGCAGTCAATTAAATGATAATAAACACTTTATGATTTATGATTTGATTGAATGACTCCTCCAAAGAGCTGTGTTGTTCCCTAATTTAAACTTTCAGTGTTTCATTATGTAGCGCAGTGGAAATCTAGAGAATCTAATAATTTCTACTGAAAAAAAACATGATGTAATAACAGATAAGAATACTAATATTCTACTAATGTTGTTTTGTTTTTTTTGTGGTTTGAGGCTATATTAGAAACACACTCCTTCAACTCTGTCCTCATTTCTGGCTATTCTGCAGTGGTGGTAATTTATTAGAATAAGATAAGATCATTTATTAATCCAAAGAATAGGGTGGTTAGTGCAACAATAAAAATAAGGGCCTATAAAAATAAATAATAAACCATGTATAAAAGTCCTCATATAAACAACATAAGTGAATACAACTGTTGTGATAAAGATAGCAGAAGTATTTTACAGTGAATAGTAGAAATGGATAGAGGTGATATTGCAGTAATATTGCACATTTGTTTGTTTGTTATAATGCACTTTATTGTAATGTGTCCTTGTTATTTGTCCACTATGTATAAATTGGAGTACAGATGTATATTTTACCAACCAAGACACACCTGCACCAAGTCGTTAATGCAGGCAGCAGACAGTTGCCCTGAGTCGTACAGACACAGAAAACAACCATAGGTGTGAATAACTTCTCAAAACAACTAGCACAGAGTGAGTGACTCACACAGAGCTCAGTGTTTAGGAGTAAATTGATTACCAATAAAGGGGATAATTCAACTTGAGTGTCTACTGTGACATAACACAAAGGTCAGTAAAACACCTCTGCTCAGAGTTGCACACACACACGTCTGGTCTTTCTTTGGACTCAGGCACTTGCTGAGCCGCAGAATGTTAAATGAACCAGTGGAAGAATTCTACTGAGTCAACACAGCCTGTGGAAGTGGGGAGCTCCACAGTACAGAGTGGAGTCTGTCACAGGGCAGTCCTGGATAAACACGCGCACAATGGACAGGATCCGGCTGCTATGGCAACAGAAACCTGCTGGTAAATCTCTGTTTAAGGCCTTCACTCTCACACAGACACCTGACCTTCACGTTTGGCTGGGATGATGCAGTGTTTCATGAAGCATTACTTTAGACATATTTCTTTTATTTAATGGCGCAATATGATATACTTGAATGTCCCTGAGACGTAACTCATGTTGGACTCACAGCACTGCTGATCTATCATGATTACCAAACACAGCACAAGTAAACAAAACACAATGATAAATCAACCAGCTGTGGAAGAAATAATATAAACCATATTTTACAACACGCTAACTTCCATACAACACCCACATATTTTTATGTGATACACCACGCAACTCAGTTACATCCAGTTATACCTTTTGTGACATTTTAACTTGGGTCTGCTCTAAACAATCAGTAAGTCATGACAGCGTGTCAGCATATTTAGGCCTATAATGATTTTTTGGGATGGAATTGGGACCACTTACACAGCAGATATTTTGACTCAGCAAGGCAAACAAACGTGGACCTCGTTACATTAATGGTGGCTCGAGTAATTAATACAATATAGCAATTAATCGTTAGTCTCACCTGTGTATATCAAGAAAAGCTGTCACGTAGTTCCAATTCTTTACCGCCAGGTGGTAGTAAATGCCCAAATGTATAATTAATTTGAACGATAATAAAGATAATAATATGCATTATTATTTTATAAATCCACGACTAAGCTCAAACTCTATTAACATTAGTTATTTAAAGTCGTGTGTTCATAGAATGAAGCCTACCTTGTGTCGGTGTTTCAAAATGACGTCGAAACCAGAAGTGACGTTTCTCTGTCCTTCGAACTTCCGCCTTGCACGTGTGTTTACTAAAAATCTGGACGCATGTATCTAAAAAGTAAAACACTATTATTGTTTTAAACACAGTTGCTTGTTGTCCGTTTGAAACATGGGGAAGCTGAATGTCGTAATACTGAGATACTTATCTCGAGATGACTTCCGGGTCCTCACAGCGGTAAGTAGCCAGCTAGTTAAGCTAAGCTAAGGTAAGCTAACAGTTATCATTTCTGTCCCTGTTGGGTTAGCCTGTTTTAGGCTAGCTGTGGGCTGTCTAATCCAATGTGAGTCAACGCTACAATTACAGTACACATCGACCAGTTTTGACAGCTGCACATCAACTGGTGATGAAGTGAAATAGAGACGCAAACAGCTGTCGGGTAATTAGATAAGTATTATGGACACAGTGTCAGTGTCGTTGTAGGGAGTTGAGAGAGATTCACTTTTAAAGTCTGTTTTTAAACGTCTATGTAACGTTAGCGTTTCCCAGAACGATTAATCGATGGCTTCAGTCATTGCTCCTGTCCAGTGACGATGATCACTGATGAGTAGCATTATCCACAATCCCCCTCCTATTCCAAAATGAAGCTGAGATAATGTCAAATACATACAGTCTTTTTAGTGCAATTGTTGCATTCTTGTTTACAAATTGGCCTGTTGATTTAAGTTATCTTTGTGTAATATTACAATGCCTTTTCAAAAGGTTCAGCTCTTCTGTTGCTTCAAGCAGCCTCAACTCTCAGCATTATTTATTAACTCCTTCCTTCGAACTTCCCCTCACACAGGTTGAGATGGGGATGAAGAACCATGAGATTGTTCCAGTGAGTCTCCTGTCCTCCATCGCTAGCCTTAAACACGGCGGCTGCAACAAAATCCTCAGAGAGCTTGTCAAGCACAAACTTGTGGTCTACGAACGCACCAAGAGTAAGAAAACACGGAGAGATGCTCGCTGAACATCATTAGTCCTGGTAGAGATGGTATCTGTAGGTTATTTTTTTAATGTGTGTTTATGTTGATACTAGCTGTGCAGGGTTACAGGTTGAACTATGGAGGATATGACTACTTGGCTCTGAAAACCTTGTGCTCCAGAGAAGTGATCATTTCAGTTGGCAACCAGATGGGTGTTGGTAAAGAGTCAGGTAAGAAAAAAAGTTGCATACAATCAGAGAGAAGTTTGTTGTACTGTAGTCACTAAACAGTACTTTATCTCATCAGCAGTTTAATAATTCCTGTTCCTGTGTTGATATAAATGGCATCTATTACCTGTCAGGTTTCCAGGGTTATACACAGAAATATCTGGTTATGCTCATTTCCTGTAGATATTTATATTGTGGCGAGTCCAAACGACGAGCAGTACGCTCTAAAGCTTCACAGACTGGGTCGCACCTCCTTCAGAAACCTCAAGAACAAGAGAGATTACCACCAACACAGGAAGAACATGTCCTGGCTCTACCTGTCTCGTCTTTCTGCCATGAAGGAGTTTGCATACATGAAGGTAATGGACCAAATCAGAGAAAGAAATGCATTCACTCCTATGATGTGCAGTATAAATCAAGTTTTGTGTGCACCTCGTCTCTGTTTTGAGTGTTCTCCCGATTTTTTTTTCAGGCATTGTATGATCGGGGCTTTCCTGTTCCCAAACCTGTGGACTATAACAGACATGCAGTAGTGATGGAGCTTATTAATGGATATCCACTGTATGCAAACAAGCTATCCTTCTTATTTGCAAGTACAACAGCAGTAATGTATTCTGCCTTATGGAATGTGTGTGTGTTGTTGTTGTGATGTCTTCCAGGTGTCAGGTGCATGAGCTGCAGGATCCTCCTGCTCTGTACAATGAGTTCATGGAGCTCATAGTCAAACTGGCCAATCACGGCCTGATTCACGGAGACTTTAACGAGTTCAACCTTATGCTGGACGACCAGGACCACATAACTATGATTGACTTCCCTCAAATGGTGTCCACCTCACATCCAAATGCTGAATGGTGTGTGCTTCTATTACACTATTGAAAAATAATGCATTTCTTAAACGAATACACAGATTTATGCAATGCTCACTTTTCCTAACTTTGTTTATAGGTATTTTGACAGAGATGTCAAATGTATCAGAGATTTCTTTGCCAAACGGTTCAATTATGAGAGTGAGCTCTTCCCAACCTTCAAAGACATCAGGTAACTACTCATATTTATTTTTCAGTTGCAATAAAACTCTTGCTGTATAATGATGTTGTATTGGTGTTATCTGTAGAAGTGTAGTATTTTCTTTTAAACTAAAAGTACTTCAGGGGTCAATGTTGTTTAATTTTCATATGCACAACAATTACTGATACAGTTTTATTACTCACAAATTACTCACATATGCTCAGTACAGAACCGTTGTGCAGTTGTGAATGAATAAGAGTCCAGTGTAGATGAATAAATTGTCTGAAGGTGAGTGAAGCGACACAGTGGTGAGTCTGGCAGCTCGGGAGTTCAAAAGTCTAATATCCCGTGTGATGAAGATTGGATTGAACATTTAGAAGAACTGCATTTGGCATATAGTTAATTGTCTTTGTTATATTTCTTTAAGAAACATGATCTGGAAGTCAAAAGCAAGTCTTACGTTATCTTCTGTTGCTGTTTATTCCAACAGGCGGTCTCATTCTCTAGATGTTGAAGTCTCAGCTAGCGGCTTCACCAAAGATCTGGAGAAAGATGGTGAATTGCTACATCCAGCTGGACCCGAGGGAGAGGAAGACGATGGAGAGGAGGGAGATGACGATGAGGCAACAGATGATGAGGTAGAAAAAGAAGATGAGAGTGTGGACATGGATGAATATAAGCACGCAATGCTGGAACTGGAAGGCCTGAAAGTCAGCGACTCACATGCGGACGACCAAGATGAGGAGACTGAAAAAGGGGAAGAACAGAAAGAGACAGAGATGATGTATACTGCTGGAAGTAATGAAGAGCCAGAGAAGGGCTTTGAGGAAGAGTTGAATGAGACAGAGGATAAGTGTCCAGAGCTGGCAGACCTGTCTACCTTCAACAAAGAGTTCAAACCCTTCAGGTAATCATAATGAATGCTGAATTTCAGAGTGTTAAATAGAGCATTATTTGTGTCAAATTACACGCCAACAATGAAATCCTGTTTTGTTGTTGTAGTAAAATGATCATAAGTGATTTGTCTTTTTGTGTGTTTCTCCTGCAGAGACTCAGACAGTCTTCTACACTTGGCAGAACACAGGAGGATGAGGACAGACAGTGAAGGTACAATGGGCAGCGTCGGGAGCTGCTCTACAATACCTCCAGTAAGTAAAACACAGACACACACAGCTGTATTAAAAACAAAGGCTAAGGTTAGACTAATACCATTTCACCAGACATTCATTCATCAGACGAAACAGATCTGATAAGGAATGTCCTTTAGATGTTGCTAAAGAGCTGTCAAGTGATGCTGCAATTTGTCAAAGAAATGTGACGGGTGACATGTAGCAGACACAACACGTCTTCTTGTTGTGGCTGCTTTGCAGACACAGACATTGGTTTGTAGTGACCAGCTGTCGTTGTTTTTGTGTGTGCTGCAGGAGGTAGTACGTCAGAAGGTGCGGAGGCAGCTCACCAAACAGCAGAAGGCAGCTCAGAGGAGACGACTGCAGAAGGGAGAAGCCAACTTGGTGACCAAATCCAGGAGAGAGAACCAAAGTAACATCAAATCAAGTTTGGATAGCGCCTCTTTCTGGGGATAAATGGGACTGCAGAGATGGACAGACAGAATTCATATCAACAGGCTTGTTTGGTTTACAAGCTCACTACACAGGGAGTTGAAAACATAAATGATAGTTGATGGAAAAACTGCAGCAAGACAATATTGCATGTATGTATTCAGCAAATTGCTACACTGTCAATTATTAATACAGGCTGTTTTTCTATTCAAACTGTATTGAACTGTAATGTTCAACCTGCAGTCTAATGTAAATATTGACTTATTATGAAGCTGTGTGTTTGACAATTAAATCATTTAAACATTTACTTACATTGTGTGTTCAGTTGTATTCAGAAATGGTTTTAAGAATTAAGTGAAATCAGTGAATTGCTCATTTGTCACATGGGCACATTTGTGTTAGTTGATATTTGCAAATTAACTTCCAAGATGGCTACAGGAGACAGATCTATTAAGTAACTCACTATCAGTGTAGTTTCAAGTTCATTTTTGATATACTGCTGACAGTGTGACTGATGTGAGTGTGGGTTTAAGAATCAAACAGAATGCAAGTTCATGAAGAGCTTTTATTTGTGCACCCCTCCTGTTGTACAAAGGTCTGCCAACTATTATGGTAGTTTGAAAAGACCGCCACCTCCACCCTCCCAGCAACCAATCAAAAAAGTAGAGACTGACACAAGCATGTGGGAATATAGATGCTCCAAAACCAAAGCAAGACGTTCAGCGTGAAATAAGACATGCATACCCCTTCGGTCCGTCACACCGGCACAATTCAACTGAGCCATGACATGTAAAAAATAAATAAATAAATGAGAAAGCAGAGCTTGGAAACAGATTCTTTCTCAGAATTTGGTTCATTTATGTGTAAGAGGCTTTCAGAGAGCGGGTGAATTCAGACTTGAACAATGGCCATTCATATTGAAGAGGGTGAATGGAGCTCAGACCCTGGTTTCTGTGGGCTCGAATTAGTATGTGAAGTCAAAAGTATCCCACCCCCACACATGTTAAACACCAAATGTTGGGTAGAATTGTCCCTAACATACTGGGTGCTGAAGGTCTCTTATATAAAAACACACCTTTCCACAGAAATATATATATTCAATCAAGGTAGTACATTGTGCCATCTGTGGTTTAACTTTGTGCAGGTCTTTAACTGTCCGACTGTTCAGGGATTAGCCAGCTGCACGGCCCGAGGGGAGGGGATCAGCATTCCAGCTCTGCACCTCTGTGTGTGTGTGTGTGTGTGTGTGTAAAGAGTGAGGGGCCCCCTGAGCTAATTGGCAGTGAGAGTGACAAAGGTGGTCCGCTTCAAAAGAGAAACCCTGGTGGGATGTTCACACAGGAGAGGAGAAGAAGAGAGGGAGTAAAGGAGAGTGGAGCCGCTTTCACATTTTGAGTTTATTCCTTATGATGTTTCCACCCTGAGCTGTGATGGTGGTGGAGGTTGCTCATTTCAAGGGCCATGTTTGCTGTTTTGATGGATCATTTTGATGAAAAGTTGGACTGAATGTGTGTTGAGGCCGCCGTGGACGCAAACACTGGATGAAGATGAGTAAAGTGGAAGCGGAGGAGAGCATCATGTCATACCTGTCACTGAGTGAGACTGACTCTGGCCCCAAAGACTGTGAGTAGCAGCAGCTTTATAAATAATGTTCATGTTTGTTTTAACAGGAAACACGGTAGATACATCTTCGTTTTAAAATCTAAATGTTCAATTGATGATACAAAACAAGCAATTAACTATTATATTTCCTGAACGGTATTGTTCCAACAAGTGTCAGTCAGCATATCCCTGTAGACTGTTTGCCACACATTGAAGGACACAGGAAGCTTTTAAACCCATTTCAGGGTCAGAAATAGCTCAAAGGGTTACAAAATGCTGATCTGTATAAGTTATGGGCTGGTGCTTAAATAAACACTGCTGAGAATGTTGATTTGTAGACGTCTCACATGAATACCTACATTATGTTAACATTTACATACTGTGGTACGCTTTCAGCACTGTCATTCATTTTGACTTGTGTCCTTATCATTGTATATTGCATGTGTGTAGTGAATGTAGTGGCCATGCTCCATAACTTCTGGGAGCAGAGGCGGACTGGTCCGTTAAATGGTTCCTCCAGTGAATCAGATGGTCCTGTTGGGGATGCAGCCATCCAGACAGAGAGCTTGCTGCTGTATGAGTCTGCACCGTCCCCTGGTCCTCCATACGTCTGCTATGTCACTCTGCCTGGAGGCAGCTGCTTTGGTAACTATAAGGTGTGTTTATCATTATCTGTGCTATCTGTCTCTGGCAGGATTTCTACACACCTACACTGCTTCATGTGAAGTTGGGAGTACACACACTTGTCCAAAACATTAGTTGACAGTTAACTGTTTTTATGAGGTGATGTTTCAGTCTTGATGGGGAACTTGATGGATTTGTTTTTCTAGCCATAGGTATTTGTAGTATGTATTACATCAGATGTAAGTTCTGACAAGCAACACTTGAGGGTCATTCTGTCTGATCAACACATGGTCACACACAATTTTAAGGTTGATTTGTTGTTCTGTTTAAATCCAACAATGCCTCTCAATAGGCTCACTGTGACCCAGACAGCAGCCCCCAGCTCAGAGAAGTCATATGACAGGTTATCTGTGAATGCCTCTAATGTTCTAATCTTATTGGTGAATTGGGTTCTGATCCAATGATTAACTCTAATGAAGTGTAAAATCATAATTTAAGTAAGATTGTGCCTGCATTACAGGCCTTATGTATGCTCAAATGTATGAGCAGACATAGAAACTTGTGTTTGAAGTGACAATGTTTCACATCATTTCCCCTCTCTCTTTAATCATCTCCTCATGCAGGTGTGTGACACTCAGGCAGAAGCTCGAAGGGATGCAGCTCGCGTGGCTCTGATGAACTCTCTTGTGAACGAGCTGCCGTGTCGACGCATCAACCCTCAGTTCATCGCTCAGAGTTTGCAGCGGGCAGCCACAGACAGTGCTGTGAGTGTGGGCCAGTGCAAAAGCACAGTGTTGCACATTACTGAAAGACTTCAGTCTCAACGTGAATGTTGATCTGCGCTGTTGTCTCTCTGAAGGTCTCCATAGAAGATGCTTGTGATTCCAGCACCAGTATAGGAACCTACAGTTTGTTGCTCCACTCCTACATAGGAAGGACCATGCTGGAGTTCCAGGTAAAACATTAAAGCCAAGGCCAAATTTGAACAATGCTGTTTTTTTTCTTCTAACCGTGCTCATAAATCATGTAATAACTGCATGAAAGAGCTATTTACTTCAAAGGATTCAGAAGGGGCTCTACTAAGGGATCTTAAATTGCGTATTTGTAATTGGACCCCAAATTAAAGCATTATCTTTTGACATAATTAGGACTTATTAAGCCAAATAAAACAAGAATCTTTTCTTATTCCACCCTCCATTGTTATCATTACTCCCTAGCGTGTTTTTGCTAATTTAGTCCCATTCCTCTTCACTTTCACAGTTAGACAGCAGCATCACTCAAAAAAATGATTCTTGGCCACAACAAACATGAAGCAATACTTTCAAGTAAACTGTACTAAAGGTTTATTTAATAAAAATAAGTAAACAGTGTGTAGTTAAATAGGACCCTCACATTGAACTTGCATAATAAATTTACATGGAAAAACTTCATGTAAATAAAATACATAAAGTCAACATTTTTACTTCAATTATATTTCTGAGTGCAGGGAGTCAGGGTATGAAAAGCCTAATATTTCTACCTTTGTGTAAATAAGCACATGTCTGCAGGCAGGGGTTATTAGCAGAGGAAATTGGTTCATTATCATTCCATGGCACATACCTACACAGACAGACAATGAAATGTATTCACGCACATACATTCAAATCTCTGCACGTCAACGATAAGGTAAGAAGCTGTCAGTGCTTCTGTCGATGCAGAAGGTGTGGGATAGTTTGGTTGTCATGCAGAATCATAAACAGAGTCAAAAGGCCAGCAGATAGAACAGTGACTTGAACCCCATACAAAACTGATGTGTTATGTTTTACATCTGTGTCTCATTAGGTCAATTTCAGTTAATGTATAGACTTTCTCTGTTTAACACTCATGCCACAAGCTCTTAACATATGGCAGCTGTTCTGCCAGACAGTGTTTTATAAACCTACCTGGTGCATAAAGATTTATAGTATCTTTTCAAACCAATCATCCACAGTTTAGGTTCAAGAAATATCCACATTATCTTTGTCAGATCTACTAACACAGAGCTGAATGTTTGGGTTTGTCATTCAAGTCATTACTCACAAGACTCTCACTCTCTCTTTCTATCTCATTCTCACCCACTGTCTCCCCTTACCTTTCCCTGCGTAGGAGATGATGACAGTTTTCCAGTTGTTGCAGTGGAACGGGACACTGAAGGCTCTGAGGGAAAGACAGTGCTCTCGACAGGTACAGGTTTTGTCCAGGACACATCTCATCTCAGGTTTCGCTAACTTTGACAAGGCATCATTATATCTGCTGCTACAAACTGGTGAATGTTTGTGTTATTTCCTCCCAATCAGAGTGTGATTACCTATTATTCTCAGCGGGGCCTTGATGAGAGTATGCGCAGCAGCATGGCTCTGGATTGGCTTGGGTGTGAGCAGAGGTCACCAGGGCGGCTCGGTGAGGAGCTGCAGGTGGCACAGAGGGAGCTCGTGTTGGCCCGCCGTCGAGGCATAGAGCTGCGCTTCTACAAGGAAAAAACAGAGATCCTCAGCTTGGCTCTGAGTCAAGCATACATTCAAAACACACCTGAAGCCTTCAGCGAGGTGCCAAGTCACACATACAAGCAAGAACAATTTCCTTTACACACTTTGTACAACCAGGATACAGAAGTCCAGATAACCCCACCCTGAAGTCCTTCACCAAACCTCCATAAAAACACAAAGCAAACAGTCTGCCAAACCTCAGGCAACAACATGCCCTCTTAACAGTCCTTCACTGTGCTCACAGCAAATTTACCGTATGAGCCTTGTCTTTGAATAGCAGAACAATTAAAGATGTCATTTGACTGTGAATGTTTTAAAACCCATGGTCTTCAGGTTTTCTGGTTCTGTAATCACACAAGTTACAATTATTGTGTTAAGCCACAAGAAAGAAATGCAGGAAATGTAGTTGAACCATAGCATCTATCTATTCTTATACAAAGAGCACTATAATTTCTTATCTTAGTTTTATGTTTGTTCATACATCTTTATGTATGAGTTTTGAAATGACACATGTAGGCTATCTGGCTCATCTACCAGTAACTCAGTACTTCCCCACACCTAACTCTTCCTTTCTCCTTCTTCGTCAAAGCATCTTACGTGGTTGTCAACTTCCCAAATATATTTTTTTTACCAGGAAGGTTCAGGATGCTGACTTGTGTGATGCATGATGTGTTGGTCACATGTTAGGAGACAAAGAATCTGTTGTGATTTCAGAGAACTGCTGGGTTGAAAATATCTAAAATCTGCTTTGTATCAAGGAGATCTGAGTCCACTGCAGCTATCATTTAAGAACCAGCACTTACTATTTCAGTATCTTTGGTTTGGTTGGATGGTGGGAGTGAATGCATATTAGAGGGATTTTTTTCTTTTTATCATACATTTGTAAATTAAATATTTTTCTGCAACTCATGACCTACCTTTGCATTCATATGAACACTACTGGAAATGGGAAAGAACCTTTTAAAGTGCAATCTCTTACAGACTACACTACTTAGACATTCAATTGCAATTTCATAGATTTGATTTGAACTTGTTGAGCATTTTTCATCAACAATCACAAGATGGGATCAAATTAACACCCATGATGACACTACATAAGAGGATGAATTGAATGTCTTTGTTTTTATGTGACTGACTTGCCTTAATTTGATTTGTTCTCAGGTTTCTCTTTCAAAAAGAAACACTATAACACACAACGATTGATTTTCAAGTAGCCTCAGTAGTTGCCAGTGTGACTTTTAGTTGATCATACAGTTCATACAGTTTGGGTTCTCCGGCTTTCCGTAGAGAGGTGGAGTAGTCACGTGATCAAGTTTAACGCGTGTAGTTCCGGAAAGAAACAAAACAAATAACAGCTGACCAGCAGACGATCTGCTGCGTGTCAGCCGAGTCGACGTGTTGTAATCTTATCGCGATCATTTTAACAACAGTATGGAAAAAGTACAACGTATAACTTATGAGCCGTTGGTCAGTAAGTTACTGATGAAAAAGACGAGCTAACGAGCTAACAGCTTAGCTTAGCAACCCGTCAGGTGGGTGTCGAGGTGAGAACGATCAGGGGCTGTTTTCATTTTCCAAAAAGATGTGTTCTCTGGATTATATGTCTACGATAGGAGACATGCTAGTTGTTGCCCCAGCCAGCGACCTTTCTCAACGGGATGTGTTTTGTTTACCACCCATGACAAGTGTTTATCTCGGCAGCACAGCCAGTTACTAGCTGCTTATCACAGGGGGATCTCGCTAGCAGTCCCAGCTCATGGTTGTTTGTTTGCGTGGATCCAGCTGACGGATGAGCACTGGTTGTTGTCAGTCGATCAGCTCCGCCAGCTGTTTGTCTATGTGATCTGGGTGGTGGAAAGAGTCCATGTAAAGATGGAGGCTGTGAGACCAAAGAAGACCAAGGCAAAAAACAGCGGAAAATCTCAGGTGATTAAACAAGACCTTTACATTGTATTCATATGATGTCGAGATCACAGGTCTTGAAATCTCTCCAGTCCATCACAGAGAAAGACAGATGCAAGTACACTCCTTCCCACAACTACAGACGATTGGATTATCCGACTAACCACCTAATTGTAAATTAGAAAGAAATGTGAAAAGGATCCCAAAAACATGATGTTAAACTTGAAAGGCCTTGGATGTTAAATGGCAGAAGAAATCACTAGGACTTGTACTGAGACATCATAATTTATTATTTCTGCCACATTCCTGATCGTGTGTGCTTTAGTCACATGTAGAAAACTGGTGACTCAGGGAAATTGTTCGTTTTTCCTCTGATTGTTGTTTTATGTGTTCAGCTGGCCAGGAAGCAGAAGCAGGCAGAGGAGGCTAAAAGAGCTACAGCCTCCCCAGCTGTCTGTGATGAGGCCTCCACCTCTGGCTTCACTGACATCCCCCTCAGTCTGCCATACCAGGAGCCACTGGAGGAGCAGCAGGAAGACACTGTTCAAGCCCCTGAAGTACAACCATCAGATCCGCCCTCTGAGAAACAATGGACCACTTCATCACATTCGCTATCCTCGTCAGAGTTAACTAAGACTTTACAGTCATCATCACAGGGTACAGAGCATCTGACAGAGTTGAAAAAGGAGGAAGAGGAGGATGGTGGAGTGGCAGCTCATGGGGCTGAGCTTAAACTTACAGCACGGACCACTGAATTGGGAAAAGACACACAGTCGTGGAATCAGCCTTGTGTTGCAGCTCAGTTTCAAATCCCAAATGCTCCGAGTGCCCCTGCCCTGTACCCTTCTCTCCCTACACTGGAGGAGGGCTCCATGATACAGTTCTGTGAGGAAGCTGTGAAAAACAGGGAAAAAGGACCTGCAGTGTTGGCGCTTCCTGACCAGGAATCATCCCCTCCAAGTTTGCAGCCTGTGGAGTCTGTAGCTGAACTTTCTAGAGCAAAACTCTACCCAGAATTACCCAAAACAGCTCCAGAAATTCAGGTATTCTAACAAAGAGATAACATTAAATGAGGTTATGGGCACAGTTGTGGGATTTTACGAATGGAAAAAGACTGAATGGGGTTAATTAAAGATTTTATTATCTTTCCCCTGATGCAATAAGACAACTGCTAAAAGTGTCTCTAGAAGCTTGAGAATGTATTAGTTTTGGAAAAATAGCAAATGCTAATGAAATTACACAGGAATGTTTCAATCCATCTTTATATTCCACTGAAATTTCACACAACATATATTAACATGATACTAGCAATGTGTTATGGTTATTGTATTATGATGTGTTCTGTTTTTAAAGTGACCATTATGTGCTTGACTGTTCTCATTTGCCTGTTTGGCCAGAAAGTGACATTATTTATTATGGGACTCAATCATTTCATATACACGTGCATCAACATGGGAGATAATCTCCCTCAATTTGTGTTTTTCCTCTGCAGCCATTCTCACTGGAGCAGCTGAGTGTCTGGGAGCCTGCTGGAGGATTGCGAGCTTGGTTAGAGAGTGTTGAGGTGTGTTCAGCCCAGTTCTGTTCTTTAGCTCGGCAAGAGAACCACGAACTGACAGAACTGCTGCAGAACTACTGGCGCTGTCGTAGACAGCTGACCCAGTCTCACACACAGCTACATACACTGTGCTCTGACTGCAAGAGCACACAGAATCGTCTCTGGAGCTTCAGAGATGAACAGCTCACACTTCAGGTGTGGTAGTTAAAACAAAAAGCTTAATTATTGTGTGTAGGGAAAACTATTAGCTAACAGTCTTCTGCTACAATGACTGTTAATTAATTTTCATTTCCATGCAGGGTGTGTGTGCAGATCAGTCAAAGGTGTGTGGGTACCACCGCTTCCAGCAGGCAGACTTCAGTCAGAGTGTGCTGGCTGAGCTGAGAAGACAGTTTGAAGCTCGCAGTGAGCTGCTCCATCAGAAAGTGGCGCTGCATGCCTACACAGCTCTGCTGTCACGCCTCCAGGTGGAATCATACTTGTATCGTCTACTGAAAAGTGAGAGACAAATTCTACTTGCCTCTAATGCATAATACTAATAATATTAAGCCTATAAACACTCTATATCTGCTTTGTGTTTCTTTTTTGTGTTTTCAGATTGTTCGGGCAGCAAAACACAGCCTTGTTCCCTCCAACCCTTGAAAGAGGCCATCAGTGTCCTGTTTAGCTTCACTCGTAGAGTCCTGGATGACACACAGTTCCAGACAGACATCCATCACTGGCTGGAGAGATTGGTACACACACTTAAACACACGTTGTACCACTTTCTCACCCCCTGATCCATTGGTTGAGGTTTCCTCACATGGTTGTGGTCCTCTCTACCCTCCAGGTGGCAGTCCTGCTGCATGTTGGAGGGCCAGGAGAACATCTGTACCTGCTGTGTCATCTTCTGTGCTGTCCTGCCGGCGTTGGCAAGTGGGCTGCACCCTTCCTTCAGGTTAGTTAGGGACACTGCTTTTCATTTATTGTTTATTTATTGTTGTTAATGGTTGTGCATACTGACTGGAGTTGACTTATCCGTTTCTGTCTCAGATCCAAGTTTGGGGAAACACTTGTGGAGTGCAGCACTTTATGCAAGCCCTGGCCATCCTAATGTCGCCTGCAAGGTAAATGTTAAAGCCCATTTAGGTGTGACTTTGTCTGGCCCACTGACTGTATGCTTTATGGTTCTCCATGAGACTCCAGATCATCCTTTCAGGGTCTTTCAGTGGTTTATGTGTTTTGACTCAGACACCGTGCAGAGTTTCTGGGACATCTGAAGCCGTGTGAGAGCCAGAGCTCTGCAGCATCTGGACCTGAGTCTGGCAACTGGACCCTTGTGGATGAAGGAGGAGAGGAGGTATGTGAAGATAGACAATGACTCCATTTTGAAAGAAGAAACCCTTGCATTACAGTGTGAAACAGAATTATCTGAAAATTGGGATCAGTTAATATGTGTGTATTTATGGGATGAGGGAAAAGGATCAAAATCAATTTTGTCTAGCTGATTTCATGTAAAGATAAGTCGTTATGCTAAAGTTGATTTTATTTTTCTGGCAAAACAGTATATGTTTAGTTTTCCTTCACCAGATGTGATGCTGTGTTTAAAAAGTACTCAGTCTGCTTGTGGTGTGTCACTTAAGTTTGTACACGATGAATATATAAATATGAATATTCTGGTCTTTATTCTGAACTGCTTAGTCATATTCAAAGCTGTTGTGGAAAAAGATGCCAAATGAACAATTTAAATATCAGTCTGCTGGCTTAAAACCATGGTGGCTGCTGTCTTTAATGTGTTGCTTAGGAACAACTTTGTTTTGGGAAGAAATATTAGATGATAACATTTTGACATAATTTAATTAAGTACCATTTCTTAGCCTTCTGGTGTTATGTTTTTTAATGTATTTGGGTGTAATATTTGGAGTACATTTCTTTCATTTGACCTCTAACTGCTTCCCCTTGTCTGTGTTTAGGATGAGGACCCAGAGAGCAGCTGGTTGTTGCTCTGTGAGGAGGATCTGATCTCCCTGCTGACCCAGTTCCCGTTCCAGCAGCTCTATTCACACATGCTGGGGATGAATAAGCAGGGTCAGGAAGTCCATCCATCCGTCTGTCTGTCTCTCTGTCTGTCTGTTAGTTTGTATCACTCACTGTGTGAGCTGACACACCTCTTTTCTTCCAGGAGTGTATGAACCCCAGGCCTGTTCCAGTCAGAAGATGATGCGTGTTTTTGCATTTGCCTCCTCGCTCATCGAAGTTCTCGCTCTTGGACTGCAGACTTACAACAGGGCACGATACAGACAGCTAGTCAAACGAATAGGACATATCATACGGTCAGTGCACCAATAATATACAGTGAAACTAGACATCCATCCATTTTCTATCGCTTATCCTCATAGGGTCGCGGGGGGGCTGGAGCCTATCCTAGCTGTCTTAGGGCAGAAGGCAGGGTACACCCTGGACAAGTCGCCGCCTCATCGCAGGGCACATAGAGACAGACAACCATTCACACTCACATTCACACCTACGTTCAATTTAAATTAGCCAATTAACCTAATCCCCATGCATGTTTTTGGATGGTGGGAGGAAGCCGGAGTACCCAGAGAGAACCCAGGCAGACACGGGGAGAACATGCAAACTCCACACAGAAAGGCCCTGGGCCCGGGATTGGAACCCGCTACCTTCTTGCTGTGGGGCGACAGTGCTAACCACTACACCACCATGCCGCCTGCGAAACTAGACATATGAATAGTATATAACATTAAATATTCATAATGTGGTTTCTCTCCTCCCTCAGCATGACGGTGTGTTATGTCAGCGATCACTGGGCCCAGTATGTCAGTGTAACTGGTGCTGGTGGATCCAGCTCTCAAGCACACTCTCTGTCTTTGGACAAACTGCAGTTGGAATATGACAATCTCTTCCTCAGAGCTGTTTTGCATGTACTCAGAAACAAAAGGTGATGAATTAATGAATTAATAAGCCTCAAGTTTCCATTTTAACTGGATTTTTATTTACTTAATTTACATTATTTTTCTATGGTTGAATTTTACAGGTTGGGCATTTGGCTGTTTATGTCTGAGATGCCATATGGGACTCTGTCCAGCTCCATGCTGTGGAGGGTGCTTTATGTTATGCAGTGTGCAGAGACTGCAGGACTGGAAACACTAGGCACTGCTGGTGACACACACTCCTGCATTCAGGCTCTTAGAGGTACCAGAATATCTTCTTAACCTGCACAACAAATTATCTGTCTGTTGGATTTGGATTTTAAAACCTGGTTGCATATTTCCTCTGAGCCTGATGTTGACAGCTGCTTGATATGTGCCCGTTACAGACCCAGAGCACCAGGAGAGGTTTGAGCTGTGGCTGTGTGAAGTGAACAGCTCTGATGGCATCTCCCTCCTCACCGCACTCGCTCACATGGCCACACCGGCTCAGCACTCTGACCCTGCATTCATCACTACCATAACTCTGCTGATGTATCAGGTATGAAAAGGAGACGCAATGGGGAATACTGGATGTAGTTATTTAGATACAAACAACACAATTGCATTACATGGATACTCTATATATTGTAGATTAAATGAAATAAACACAGTTTTTCATATATGATACCAAAGGTAATCGGTAACATAGAGAAAAGAAACTGGTAAAAGATTTGTTACCCTGGTCCTTTGGTTAGAAAACATGCAGTACCTGCCTCATTCTTTGACATCTCTTTTCTTGTTTTTGCTGCAGGTGTCTTATGTGAGTGTTTCTACCAGAGAAACTTACTCTAAAGTAGGGAGGGAGTTGCTGGCTGCCATCGCAACAGCCCATCCCTATGTTATCTCTGTGCTCCTGGAGAGACTGAGAGAGACCATACAAACTGTGGGAATGGTTGGTAACCTTACATATTTTTCTACATTTAGAGAGAAATCATTTGGTGTCCAGTTCAGTCTCATGACTTGTCTTGTGTGTGTTAGGTGGCTCTGTACTTGTGCAAAGAGCTGCCTCTGAGTCTGTGGCGGCCAAGGCCAGAAGAGATATGTGTGATAGGATCCTGGCTGCTCCAGCATCCTCTGTCTGCTGTGGAGAACCGACTGGCTTGCGTCATGCTGGAGGGTCTGAACTGGGGTTACACACAGGTAGTCACTGATCAACTCACTTTCCAGATATGATGAGTTGAATTGAGGGTTTGTCGTTAAACCTGGTCCCTCTTGCAGGATGGCTCCTTGGCCTTGTCGTCATCTCTCCACAGTGAAGTGGCTCTGCTGGTGGCTGAAGCCTATCAGAAGTACCTCACTGACAAACCATACAATGGCCTCATCTCAGAGGGAATCAAACAGGTGACGCATCAAGGCTTTGCTCATAGACATTCAGTGTGAGCCACCACGGCTTGTTTTTCCATCTTTCTCTCTTTTACTGCCTCTCTTCAGGTGTCTTACCTTGCCAGTGTTCTCCGTTTGGGCGTATCTCCTGAAGCGTCCTTCAGTCAGTGGGCTTGGCAACTGTTGCTAAGGCTGAAGCTCCATGGCAACTCCCAGAACCCTAAAGGAGCCTGGTCGGTCCCAGCTTTGGCATCCAACCCACCTCCAGAGCTGACCCACTCCCCCAGCATGCACTCTGTTGTGAAGGCTGTAAAAGCAGGCATCCCTGTTGGATGCTACCTGTCCATCGCCATGACACCAGTGGGGCATAGGTTTGTACTCACTCACCCAATGCTTTGTTCTTATGATTGATTCACATATGAATTTGAATTAAAATTATCTCCTGCTTTTTCCAGTCTGGAACACTTTTGCACTGATGGAGTCGGATTGTTGAAGAGTCTGATTCAATCTCGCCATCTGAGAGCTGCTGTGCATCTTCTGAACAACATCCTACCTCCAACATACCCGCTCAGCTTCTACCTGCTCAACAACGCTCAGTATGAAAGAGTAGCCCATAAAACATTACTGACACTATATTTCTATCACTTATTCTTATCTCCACCATGTTCCTCTGTTGCAGATTTGTAAATTGTATCCAGATGTTCTTGCAGTACGACAGTGTGTGTCCTCAAGGTGTGACACAGCAGGTCACTCACCGGGTCGCACCGCTCCTCACGGGAACCACCTATGGAGACAATGTCCGACTGCTGAACAGTGTCATTCAGGTTTGTCATAACTGGTCTTTATTATGAAGTGTTCAAGAGACACTTTATATATATATATATATATATATATATATATATATATATATATATATATATATATATGTGTGTGTGTGTGTGTGTGTGTGTGTGTGTATATGTGTGTGTATATATATATATATATATATACACACATATATATACATACATATATGTATGTATATATGTGTGTGTATACACACGTATACGTATATATATACGTATACGTATATACGTGTATATATACTGTTACTGATTTCTAATGGTGCACTGTACAAGTATAAACGTGATTTATCCCTCAGAGCCATGTGGTGGAGAGCTCACAGGCCGGTTGTGTCGGTGCTGCGGCAGTGCTGGAGTTTTGGGTGGGGATTTTGACTCAGCAGAACCTGTGGTACCGGGACAAAACAGTCCTGTTCCTCATGGACCAGCTCTGCTGTGCAGCGTTCACACGCAATCAGGAGGAATGTGTGCAGAAACTTCTGTACCAACAGCATAAGGTATTCACTCAGTCCTGTTAGAGGTTTGTATAATTTTGGGGCTCTCTGGTGCAGAATTTAGCACTGCAAACTGCTTTTAGTAACGTCATGAAAATAAATAACACTAAATGGGTTGCACATTACAGTAAGAGCAAGAGCTTGATGGTGAGGGATGATTAAAAAAAATCACCTTTAACCTACATAAGATTTGCATTTTAGTGTTGCAGCATCTGGTCCATTCACACTGTGATAAAACTGATTTGTTTTCATTTGTGAGTTTATTCAAACTGTAAAAAGCATGCCAACTATGAGTCACAAGTGAAATGTTTCCATCAGGAAACTCTAGGGAGCTAGAAGCACTGAACAACGCTGAGTGGGCTCAGTGACACCAACCAGAGCTGCACATTTATAAATCCATTTCATACTTCATGCAGAATGCCTTGGGTTATCATGGAGATCGGGGTCTGCTCTCCTCTCTGGTTGGCTGGATTGCCGGAAATGCCACACCCTCATTCATAGAGGGCCAATCCCTGAGCGCAGAGGTAAGGGTTTGCAAAGCACTAACAGTACGTGAATGTACTCTGGCTCTTGTAGGGAAAGTTCTCGGTCCTGACAGGTGTTGTCTGTGTGTTTATAGGTTTGGTTCGCCTGGCTGGTGCTGAATATGGAGGGTGTGTTTGAGGAGGATTCTCAGCTGAGACGCTGTGTTGAACACGAGATCTTGTCAGAGCCCAGCATTTCCCCAGAACAAGCCTTAAAGGTATACAGACACACACAAAAAGTTCTGCATTTGTTGGGGTGGAAATATCAGAACTACTTATTAAAAGCAAGTGTTCAGTATGTGGCACTGAGAATTTACAAAACGTTTCACAATACAGGAGACAATTATGCAGTGTATAAAATTTGACCAAATTAATTACAGTGAGGGCAGTGACATGGTAGAGTTTAGTAGTCTGGTCTACTGCTGGTTCTTAATCCTAAGTGGTGCTGTGTGTAGATGGTGTTAACACTGTGTCTGTCTGAGCCAGAAGGCGCAGCAGAGGTTGAAGTTGCCGGTATCACCGTCGCTGCAGCGGCTGCAGGTGTACCGATGGGCGTGTCAGGCTTTAGCCACGCCTCCAGACCACCCCCTCCTTCCCCTGGTCTGGCAGAAGTTCCTGCAGCTCTACCTCAGACAACCAGGACCTGAATATGGGTGCGACACACACACGCACACACACACACACAGTGTTATCACTTGTCAGAGCAACCAGTAGTTAGGCATAATCCATATCTTTTGTTGTATGTGTCATCCACCAGGCTGGTTGCAGGTGGATGTATTGGCCGAAGGTTCTTCCAATCCTCTTCTCAGGCCGCTTTACTCAGAGACCTGAGACAGCGAGTACAGGAGGTGTCTGACTTCCACCATGCTGCCAGCCAGGCCCTTAGGGTGCCCCCACCACACACACCTTCATCAGACAGCCAGGGCGACGAAAGCCTCGACAATCCACGTCTGCCTTACCTCACTTCTCCTCAGCTTCACACAGAGCTGGTCAGGTAGGTCACACATGCTTTAACATATTCCTTCCTGTTTGTGTGGCTGGTAGTAGCAGCCAATACAGGCTCTCAGGTCACTGCTGATTGGCTGTCTACAGGTTGTTTGGTGTATTCGCCCTGTGGTTGGATGATGAGACTCTGCAGAAGCAGGAAGTATACCTGCCCTCCCTTCCTCCTGAATATGAACCACACAGGCTGGCACAGGTCATGCAGCGGCAGCAGGTGGGTTTATGCATGAATGAAAACGTGCTACAATGGTTTCAGTCGAATATGTTCATGGAGTGTTAGCTCCTGTGTTACTTCACTTTAGCTCCTGTGTTTGAATTTGTATTGTATGTTTTGCTATAGGAACTGTGGCTAGAGTATATGGACCAGGAGCGTCTGCAGTATGATGAGAGAGAGGTACTGTCTCTGTGGGAAAAGGTGCAGAGTGAGCCAAACTTCTTGAAGGCCCAATACCCTGGCTTCACTGACACCAGCCTCAACAACGGTACACAGCCAAAAGTGATACTGCGAACCATTTTGGACTCTCTTTATAGTTACTAGTTCTAATTGTGTGCTTTGTTTCTCTTTGTGTAGCAAGGGAGCGTATCCTGTCAAACCTGCAGAAACATCCGGTTCCCCGTCCAGCTCCAGAGCTGCAGCAGCAGAGGGCTCCAGTAGCTGAAGTCCACACCACCTGCCTCACTGACTCTAAAGCTGCTGCTGAACTGCTGCAGCAGGACCTCAGCATACTGCAGGACCAGGCCAGGTACATTAAAAAAATAATCAGTGGTGTGCATGCATACACAGAAATATGCTTACTTGTTCATACTCATACAAATGCCACACAAAGCACTCATTACAGAGTACTTATTCACCTTGGTGTCAGGATCGCAGTGTCACGTGAAGCCCAACAGGTGGCGATGGAGCAGGAGCTGTTGGAGAGTCTTCCTCTGCTGTACAAAAACCAAGCAGAACAAGTCACCATGGCCCTGGAGTGTAAAGGGAAGGGTGGGCAGCCATGCCAGGGACCTGCAAACATCACTGTCACAGTACGGCCAGTAGAACCACATTCTAGCCACATTTTCACACGTGTTTGCCATCATATATTAATGTGTGTCTGTAACTGTGTAGTGTGAGCGTGTCCAGAGGCAGGAGGCAGTGCAGACTCAGATAACATCACTACGCAGGGATGTGAAGAAGCTGCAAGCCGACGCCATGGCTCCTCCACCTCAGAGCCTGGCCCAGGCTGCTGTCCACACTGAGAACTTTATCACGTCAGTATAAACAGATGGAGCTGCTCGAAAAATAGAAATAAAATGAAATAAAATAGATACATCACAATGAATATGAGTTTGGGAAGAAAATGAATATTTCCTTTTTGTTTAACATAGGGATATTTTGAATAATGCATTTTTCATGTGCTCAGGGCTCTGGTGAATATGTATAAGATGCAGAAATCACCTGCAGTGCAGCATGTTGGCGTGTCAGCCTTCTACCAGGTGGTCTCCTTTGTGTGTGAAGACACACTGCGACATCCCCCGACACGCCAGTACCTCTCCTCTTGTGTGGAGATACTTGGACAGGTATGCCTTTATAAACTTACACATTCATATTAGTACAAGATGAAGCATTGTTTAACAGTGAAGTCAATGGAGGAAATATGTACTATTGTTAACCTCAATTGAATCAGAAACACTGCTGCTTAGGGATTAAATGCACAGCTGTGACCAGTAAATTGGTAAAAGGAGCAGGTTCACACTCTTGTTACATTCCTTAAATTAATAAAACAAGATTGAATTGACTGCCATTGTCCTCTTGTTTTGTGTTTTCCAGGTGTTTATCCAGGGCAACGCAGAGGAATGTGGTCATGTCCTCAAGACAATCCTGGAGCAGAGGCGTCTCTGCCCACTCATCTCCCCCTTCTTCACTCCCAATTCAGCACCCAATCAGCTCGTCTCTCTCTACCAAGACGTGGTGATGTCTTTGCATCTTGACAGCGCTGATGTCATTTTCATGCTGTTAACAAAGGTTGGCCTCAGCACAAATACACACACACAGTGAAGATAAATGCTAGTTAAAACACAGTGACAGTAACTACCTCTGTCTGCCTCTCCTTGTCTAGTTTGATTTGTCCCAGTGGCTGAACGAAGCCCATCCTGTGTTCTCGGAGAGAACCCGTTTGCTGGAGTTGGTCCACGGCGCGCTCTGCGTCTGCGGCCGAGACCCTGAGCCTGAACTTCTCACACCTTTTCACCTTTTCACCAAACACTGGACCTGGCTTTTACGCCACCATTTCCCTGATCACTACAGCGACTGCCTGCGTCTGCTTATGACCAGTGAGTGTGTACAAAGGCTGCGCAACTGAATTAGATTATTCAAGTAAATATTAACTCATAAAGCCTCAAATCACCTGATACATTTTTGGATCTTTCTTGCCCAATTGTCCAAAGAGCATCAGATGAAAGGATAATTCTCATTAAACTATGCACAGCCTGGCAAGGACTTACATAAAGAGCAGCTTGTCATTTTCAGTGTGTTATTTCTTGTTACACATTGACTGGTAACGCGCTTCGGAGCAAGGACCGTTTTAGTTCTCTCGCTGCTCATTCAAGTGATTCATCAAAACACATTCATCCTTCTGAAAGAATACCTCCTACTCATCATCCCACCAACAAAAGACAGAAGTAATTAATAAAAAAATAAAGTTCGCTGAATCATTCCTTCAAGCTACTGAATCAGATATGACTTGAAGCATTTTGTGTGTCTTGCTGTGTGTTTTATCAAGACAAAATTTAAATGTATCTTTAACAAACAAAGGCGTTTCTTCACCTCACCAGGCTCCTCAAACCAGTTGCTGAGTCCGGAGTGCTGGAAGGTGACTCTACGAGTGCTGGGCTGCTTACCTCCAACCCGCCATACCAAGAGCAAAGCTGAACAAGCACTCAGCAACACCGATGTCTCCGTCCGTGCTGTCGGACCTCCAGCTTCTCCCTACAGATCCTCCATCAGCCTCTCACCTCAACAGGTAACTGATTGTGTTGTTGTTATCTGTCTTATTAAATGCTTAAACCTTCATTACTAATCCTGTGTGTGTGATTTCTCTGGTGTCGGACAGGTGGATGAGACAGTTGAATGGCTGAGTGATTACTTCCTGCGGAGTCGTCTCAGTAAGCCAGACCTCCGCAGTTTCGGCCTCTACTCGGCCTGGACTCCTTACATCAGTGAGGTTGTTTCCCTCTGGGACCATTTGGTTGGTTGTCTGATCAACATGCAGCTCAGCAGCTGTGCCAGAGAGGCAGTGGGCAGCAGCAAAACAGTGAAAGGTAAATGTCAGCACATGCTCAGGACAGTGATTGATAGTGCAGGTGATTTGTGCTTTGTTGTTTTCTGTCAGTACTATGAAAGTGAAATGTATTTTGCACTCTCACAGCTCTACAGGACCTGCACAGTAAGATTGTGAAGTTATTTAAGCCGTGGATCTTTCCTGTGGACACTGATGATGGCAGGTAAGCATGGCACACCCTCAGCTTTTGGGCAGCCGCTGGTTTGAGATTGTGGGCAACTGACATGATGTGAGCACAAACAGACGGCAGCAGATTAAAAATATTCACATTCCACCTTTTTCATCTTTGGCTCTTTTTGTGGGTGGATAGCAGATGACTACAGCGAGTGAGCCAACAGTGGGATTTTTTTAAGCTCTGAAGAACTCCATACATTACAAAAAATAAACCACAAACAAGGCACTGCTGAGAAAGAAAACACAGCATCAGACATTTATTTCTGAGTTATAAGTCAGCCGTGTCATAGTGAAGTCTCTCATGAGGTTTGTGAGAACATTTAGTGCTTTCCAGAGTAAGGGAAAACAACAAAAAAGATCAATATCAGCGTCTCTTTGTCTCAGTAACCTCAAGTGCTACCCCTGGCTGGAGACAGACGCGAGTGCAGCAGGATGTCTCGTTGGTCTGTACACTCAACTCACTGACACACTGCATCACAAGTTCAGAGGTGGGTACCCAGCAGTCCTGTGTTCACACATTAAGTGTTGCTGCTCATTGTTGTTTGGACTGTTAACCTAGGATATGACTTTGTTTCAGATCGTCTGCTCCCTGGCCAAAGAGCTGCACTGTGGCTGTGTTTGATGCAGTACTTTGAGAGCTGCACCTCTCCCCGTACACCTGAGTACCTTCTCTACCTGTACCACACACACCTTCGCAGCCTGCCCTGGAGACACCTGCACCCCGACACTCAGCTAATGGAGCAGCTCTTCAATGTAAGACACTTTACCCCCAACTCCTAACCCCTGACCTGAACACTGCACACTGGTCCAGACATGCATAACACAGGGGAGCTTGTTAACTTGAGACCTCGTTCTTTGGCCCCTTGCTCCTATTATTAGCCTGAATTCTCTGTTCTTGGAAAACAGCTCCTCTCCCTCCAGACCCTCATGGATCACCGTGAAGTCCTTAAAGAGAGATTGCTGTGCTGAACAATATGACGTCATTAAAACTAAAATAAAAAACCCAAGTCTGATAATCTATCTGTTCATCCATGACTGGTAAACCATAAGATTAGATAAGATCCGTTGTACCATAAATGGGGGAAATTTGCATTGTTACAGCAGCAAAGTGGACAGTGTAACATTACAACAAGAAAAGAAGAGCTTCAGTAAACAGTGTATAAAACTCTAAATAAGCAACAACAAAGTGGAAAAACTAAGTCATCATATATACAACATAAGTGAATAGAATAAGCAGTGATGTTACACATTAATAGATTAAGATGGAGAGAGAGAGAGATAAAAATATTGAACATGTACATTATATATCATGAGAGTTGCAGCACTCTATCAACAGAAGTGTTATTAAATATGAGTAATAATGTTGCACAAGTCTATTTTATATTGCACATTACCAAACGACATATGTTTTCAGATTTAGGGTATTTTCATTACTTTTAGGATGAAAGGATTATCAATTTAGCCATGAATGTGCATCTTACTTTCAAACAATTCTGTGTACAGTTCAGTCAGTTGACATCCCAGAGTTTTGATTTGGATTTTTGACTATTTTCTCTCCTTCCTGTGCCTGAAGGTGGAGAGAGGAAGTCCCAAGAGCTGCTTCCTCTTCCTGGGAGAAGTGTTGTGTGAAGTCAACTGGGTCAGCGTCCTAAGTGACCACTTACAAACACCCCCCACCTCAACAACATATCCAACCCTGCTGGACAAGGGTACTCAGAAGGAGTCACACACCATGTTGGTCTATTTGCTATATATGTTAGTTTTTCTGGCAAAGGAGGAACAAATCATAAATCAACAGGTAAGCCCAGATTATTTCTCCTCTCAGTTTGACCTTTTGCCCCCTACATTCATTCTTCATCTGTTTCCTCCTTCACCTCCAGGACTCGCCTCTGCTCAGTCTATTGGTCCAGTCGACCTCACTGCCCTGGCACCAACTGGACCTGTCCTCATACCAAGGCATTCTGGGATATGTCGGCACCCACTACCCCCCCTCCTTGTTGCTCAGCACTGATTCTGCACCTCAGCTGTTGCTGAAATCACTGCGTAGCGCTGCTGGGCTGCACCCCTGTCCTGATGAAGTTCCACACAGGGTGAGAAGATACTGACCTGTTTATTTTACAGGTCAAACTCCAGATTTATTAACGCATCATAAACCTCTTTAAGTGTCTGCCTCTACTCTGCCTCAGGCACTTTTACATTGTGTGTAAAAGTGGAAGGCTTGGAACATCCATGTTAAATTTAGACTTAAACAATTCAGCTTTTTTTGCCAGCTCTGCTTCACTTAGCCAAATTACATAAAAGTAGCACTTAAATCCTTACAGTTGCTGTTTTGATGTCGAGCAGCAGAAGGCAGTTTTATACCACTTGATAATGTTCCAAAGCAAACAGATTTTGGCAAAATACTGTTCCAAGCTTTACTATACACAGGACTGCTCCAGTATCCAGCCATGTATTACCTCTTTAGTTTACCAACTCCATCCCTAAAAATATCCTTGCTGTCAGACATCCTGTATGCACGTTTGATTACAGCAAAATGTGCATGAAAAGATGTGGAAATTTATACCCACATAAAAAACTAAAATTACCATAAATAGCAGAAATGAACGGATGGATTTCTTTGTTAATGTTGACTCTTTTACTTCAAGAATAAAATAAAAGCAATCTAATAATCTCTTTTTGAAGATAATAACAAATAAACAGTTTTGGGAGTAGGAGATTGTCGTTAGGGGATTCTGAATGTCTTTCATAATGTGTTCTAAATAACAAAGCAGTGCATGCTTTGCTATTTCTGGATAGCATTAATACAAACAAACAAAGCCTTATGATCTTTCCATCTGTCAGGAGGAGACGCTGAAGGCCGGAGCATTTGTGTGCTGGTGTGTGCAGTCTTTGGTGATTCTGGATCAAGGAGGCGGCATCAGCCTCAGCAGCCTGGAGGCTCAGCTGGAGTCACTTCTGGAGAGTGTCGTCACTTTCAACCCACCAGGTGAGTTTTTCTTCAGCATCCACTTCATCAGACATTATCAACCTTCAGTAACACATTTTTTCATCACCTCGATTGTACCATTCCCTCCTTCTTTTTTCCTCTGCAGAGACGGGCTTGGAGCAGAGGCACATGGCGTTCTGCAGTCTGTTCAGCGATGCTCTGGCTTTGCTGAATGGAGTTGGAGTCTCAACAGGCGAGGCGCTTGCTGCTCACGTCATCACCTGGCTGGACAGGAAGGGGAGGGGCTTTCCTATTCTGCCCCTTCTCACGGCTTGCTCGCGCTGTCTTGCGTCAGTGCGCCACATGACGCGGATCATGGAGGCGTGCATTACAGCGTACTTCAACCACGGTAACCACAGTGACACTTTACCACTACTTTTTTAGGGAAAGCTTGTATGGTTTATGGCCCACAGTTAGAGTAAGGGGAAAGTGCTAAAGTCTTCTCCTCTAATATATAACTCATAAGATGGTCTTACATAACATTGAAGTGTTAGATTTATTTAATGCCAGTCTTCTCCTCATACAGGTCAGAAGTTTAATTCTTCAGTTTTCTGTCTGTGTTGTTGTTTCAGCTGAGGAGGAATCTGTAGGTTGGGGTCCTGTGTTGGTGTCGCTGCAGGTGCCTGAGCTCACAGTGGATGACTTCCTGTCTGAGAGCCAATCAGGAGGAAGCTTCCTGACGCTCTATGCCTTCATCCTGCAGCGCCTCAATGCTGAATATACAGCAGCCAATGAGAGGAGGACTCTGGCTCTGATTAACACGTGGACTAATCAGGTTTTCCCCAGGTTTGACCCCATTCATTCTCTCGTTTGGTTGTTTGTTATGGCTTTTAAAAGTCCATTCAGCGTGTCGGCATTTGTGCTTTTGTGTGTCCAGTGGTCCAGCTGATGAAGCCAAGTTGTTTCTTTGGTGGCACAAAGCGTTGAGTCTGGCGGCGGAGCAGCTGAAGCCGCAGGCCGGCCATACTGAAGTGTCAGGAGTCGTCATGGGTCTGTTGAGGTTGCAAACCAGGCTGCTTCAGCTGGGTGAAGAGAGACTGAACTCTGGGCTGTTAGGAGCCATCGGCCTGGGAAAGAGGTCCCCTGTCTCTAATAGGTAAGCCCACATGGATTTTATTAACTAATGAAAACACCTAGAGGAGCAGATATAAAATTCTAAAATATTATTGTTGATTGACCACCTGTTAATGCATGCCTACTGTATTTCTAGGTTCAGGGTAGTGGTCCGCACTCTGGCAGCGTTCCTGTCAATCCAGGTCCCATCAGAGACCGAGCTTCGTCTCCAACCCACCAGTGACTTGCAGCTCTCTGTGAAAGCTCAGCAAGTACGCAACACAAAAATGCAAATACTGTGTTTTTGTTTTCTAGGCTGCAATTACAGTCTAAAAATAACCCGTGTTCCTCGTCTTTTCTATGGATGCAGATGTTGGGGGTGTTGGAGACCATGCCCAGCAATAAGCAGTATGCCGAGTTAGAGGACTCTGTGAATAAAGCTGTCCAGTTCATCCGCTACCCAGGACACTGTCTCAGAGATGGACCCCGTTTGCTGGCCCTGCTAGCCAACCTCCTGTACCCTGAGCTCAGATACCTGCACATTATCCGTTAACCATGACTTACTTATGCTGGAGATATGAAAGGACATTTGTCTTCTGTGGCAAATAGTTAATCTCTGTTCTGCACAGAGAAAAACTTACCGGAGCACAAAGTTTTTAAATAGTGACACTTAAGTGCTGTTGCAATTATATTTGCAAGAGGAACGCATCTTATCAGTGAAGGCTGGTGTGTCAGACACTGGCTGTGCATCTGTGAAAAATACTTTTTGACTGGAAATGTTCAATGAAGGGGGTCAGAAGCATAAGATGTTATGTACTAACCTCTAATTGTTACTCGCACTTTGTTTTCTTCTCTCATCTTTATGCCTTGTTGCTCTTTATAGAACTTGCCCGTTGGTTTTCAACATCATTTCTATTTTTGATTTAACAGGAAGCTGCACATATTTATTGAATCAGAATTCGATGGTGGGCTACAGGTGTGAGTTTCACCCCTGCATGTGGAATCTAAAGATGAATGGTCCAACTGCTTATTTGGAGGAGAATGAAGGACAGAACTAATAGGCCTATAAATTCAGTAGTACCTTCTTAAAACTGGGTGGGGAGACATACCAAGGAAAGCTGGTGGGCAGGATTCAATGCCTGATGCGACTCTCTACAGTCTGCTGTTAATGTCTGTATCTACAATCTGAAGTCTCTCAATTCCAGATGCTGCACACATTCAGATGAACACAGTGGTTGCTTGAATGACATGATCATGTTAAGTATCAGAAAATTTGCCAGTATTATGTTTCTAACTCCAGCCAAAAGTGCTTTCTCCATTTCTGCCAAAGAGATGTTATTTTAATTTGCTCAGCTACTTAAACCTTATTGACCATGAACTGGGGACTGTTTTATCTGTCTCTGTTGGGTACAAAAACTGCATCCTGAATAAGCACATGCATTATAGAAGAAACACCAAGCACCACTTAAAAAGTCCCACACCACTTGGCTTCCTTATAAAGTAGTGAGCACACTGTGACACAAATTACTGTTGCCGGTATTACTTAAGAAACCAGGGATGTCAAACAAATGTGTCAGTCATGTGAGGACAAAAAGCTGTAATTCAGATTCATGAGACCTCCACATTGTACATCCAACACTTTTCACATTTTAATTGCCCTTGTCAGTTCTCCACTTCTGTTGCTCTGTGCCAACTAAATTCTAATCATGCTGCACTTCCGCAGCCTGAAGCTCGCCTTATTGCCTGTGTCGTGTGGTGACTGTTAATGTCAAAAGCGTTTCTTTTTTATGAGTCAGTGATCAGGAATGGGTCTGTAGGGGAGGGAGCTGCAGAGCTGGGCTGCAGAAAGGAGTCGAGACTATGTTCAATAAATGGAACTGAATGTCTCAAAGCTGGTATTTACCAACTCAGCTCAGTGATCAGAGACCATATGTAGTACATGAAGCCTCTGAGAGCAGGAAGACTAATCTGTACTACCTGAATGGGTCACCTGGTCTATGAATCTAGCTGGTAAAAAGCGAGACAAAAAGACCCAGACAGGATACACTGTGCAACCTCAACAGCAAAACTAGCCTGCATATCTGCATTCCCCACGCATAACTCTGAAGATGGTCAAACTGAAATTAAAGCTTCCTTGTCTAAGAAGACTGTTAATGACAAGCGTGCGCTGTGTCTTAGTAATTTAATTGTCAGCCGCATCCTGTTGTTCTCTCTGTGCGAAGGTACAGTACATGACAAAGAAGAGTGTTCAGGAGGGAGGTCTATGAATGGAGCTGTGCGCTTTTGTGTGTCCTCATTTAACACTACCACGTCTGTCTGGGAGAAAAACCTCTCTTCACGCAACGGTGGTCTCTATGGTTACAGGAAGGGTAGCAGTGAGAGAGGAGGTGGAGAGGACGGGGTGTTCTGAGGCTGTGAGAGAGGAGGAGGTGGGAGATGCTTACAGACTGCCTCCTCCTCCTCCTCCTCCTCCTCCTCCTCACGCTCCAAAACAATCTCTGGTGTATTCTGGTGTCTGACACCTCCCGTCATCTACCCGACCTCCTGCTCTCCTGTCTCTCAGCCCAGGTGGTGGAGTACATTGAAGCACACACACACACATATATATATATATATATATATATATATATATATATATATATATATACACAAGTGCTCAGAGGACCCATAGCTGAAACTGGCAGACACATCACTGTCTGGCAGATTCATGTCACCATGGAAACCCTGCAGCAGGTCACAGATAGTTGTTCCTAGGCTGCACACTCAGCAATCCGAGCAGCACGTGGCGTGGCAGATCATCATCAGCAATTAACAATAATAATAATAATAATAAAAGTCATTTATTATTTATTTATTTATTTTTCCAAACACCGTTACAAAGTGCTTTAACAGACCCACTGAGAAATGAGATTATTTTCACTGAAATCTAACACATTATGCAAGATCTTGACAGTAATGAGTGTGTCTGTTGTATAACCTATGGTAACGCTCAGTACAGTCTAGTGCAGGTTTCCAGCAGTGCATTGCAGCTGATTTCAACATGTCCCAGAGTCCATCACAGGCTGAACAGAGAGCCAGGCAGGAACAGGACTCCACTGCTGACCAGTTGCTCTTCAGGGACAGCTGCACTGGCCTCAAGTCCCTCCCTGCTGCCAAAGCACACACTCAACTGGACACATGGGAATGTCTCTGTGTGTGTGTGTGTGTGTGTGTTGCATTGTTTTGAATGCTTAGTGTGTGAGTGCATGTGCAAGTACATGTGAGTGTGTGTCAGACAGACTCCTCCAATTGAGACACCCACTTTTCTCACACCTCCTCGCCATTCCGGTGGGGAGCGATGACTCAAGCTGAAATGAGTCTTTATTTCTCCCTCTCTGACATTGACCCAGCAGACAGAAGCACTTCGCCCCGCTGAGAGTACCTACTTAACGGTAGAAGTCATCAATAATGACTCAGACCTCCGGCGACAGTTTAATATGTGTGATTTTTAGAGAGCAGGGTGGGCTGCTTGTTGATCTCCCGGCTGAAGATGGGAAGGAACATTGTGGCTTGTGTTAAGTTAGTCGCATAAAGGACAAAAAATGAGAGGACATTTTTTTATGAGTTAATATTAAGTTAATATTGGTTTATATGTGGATTAAGGGGCTGGTAAAGAGGTTACTGCTGTCAGGAGGCAGGTTGAGGTGCTGTGTTGGTCAAACTAGAGGCAAAGTAAAACTGCTTCATGGTACCAGCACTCCTGTAGCTTCCAATCTGCTTTCTACTGTTTTAACAGAACATTTTTACACTACTGGTGTTATGATAAGGACTAATGTTAAGGTTATATTTGAAATTGAGGGAAGTAGGATAAAGTGGATTCTCAGTGTCAGAACATCTCACAGCTTCCTTTTGGGGGCTTCTGATGTCATGTCAGTTGGGTTGAGGTGAACACAGTGAACTGACAGGGTTAAAAAAGGGTTTAAGTCAGTGTTGGGGGGGGGGAGAGTAGGAGTCTGAATACATCTTCCGTCTTCACAAAGATAGAAGATCAAAATGCGTGTGTGTGTAGTCATCACATGACTCAGCAGCCTTTAAAACCATCTCAACCAGACACGACTACACGATCACGCTCATTTTATCTATCAGGTGATTGTGTTTCTGTCAGGACTCCCTCTCTCCTAACATGACTGTGTCCCTGCTCAGTGAACCTCATGCCTGCTCAGAAGAGGAGAAGACTGCAGCTGCTGTGTTTCTGCTCCATCTTCTCCAACCAAACTTCACCCTGAACACTGTGAGCCTGTCAGTGGGCAGAGCTTGAACAGACAGACCTGCTGGCTCTGCTCTCTCCACCCTGCAGACGGATCTGACAGACACACAGAGGACACCGGGCCCGGTAAGGAAACACTTTTCCACGCAGTTTTGAGGCATTTAATGAGCTGATTGATAGAAAAATGCTGAACTTTGTGGCTGGATGGAGGTGTACGGGCTCAGAGAGTTAGTCCGACATTTAGCAGTGTGACGTCAGAGGCACCTCAGTGTTTGGTCACCGGATATTTCAGAGCCTGTGATCCTGACGTCACTCTATAAGGAGCAGAGCCGAGGCGGCGTTATAACAGGGAGGAGAGGAGGAGCAGAGAGGAGCAGAGAGGAGGAGAGAGGAGGAGAGGATGTGTCACTGCTGAGCAGCTCTGGTAGGATTTCCTTCCTTCATTTCGCTTCGTGTGGTGTTTCTGAACATGGCTTCCTGTCACAGTGCGGATCATTATAGGGAATGTGCAGCTGGTGTGAATTGTTTGGCTTTTCACATGTCTGGGTCCTTACTGCTCAGGCTGACAGTGAACCGGCTTCTCTTTGTCTGAGAAACAGTTATTATAAGGTGAATATCACAGTGCTGTATGTGGTTTGGTGGGTTCAGAGGCACCGCAGTGTGTCTCAGTGAGCTTTCTGTCTGACAGGAAGGTAACAAGATAAACCAGAGGGGAGAGCATGTTTATCCTTTATACGGCGGCTTTATGCGCTATTTGATATCCAATATCTGTACAACATTTAAGGAAAACAACATCATCCTGTTGAGTCTACATCCTATTTGTTCTCAGACTGTCTTCATCGTGAATAATTTTCACTCCTGACACCTAAAAAGAGGTAAAAGTGGTCTGATGCTGGTTTGGAGGCAGGACATCAGTAGGATCAGCCAATAGCAAAGACACTTATATTTATAGCACATTTCAAAATAAGTGCATTTGAAACTAATTATCTTGAGGATTGTCTATTATACAGTAGGCTACCTGCCGATGAGCTGAGAGGAAAAGCCCCTGATCGTGCAGATGAAGGGGATCCCGCTGCACTTACCTGACTCTGCATCAGCACCACATCCCCATAGCAACAGCTAGTAAAAGCAGCACTCTGTGTTCTCCAACTAACAGCAGATAGATTTCACAGTAAAGCCCTGAAGGAGAGCTCTTGAGTGCAATCTGCGCCTCTGCCAGGACATATATATAGTCTATTGGTTTGTCCAGCGTCTGCCTGGGAGGAGTGTTATAAGAGTCTGACAGTAGCCTTGTGTCCCACCAGTGACTGACCACAGCCTGAGCTGAAGACGGGGGTCCAGATCCCAAGAGTGTATGCGTGTGTGCAGCTATGGGGAAGGACTACTACAAGACCCTGGGCATCCCCAAGGGCTCCAATGAGGAGGAGATCAAGAAGGCCTACCGGCGCATGGCGCTGCGCTTCCATCCTGACAAGAACAAGGACGCCAACGCTGAGGAGAAGTTCAAGGAGATCGCGGAGGCCTATGAGGTGCTCAGCGACCCCAAGAAGAGGGTAGTCTACGATCAGCTAGGAGAGGAAGGTGAGGAGGGGTGGGTTCATGTCTGAGTTTGATCTGATCTGATGTGTGGGGCAGTTAGGGAGTGCAGGCGTTGTTATCATGTAGTTGTTATTAAAGTAGCTCAATAACAGCATTAAATATGGGCTGTGGTGGGCTTCAGTCGCTGAAGTAATAACATTGTGTCTCTTCCATGTTTTCCTGTTTGTGTGTACGTGCAGAAATGTGTGTGTGTGTGTGTGTGTGGTTGTCTATTGTTATCTTCAGTGACTTGCTCTAATATCTTCTAGTCCACCTCAGCTGCTGTTGTGGTGTGTATAAGTGTGTGTGTGTTAGCTGACAGACAGATGGCTTAAGATCATGACGTAGTTGGGATATGAATAGCTGCGGCTGCTGTAGTTTAGTAGCATTTGGGGGTGTTTCGTGCATGTGTCTTTCTGCTGAGAAGGTGTGTGTGTGTGTGTGTGTATTTGTGTGTTGGATGGAGTGACCTGGTACTTCATGAGTTCCTCCAGCATCATCAGCTCTGTTGGAAGATCAGTGAAGCTGTGGGACTTTTCCCACCCACGTGGGCTGCTCCCTCCTCTGTGCTCTTACCCACACGCTATCTTTTCTTAACGTTGTGCTGTGTCTGGTATATTCATGTTGACGAGTGTTCTGTTCCATGGTGGGCGTTTGAGTGTGCATGTCTCATGCTCTTCCCCTCTGCTCTCTGTCAGGTCTGAGGACAGGAGGCAGCAGCTCCTCAGGTGCTCCCGGAAGCTCAACGTACCACTACACCTTCCATGGAGACCCCCACGCCACCTTTGCCTCCTTCTTTGGTGGCTCCAACCCCTTCGACATGTTTTTTGGCTCCAACCGCAGCCACAGCCGCTCCAACGGCTTCTCCTTCCACAACGACCACGATGCAGAGCAGGACGTGGACATGGATGAGGACGACCCCTTCGCTCATATCGGGAGACAGTTTGGCTTTCCAGGGGGGATGAACAACGGCTTCCCAGGGGAGGGCCGCAGGAGGAGGGGGGTGCCATCAGAGCGCCTGGGGACCGGCCGGAAGCACCAGGACCCGCCGGTGGTCCACGAGCTGAAGGTCTCGCTAGAAGAGATCTTCCATGGCTGCACCAAGCGCATGAAGATCACCCGTCGCAGGCTGAACCCGGATGGACGCAGCATGAGGACAGAGGACAAGATCCTTAACATTATCATCAAGAAGGGCTGGAAGGAGGGGACCAAGATCACCTTCCCAAAGGAGGGGGACGAGACGCCTGAGAACATTCCTGCTGACATAGCCTTTGTGCTCAAAGACAAAGGGCACGTCCACTTCAAGAGAGACGGTTCCAATATCATATTTAACTGCAAGATCAGTCTAAAAGAGGTGAGTCTGCCATGTTTCATCCAACCTCTCTCTTCTGTCTTGCTGTCTGCTCTCCTGGCTGTCGTAAATCTTCTCTCTTTGTCACAGTTCTGCATGTAGATGCTGTTGATGTTGAGAGTTTGACTCCCAGTGGAGCAAACCAGACAGAAATTTAATGCATTCATGGAGCTGCAAAGGCTTGGATGAATATCCAAAAATGGCAAAATTGTTTTTCTTTGTGTCATTCTTTTCACTCAACCTGGGCAAACGGTGGATGAAGTGGAGAGGTGTGACTGCAGTGTAAGGGTAGGATTATGTCCTGAATGGGTGGTAATATAAAAAATATATTGAGGAATGAATGTGTGTGTTGCTGGAGAGCAGGATCAGTCTCTGTCGCTGCAGTGTGAGAGAAGCAGCGAGGAATGTGGTGTCCTCGTGTGACCAGCATGGAGCCATCGTCCTCACTTGTTCTGCACTGCTGTACGAATACACATCCTGAAGCACACATGCAGGCAGGCACACTTAAAGCTAGGAATAAACATGCACGCAAGCGCACGCACTCTTGCATCTTCTAGTGTATTTGCAAACACACTTGGATAAAGATTGATTGTAATGTGACAGCGGTGCCAATCCAGGCTGCTATTACGGTGACTGGCAGGACATTTAATTAACCGCTCCGGCGAGGGCATCGGGTCCAGCACAGCTCTGCTCTGTCTTTGAGTTACACAAGCTTTAATATTTCTAACAGCACTGCCATTCACTGGTCTGCGCTCCGCATGGTCGGCTTAATGGCAGGTGTTCTCAGAGAGTTGGAGATGTCATGGGAGTTTTTTGTTTTCCATTCAAGCCAATTTTGAACAGTTTTCCTCTAAAAGGAGCACAGGCTCTACAGAAGTAATTCACCAGTAAACAAGGGTGCCTGCACACAGTGCACCATGAGTTAAATAAAGCACACTGGAGTTTATTAAGTTCCAATAAGCTGGAGATGGTACTTGATCAACCCTGCACAATGATTAAATGTGCACTGCAGAACTCCCACAGAGAAGTTCTCTGCTCTTACAGCTGCCAGATAATGGACTTAAGTCTGATGCAGCTAAAGAAGGGAAGGGGGGGTGGTGGTGTATCTGGGGACTATTAGGGAAGTGGGTCAGATGATTCAGTATCCAAAGCAAATAAGAGCTCATATTCCACTTTGCTGTGCTCCCCTGAAGATGTGATGCAAAGCGCTGCAGTGAAAACAGCTCCAGCTCCATGCTGCACACTGCCACATACTGTATAATGTTGCATGAATGTTGTGCACTGCACCAGTAGCTGATACAGTATGCCTAGTCATTACAATCAGTGCTCATTCTCAGGGCCAAAATGGAAGAGGAAGCAGGTATCATCATGCTGTCTTATTTTGACTAATACATATGATTCCACTACTATTTGGTTGCTCAGTTTTCTTAACTGCCTGCAGCGTGCCCTGATGAGTTTTATTTAGTGCCGCCAAGCACGTTGACCAAGCTTTGAACTCTTGGGAAACTCTGTAACTTCCAGCCCTGCGACGTCTCCACTGTGATAGCAGTCAGAGGCAGTTAGTGAGTTTAAGCTGAAACCTTGAAACCAGCCTATATGTGGATATTTAGTCTGGCATTAATGATGCCTCTGCAGTGTGCTGTATCGTCTGTGGTGGTGCATTTCTAGCTCCTGTCACCACTGCACTCAGCTCAGCAGCAAAAACCCACGAGCAAAACACACGTAGGTGCTAACTGTAGCTGCTGGGCTATTTACAGCTCCACTTCTGATATGAATTAGAAAGGCCAGTGTGTTGATTACCCACAGTGGCAGAGGATCAGCAAGTCAGTGGGTTCACTCCTGTTACTGAAATGAAATACAGCAACACCAACAGGTATTCAGGTGCACTGAAGACCACAGTCTTGTGAGGACTCACTGTGGATAATGAGGACACTTTTAACTTGTCCTTCAGCAGTAAAGCTGATCATAAGTGTAGGATTAAGTGTGTAGCAGTGATGTCAACGTTAGGATACAGCCCCAGGGAATGAATCTACAGATCTCTCTCACAAATATAGCATAAATCAAAGTGTTTCTTGTGTCAGTCTCCAGAGCTATGTTGTCTGAGCTGAGGCTTATGCAATCAGTGGGCCTTCAGATCAGCTGGCAGTGTGTGCCCGCCGAGCGTCATGGCAACCTGTCTCTGTGTGTAAAGACTGGTGTTGGTGAATGGAAGTGTTTATAACAAGAGGATGAGCACTAGTCTCCATCACAGTCACAGGCTAAGTCACCTCCTCATGTATGTAAGTGATGTCATGAGTGGAAAAACTCTGTCTGTCCTCTGAAGCAGCTGCTCTCCTCAACTGGACTTCATCTGACCACATGTCCATCCATGTTCGTGAAAAAACACACACACACACACACACACACACACACACACACAGGACAAAAATATCCCTCAGTAGTTTTCATACAACATTGGTCAAGTAATGACAAAGCATGTGCCAATTGCAGGCAAAACCTCTATGACATCCTCGAGATGATTAGTGTTGAGTTTTTGGAAAAATTAAAAAAAAAAATCCCCTCATAAATTATCCCCTAATAATTTGTTGTTAAATAATAGCTTTTATTTATTTGTTCACTTCTTTAGTTTATGACCAAATACCAGTAAAATGTGGCTGTATCTTGTGTTTCAAATCAATATTCAAAGCAAATGTTAGCATGTTAATATGCTAAACTATGATAGTTAACAAATGGCATCATCCAGACTCAAGCCTTATTTTCCATTTTCATTCACTGACCTTACTTTGTGTGGTAAATTGTTTTTGTAACAGTTGCTTAGGAATACATCATATAAGAAAAAAAAATGTATTAATTCGGATGTTCATTCACAGAAGTGTGGCTTTAAATAGTTCTTTTTATTAAGCATGAATCCGGCAAGTGATGCTCACTGGAAACCCTGTGAAGTCGTGATAACCTTGGGTCTTCATGTTTAGCTTTGCTCTCTCTGCGCTCTGACTGGATATTATCAGGCATTGTGATAAGGAGGCTTAGTGTGTGTGTGTGTGTGTGTGTGCGTGTGTGTGTGTGCGCGTGTGTGTGCGCGCGCGTGTGTGCGCGTGTGTTCTCTCTCCCTTCGTCCTGCCAGCCCATCTGACAAGCCCTCCAACTATTTACGAGCTCAGCCGATTCCTCTCTCACTTTATTAGCCCCGGCTATGAGACCGTTGCTAAAATTAGTCCTTTAGTGCAATGTGCAGCCCCTCCAACACTGACACACACACCTCTTCCACCTACACACAGACACTTTTCCACTGCCAAGTCATGTTTTCCAAATGCTATCCTGTAGACCCCACAGTGCAGCAGTTGATGCTAAAATAGTTTGTCAGTAAGGACACCTTTCTCCCTCCCTCATACACTCACAATGAACACACACAGAAAACACGTTGGACTTGTTTGGATGACGCGCTGGGAGAAGATGAACTTAACTTTTCAGTTTATGGAAACATGAAGTCATGGAGATATTCATGGCTTTGGCATTTCATTCCTACTGAAGATATTAACCCTCTCCGTGTCCTCTCTCCTCCTGCAGGCGTTGTGCGGCTGCACTGTTAGCATTCCCACACTGGAAAACCGCATCATCTCGCTCCCCTGTCATGACATCATCAAGCCAGGGACGGCGAAGCGACTCAGAGGGGAAGGCCTGCCCTTTCCCAAAAACCCGTCACAGCGTGGTGACCTCATCGTAGAGTTTTCTGTTCGTTTTCCCGACAGGATTCCCCCTCAGTCCAGAGAGATTATTAGACAGCACCTCCCCCAGTCATAGGAAGACTCACCTGCAGCACTCTGGACTAAATGACCCAAACCCAGAAAACCAACCCTTGATACTCCAAATCTGACCCTCGTTGTAGTTCCCCTCCCATGTCCTGCGTTAATGCATGCAGCATCGA
Organism: Synanceia verrucosa; assembly: GCA_029721515.1. NCBI lineage: Eukaryota > Metazoa > Chordata > Actinopteri > Perciformes > Synanceiidae > Synanceia > Synanceia verrucosa. The sequence continues at coordinate 23,693,617 of CM056551.1, read as the reverse complement.
ACAGACGCTGTTGTTTGAAGGGACTTCACAGTGGGAGGATGAGGGAGGAATGCCTAGACAAACGGCAGAATCAGGATGTGATTATTTGTGTTTGTTTTGTCGTTTGGCCCAAGCACGCACACGCACGCACACACACACACACACACACACACACACACACACACACACACACACAGAGATACCAGAGCAGTGCTGAGGATGGGCTCAACACAATCATCTTTTCTTAACTCTGTTTTTTACGGATTTATCAGTGATTTTATATGCTGTCCAACTCTCTGATTCTCGTCTTTTTGTGATAGGATGAAGTGTGGAATATTTTTTAAAATGAAACATGTTTACCAAGATTTGCTTTTCCAAAGGAAGTTTCAAATAGGGTTATTTATTTTTACCTTGAGTGAACCAGCAGCTTCAGTGTATTTAGCGCAACCCCCACCTGCCACCTGCTTTTCTCATTCTTTCAGTCAGATAACACATCGTACTTGAAGTCTGTAGACCATTTTGTAACACCTGTCTCCCCGAAAATCATCCTGATGGGTGAAACGCTGCAGCACACTTAAAGCCCTGCTTTACTCCAAATAATGTTAGCATATCTCAGCTGCATTGGAAAATCTGGGAATGACAATCACGTAAATAACAGCAGTGTAAGCTTGGATAATACAATCTGCACATCATATGGGTGCTTTCTCTTTTGAACCGAATAGCCTAGCTCACTCTCTGAGGGACGTTTAGGTGCCTTAGCCCAGTGTCATACCACATATGTGAACACAAACAGGTCACACTGTAACAAACACAACCAGCCATGTCGAGTGCCGTAGACTTTGCCGTTGGAAGCTGGAAACAAACAGTAAGAAAGCAACAATCACCATATTGTACTGTATGTGAGCAAGGATGTTTTTAGAAAGAGATTTGATACAAAACTGCTGATTTTTTTTGCCAGTGCATCCCTGTAAAGGGCTGGATTTCCTGGAGGAATGAAAGCATTAATCTGAAGATCATAGTAAATAATCAAGATTTCTCTGGGAAACTCAGCTTTGATCTGTATATTCTGCTTTCTCTTGTGCCATTTGAAGGCCATGTCTCGGTGCTACTGTGAGCAGTGCCAAAAAATAGACCTCCCTCGGTGGCTAATTTTCAGTTTCATGGTTTCAGTTTGTGATTTGATGACTGCTTCTGTCTTGTAACATGTACATTGAACTTGACATTTTTTTAAGTAGAAAATGCTGTTTAGGAAACAGCTTTTGTAATGTGTCAGCTGCAGTGGGCTGTGAAAGCTCTCTTCAGCTCTTTCTGCTGTAGTTTACAGCAATGATAAGACGTATGTGTGAGTATGTTTTTGCAGGCAGCACTAGCAGGTCATAAATATCATGTGTACGGGGAAAATGACTGAATGCAATATGTTGATAAATGCACTTTTATGTCATAAAAGAGTCTGATGGGATGATGGGAGAGACTTGAATGACTCGTCTGAGTGTGTGAGCATCCTGCCTCTCACAGCCTCCGAGGACGCTGGACTGCAAATACCAGAATGCACCAGTGCTGCTGCTGCTGGAGGACTGTCACGCTTATGTGCATTTGATAATATTTATGATCTTTTCAAAATGGCAACAAATAAACCAAACGTGTGAACTTAATTTCTGTGTCGTTGAAGAATTAGCTACCTGAGTATGTGTATGTTCACGTTTTACATATGTAGATACTTTTCAGATTTAAAATTTTACATCATAAATATATGCTTAAATACTTTTAGAAAATAGCTAAGAGCTCCCTCTGGATAGCTAATATTATCATATGAATGACATGTAAATGTGTACAAATCAATGTAGCATAACTTTGCTTTCTTCCTTCCTGCCTCCTCATATTTAACGTGACAAATGCTTACACATGATGCATCAATAATAAATCTAATCAGTCTAAATCACATGTAATAATATAGATCAGTCACAGGGAACATTTTTCTGCAGAACAAGTCCTTTTACTTCTGATACTCTAAATGCTCTGAATCGCCCACGCAGGTGTTTCCAGTTAATGTGGCTGATTAGACCTCTGCCCAGGACTGTGTGCAGAGACTGTAATTGATTGACATGTGCCTGAGGCTCTCATTAGCTTTGTTGGCACCTGTTCAGGCAAAACAAATTACACCTTTATCATTCTTATTGGTAGATGATTTGTGAACCAATACATTTCCAGCAAAGCTCTGGAGCAGAGGTCTAATCCAACATAACTGAAAACACCTGTGTGGGTGTTCAGAAGCTCCAGGTTCACTTTGCTGTGTACTGATGTTGTATTTTTACATTGCTGTATTGTTACTGTATCTTCTATCACAGCTTATCCTCTACAGAAGCAAGTGTCTGAGATGATAAAGAATGGGGATGATGTGAATAATCAGGTTTCTCAACATTATATCCTGAATGAGATCAAGAAGACTGTGCACTGACTGATTTGCTATCAGGTCTTAGACCCCAACATAAGGAAATAAGTGTTAAAATCCTGTCTGATCAAACATTGACAATATGCATTTAACTATGTCTGATGAGTGGAGTTTGGATGTTTTCCAGCAGTATTCGTTACAGATAAACAAAAGGAGGTAGACTTTGACCTCAGCCTGTTAAATAGGACATATATACCTATAGCTAATCACTGCTCCGTCTACCAGAGAGATCCCAGGTAGGAACTAACTCATAAAGAGAATTTAATTCACTCCACGTTTAATCTCTGTATTGTGTTTAGAGAGTTACACACTGTGTTCAGCTGCTGGGTCAGGAGGCAGTCAGGGCAGGTGATCTGTGTTAAGAGAGTCTGATCATGTGAAGCCAATGCAGTGGTTGATGAAAGCTGTGTGTGTGTGTGTGCATCACATGATAAGCATATAGCAGACAATTAGTTAACTGTGGAAATGCTCTGAGATGTGCTGCAGTAACACCACACTGTGACTAATGCCATATACCTGTATCAGCTATTTCTGGCTATAAGGCTGGGTTCACAGAGGGTTTATATTTCCACTGAACACACCAAGCGTGAAAAAACAAAGCAGGTCACCGAATGGTGTTTTTTGCTCCGTGTATGGAGGTTAGTGATTGAGGCTAAAGAGTACATATGCATACATACACACACAGCCCCTGCAGGAGTTAATGAATTCAAAAGTGAGAGATAATCAGTCACAAATTATTAGAACTCAGTCATGACGACTGGCTCCAGTCCCGTGGGAGTCTACATGTGAACACCTCACACCACTCCTCTGTCGCTGTCTGTCCTATGCCAGGTCCTCAGGGTTGAAACATGAGCGACTTTGTGACTCTGTCAACAGGGCAGAGGATGCCCGTGGTCGGGCTGGGCACATGGAAGAGTGCCCCAGGACAGGTAGGACCAGAACACCCTCACACACAGACTTTGTTGGTACCACCAACATTAAAATGATAAGACTGTTTGGTCTGTGTCTTTGTGCTCTCAGGTGAAACAAGCAGTGCTGGTGGCTTTAGACTGTGGGTACAGACACATTGACTGTGCTGCTGCATACGGCAATGAACAGGAGGTGGGAGAGGCTCTATCTGCCAAGATCGGCCCAGGGAAGGTGAGAATTGACTAGTTCAGCCTGAATCACATGTAGAGTTCAGTCTGGACCTTGGAATCAGCATCTGAAAAACCAACTGAAGTGGTGCTTTCAGCCACCTCACATTGAGACTGACAGCCAAATGCAGGGAACGTTCTGTCTCTGATTCAAACTACCTTCACTTATGAGGTTTTCCCTGTACTGAACAGCAAATGCTTTGCAGACCTATTATCCATTTATCCCCAGGCTCTGCAGCGTGAGGAGGTGTTTGTAACATCCAAACTGTGGAACACCAAACATCATCCGGAGGATGTTGAAGAGGCATGCAGGACCAGTCTGTCCCACCTGGGTCTGTCCTTTTTGGACCTGTACCTTATGCACTGGCCCATGGCGTTTCAGTGAGTAGCTGCACACAATTAAGTGATTTTATCACCAAATGTTTATCACAGCGTGGATGACTAAAATGTTAAGACAAATATGTGTATGTGTCTTAGGCGGGGGAAGGAGCTGATGCCACGACGGGAAGATGGAAGTATTTGTTACTCTGACACACACTATAGAGACACATGGACAGCCATGGAGAGCCTAGTGGACAAAGGTCTGGTCAAAGCCATAGGACTGTCAAATTTCAACACCAGGCAGACCGATGACATCATCAGAATGGCCAGACATGCACCTGTGGTGAACCAGGTACAACATGGCCTCCTCATTAGTCAAAATAAATACATCTAATTCAATTTAATTGATGATAATTTTGGGCCACAGGTGGAATGCCATCCTTACTTGTCTCAAGTGGATCTCCTCTCTCACTGTCGGTCAGTATAACTGCAGTTTAACCAAAAACAAAAATGTGTTCCCATTGTCTCAATAACAGCTGCATACCACCTCTGCCTCAGGTCAGTGGCAGTTTGTGTGATGGCCTACAGTCCCCTGGGCAGCAGTGACAGACCCTGGGCCTCTCCTGAAGAACCTAGTCTGCTACAGGATCCTCGACTGGGAGCTGTTGCCCAGAGATACCAGAGAACACCTGCCCAGATCATACTGCGGTGAGACAAAGCCTCTGCTTCAAAGTAACTTGTTGGCTCAGGTGTGCAACCAGACCTCACTGTCAGTATCCCTCCTGCAGGTGGCATGTTCAGAGGGGTGTTGTGTGTATCCCTAAAAGTGTGACACCCTCCAGAATCCAGCAGAACTTGCAGGTGTTTGACTTTTCCCTGTCAGAAGACGACATGAACCTGATTGGATGCTTGAACCGCAATCAGCGCTTCATCATCCCAACAGTTGAGGTGAGTCACTGAACATTTTAACGGGACGTCCAAAGCAGAGCACACATAAACCATGACTCGTGCTGATATGTGACAGCCACCTCAGTCCAAAATGAACTTAAAGCTCTTCTGCTGGAGTCGCTGTATGGCTGACACATCAGCCTGGTTTAGGTTCCCATGAATCTCTGGTTGATGAGCTAGGAAAGCACAGGTGTAAATAATAAACTTCATGATGGTAGAATCACATTTAGCTGCTTTGTTTTCAGGTTCCTGGTATCATGCTCTCGGCCACTCTCACGTTGTTAGTGTTATTGACACCTGTGTGCTTTTCCTACTTTAAAATGTCTGTTGTGAAATGGCCGATTTGGACCACAGCACAGAGTCCTGTAGTTATGTTGTAAACAAACCCTCATACTATCTGTAGCTTAAGTGAGCATAACTAGCTCACTGTTGTTTTGTTTTTCAGAGGGACGGCAGGAGAGTGTGGAGAGATGCTGAACATCCCCATTTCCCCTTCAATGACCCTTACTGAGTCTACACACATTGAGCTTTCAGAGATGATTGTCATGTAAAGAAAGCAAATTTTTGAACCAATTTCAGACATGATTGAGATGTTATTTTAGATGATATTAGTTTAACATTAATGAACAGACATGTTTACTTTACTGAAATTGCAGTGAAGAAAAAAAAGTGACTTCAATGCCAGAGTGACACCGTGTGGTCAGTACCAGAACTACCTGTCAGATGACCATAGCTCTGCTCACCAACACATTTAACAGTGAAATTATCACTGAAGCACTGCACTTCTGAACAGATTATCAAAAATGAATTGTCCTTTTACAACCTTCTCAGTGTCCAGTATAATATAAATGCTGTGAAAAGCCACTGATCCCTGTTTGTTTTATATACACTGTAAAACTATCAAATATTAAAAATGACAACACAAATGTAGAATCAGACTCAATATAATGTGTCAATGAAGAAGTTTCAGACACTGATAACACTTCCATTTTGTGAATTTTATTTTCAACAACATAACCTTGACAAATTTGTAATACATTATATGCTACGATTTATTTTAAAAAAAAAAAAAAAAAAGTCATAAGCAATGTTTTTTTTCTTCTTTCTTATAGTCTAGCATAGAATCCCATCACTAAAGCCATTCATGTTGGTTGTGATATACTGAGAATGAGGCCACTCAATAACACCCCCCACCCCCCTCCCCAGTTTGCATCTGTCATTCACCCTTCATTTCCAACACCCCCCTTACCCCCACCCACATCAAAGCCAGGGCAAACCAAGCAGCTACATGCTTTCTCCAAGGGAAGTCATACAAAAAAGGAACACATGAAAGAAGCACAAAGTCCTAAAAATGTGGAATCTGGTGAGAATTTGTACAGGTGTGATCCCAGTACTGACCACTGTGGGGCAGTGTACATTTATCCATAAAGGTCATCATCATTGTCTTCGTTGAACACTGGACCGCTGCCAGTTCCTCCTGAGCCATGGCTTGGACCGCTGCCGCCTGCAGCACTGGAGGGAAACCTGCAAGAGAAACATAAAATGTTTTAATAACTTCTAGAAATATAAGCTGTAATTCTAAAAAAAAATATCATGACTGATAAAGCTTTTTTAAAAATATTTTTTCAAATTATTTCCTAATGTCTATATGAACACCAGGCTTAAACACTCGTGCTAACACATGATGACAGAAAATGTACCTGAAGCTGCCAAAACCACGGCTCTGCTGCAGTGTCTGAGCAAACATCTCATATTTGCGAATGTCATTGTCACTAACAGAGCGACGAGCGAATCGCATTGCCTCCTCAAAGTGGTCCTTCCTGATCTCTGGCACGGGATCATCCTCTTCTACCTCCTAGTAGGAAAACACAACAGAGAATTATTAACATGCAGAAGTTCAGAAGCAACAGAGCGACAGTGTGCAGGTGTTCATTCACTCATCCTGACCATGGCTGATGGGTTGGTCTGCCTCTCCTTCTCTCTGCGGATCTCATTCTCGATGCTCTCTCTGATAGCCAGCTTACACGCCCGCTGGCAGATCTCTGTAAGATCTGCTCCAGAGAAGCCATTGGTCATCTTTGCCAAGAAGTCCAAGTCCACATCCTATCAAGACAATGTGATGTGAAAAAGGTTTACATTTAGAAACACACATATTGATCCTCACATCATGCTCCTATAGGGGACCTCAGGTGAGATTTTTAAACATAAATGGAAGTATTATGAGAACAGTTCATCTAGGAAGCAACACGGTACAGCAGAAAAAAACAACATAAGAAACTTAAGGTATGGGGACCAGCACTGTCACCTTGCTGATGGGGCTCTTGCGGAGGTTGGCTTTCAGGATGCTCATCCTGCTCTTCTCGTCAGGCAGAGGGATGTAGATGAGTTGGTCCAGACGGCCGGGTCTCAGGATGGCAGGATCGATGATGTCTGGTCTGTTTGTGGCTCCAATGATGAAGACGTTCTTTTTGCTGGACATGCCGTCCATCTCAGTCAGGATCTGGTTGATGACACGGTCAGCTGCTCCACCGCCATCTCCCACATTGCCACCACGGGCCTTGGCTATGGAGTCCAGCTCATCAAAGAAGAGAACGCATGGAGCTGCTTGACGAGCCTGGAAACGTCACATGGGACACAACATGGTCTTAAAAACAACAAAGCCAAAAGATCTACAGAGTGAAATGTTCTGTGGATTAAATGAACATTTTAGCTGTTTTTTTTTTTGCTCTGTACTGAAGTTCCCTGACAGTTCAGTCATTCTTACCTTGTCAAAGATCTCTCTGACATTTGCCTCAGACTCTCCAAACCACATGGTGAGCAGCTCAGGTCCTTTGATGGAGATGAAATTAGCCTGGCACTCATTGGCAATGGCTTTGGCCAGCAGAGTCTTACCACAACCAGGGGGACCATAGAACAGCACACCCTTGGATGGGGTCATCCCAAACTTGAGGAACTTGTCTGGGTGCTCCACTGGGTACTGGATTTAAGAAGAAGAGAAATCATTTTAGATAAAGCATTCTTATTTTACAGTTTGTGGTACATCAGTTACAGATACAATCTTAATTCATACCTGCACCAACTCCTGCAGCTCCCTCTTGACATCATCCAGACCTCCGATGTCCTCCCAGGTGATGTTGGGAACCTCAACAACCGTCTCCCTCAGTGCAGATGGGTTGCTCTGGCTCAGGGCCCACTGTAGGACAGCGTTGAGCATGTTAGTCACAGGGTCAATGAAAATGTATTTCTCTTATCATATCACAGCCCTTACCTTGAAGTCATCCATAGTAACAGCAAGTGAGTTCATGACTTCAGCATCAATGGTCTCATCTTCTAGATCGATCAGGTCCATCTTCTTCCTGATGGCCTGCAGGGCAGCCTCAGAGCACAGAGCAGCCAGATCTGCACCCACATGTCCATGGGTCTCATTGGCTACCTACAAAAAGATACAGAGAGGGCACAATGTCACTTTCCTGTCCAGTATCCAATACCATTTCACATAAATTCTTACAGTCTGTCAGATTCCATGAAAGTTAATATTTCCACTGTGATATTACTTGAAACGTACAATAATGACCACATGACTACCTTCAAGGGATCAGTAGGATGCACGGTGTGACCTTGCTACAAGAAAATAGGAGTGCACTGACCTGTTCCAAGTCCACATCGTCAGCCAGTTTCATGTTCTTGGTGTGAATCTGGAGTATCTCCAATCTGCCAGTGGCGTCGGGGATACCAATGTCCACCTCCCTGTCAAAACGCCCTGGAAGTGGTGGAGGGTTAAACACACTTATTGGTTACTATCAAAACAAACCAAGAGTCAGCTGGAATTACATGAGTTGCAAACGTAACAATCTACAGTTTACAAAGTGCCAACAGTGGATGGATAGGCAAGATCCATTTCCAACCCTTTGTCAAGGACACAGAACTGAAGAGCCCAAAAAATTAACAACAGCCAACATTTTCAGTCTATAATATAATGTCATTCTTAGGTGGGCCATGAACACAGAGCAGCTTCAGGTTACATCAAATGAGACGCAGCAACTAAACATTGCAAAGACATTCAACAATAACATATTTTACAATGCTTCACTGATCTTAAAAACGAACTACTAATAAGTGCTCCATGCAACATTTAAAAGGACTAACATCTGGGGGAAAAAAAAATAAAATTGACCTGGGTTATAAGATGGCTTATCTATTTACAGTAACTACTTTATGCACAGGCATGCATTGGATGCTTTTCATGTTTAAAACAGACTAATTACCAAATCTCCTGAGCGCTGGGTCAATGCTGTTTGGTCTGTTAGTGGCAGCCATGACGATGACATGAGCTCTCTGTTTGAGGCCATCCATAAGTGTCAGCAGCTGGGAAACAATGCGCCTCTCCACTTCTCCATGAGTCTAAAAAAAACAAACATTGTGTGTAAAAGATGACTGTGTCCACAGTGAACTAAGAAATTATACATAAGCAGACTACATTATCATTTATTTAAAAAAAATAAAGTGCAATATGATAAATGTCTACGAGCTTTCCTCTCTTCCCCCTCACCTTCTCTCTCTTAGGAGCGATTGCATCAAGTTCATCAATAAAGATGATGGCCGGTGCATTCTTCTCTGCTTCCTCAAATGCCTTTCTCAGGTTACTCTCGCTCTCTCCTGCCAGCTTACTCATGATCTCAGGACCTGAAAACATTTAGTTCCAAACATTTTGGTTTCAGAGGAATTGGAAACCTCTTATACTCAAATTACATCAAATAGTTTATGTCGTGAGTGATACATGCCATGTACCCTCTAAACATTCTAGTCATTGATAAACACATTATATACAATGAGTCTGAGACAAGTATACAGTACATGCACAGACTATCTACAAGTGACAATGATATACGCTGAACATGCATTCTATGAAATGACTTTATATTTCACAAGAATCTGGCCTAAAACCATGCAGAAATTTAATTTTGTTCCTTATTCTAACCAACTAGCACAGCAGTGGTTGCTTGGATATGTAAGTTTTTAAATCAGCATCACAGCCATCAGCAACTACAAGGCAATGCCATCAGGGACAAACACATTAAAAGCATAAAATCGCTCTGCCTCCTATGTGTCTTGAGAAGATGAATACAGGTTGGTGTTCTACCATTAATCAGGAAGAAGAAAGCTCCAGTTTCGTTGGCTACGGCTCTGGCAATCAAGGTCTTTCCAGTTCCAGGGGGTCCATACAGCAAGATTCCACGTGGGGGCTGGAAAGGAGGAACAAATTAATACCTTCATGAAATGATCATAACAAACAGACAACAAGTCAAACTAAACTAAAAGCAAAGAAAGAAACTGAACAGGCAGGAGGGCCAGCTCTGTCCTAGACTGCTCCCTGGACTCCATAGAGGAGGTGGGTAAGAGGAGGATGTTGCAAAGCTCACCTCCATTATGGAAAACCCCTCTCACTCGCTGATGGGAGTGTGGAGGTTTTAAGCAGCTCCATCAGCTGCACACTGAGACTTCCACCCCACTAGAAGGAGCTACTGCAGGTCATTCCTACCATCATCAACTCATTTCTGTCACAGCCATTTGCATTAATTTTTGCAGAGCAAATTTGCATGTTTTTTTTTTAAATCTTATTTATTTCTACAGGTCACATCCATATTACAAATAGTAAAAATAAATTTTATTTATCTAATAATTGTGTTTAATTTGCATTTCATTTCCAATTAAAATATATAATTTTCTTCCCTTTTTTTTTTTTTTTATTTAGCACATACTGTAAATATTTGTTACCATTATCAAAGTTACTTCATTGCTGTTGTTCATTGTTTCTTAGTTACTGTAGGTATTTTTGTGTATTTTGTAGAAATTTAGCTTTACCATTTTTTGGGGTTTTAAATTAAACCAACTCACTTTACAATTTTACAATAGATGACAAATTAATCTACTTGATCTTTGGTGTAAACAGGGGAATTTAAGGATAGTTCCTTACCTTGACTCCTATGGCCTTGAACAGTGCAGGATGTCTAAGAGGCAGCTCCACCATCTCTTTGATCTGAGCTAACTGCTTCCTCACTCCTCCAATGTCATCATAGCCCACCTCGTTCAGTGACTCTTCCTCATCCTGCATGGTCAACACAAGACGTTCAAATTTCAATGCTGTATATTTTTGGCAAATGTTAACCCAAGGACTGGATGTGTAACTGCTACCCACCTCTCTCCTGATTGGTTCTCCCTCACAGTGGATGACTGTATCAGGAGCAACGATGCAGTAGGGAGACGGATCGGTCTCTACCACCTTGAACTCCACAGCACGCATGCCTCCTCTGACCAGGAAAATATCACCTTCACAAGGTAAAGGAAAACAATTCTTCATTTACCACTCAAAGAGTTGCACATGATACATTCAAATATTTGATCAACCAGCTAAAATAAAAATTGTGTTCACACTCTGAACATTTGTACTCACCTTTGCGGATTGGCCTGTAAGCCTCCAGAAAGTATGGCTTCAGATAGACCTCAAACAGGTTGCCAGTAATTCCTTCAACTGTGTCATCTATTGGGAGAACATGGATCCTCTTTCCATATTTCACATCAGGACACGGCTGAATGCTGAAGGAGATATTAGACTTATTAGAATACCACTTCATTTCTAAAAGAGCTGGAGAAAGAATCTCAGACTAGTGTACATTTCTCCCCACCTGATGACGTCACCCAGTCTGACCCTCAGGTTGTTGCGGACCACCCTGTTCATGCGAACTTTTTCATCAGAACAGGTGTCATCAGACAGCACAATACACACCGTCTCCCGCCTCTTCTTCCCCTTCATCAGCACTGTGTCTCCACGGAAGAGCTGCAGCTCGTCCATCTTGGTCTTAAAGAAACATGAAACAAAGTTTGTTTGAACATCTCAATGTTATTACGTCTGCAATATCAAGATGAAAGTTAGAATTTATTGATAAATCAGCCATGCATGAAGCCTTCTGGATGTGTACCTGAGAAAGAGAGACCACACTGTTGTCTTCATTGATGGACTCATCGACAATCAGTCTGTTTGGTCTGTTCTTCTGTTTCAGAATTGCAGTGGCTAGATCATCATTTTTGGATCTATGGACAGAAATAGATGGGCTGTTGGCATCATATTGAATCCAAGAATCTGCAGTGTCTAAGAGAGATCGGGTTTACTAAGCACTCAGTAATTGATAATACTTTCACTATTTGATCGTGTATTATTTTGATAGTTGTGAATATATATTTACTGTATCTCTGTATTCATATAAACATATCCCGGAATAAGAAATGCACAACAACATACATTATAAATTATAAGGGGTAATGGTCAATTCTAGTAACCTCTAGTAAATTCGACAGTATGTCCGTCATTATTGTGTACATTATCAACAACAGCAGCAACACCATCAGGAATTAATAATTATGTATTGGTGTAACATTTAGTGCAAACAGGTCGTTTTTACAAATAGCCAATTTCCTTGACTAGACGTTATTAGGATAACGCGTACAATCACGGGTAGATTCCAAATACCGTCACTATAACGAACCACTATTTAACGGTACAGTTCAAAGGGCCATAGATTTCCAGAAATGTCTAGTACAGGTTCAGAAATTTCCCTTTCATGTTGTTAGCATGCTAATGCTAGCCTTGTAGCTAACTGACTGGCGAGCAAGCGAGCCCAGATGACACAGCAAAAGCATTAGAAAAAAAACTTTGTTAGCTAACGTTTGCTAGGATCCTTCACAGAAGGACTACCGGTACAAACCTATCGTGCATTTAAATACGTTCGCTACCGGTGTAAGCACGAGCTACACTGATTAGGAAATGTGTTATATCACGACCGTTAAGCTAACAGCAAAATTGAGCCCAAGTAAATTGTCAATCATTTAGAATGAATAGCCTAACACTGTTAGCCTGCTAGCTTTGATGCACTGTGTGGAGTGGCCATGGACGGCTAGCCATGTAGCCACCAGAATGACTGGCGTCAACGTTGAAATTTTCTTTGGTCTAACCGTTGGCCTATCGTTTTATGTCCTCAGCTCATTGGATTTATTTTCGTTTCGTTTACAGTTTGAAGCAGATTCAGAAGACGGGCGGATAGGCCAAGTAGTCGGTGTGATGGTGGATGGCTTTGGCCTTGGCACCGCTGCTAAGCTAACGTTAGCATTCAAACACGACAGCAATGACTGTGCTTTGTCAAGTCGCTGTGACACAGCTGGCTAATTTAATACGTCTAACGGGCCAACGACAACAGTGTGGATGGCAACTGTCAACAATCCGTCGGGACAACAACCGACTGTCAGTGGAATTGCAACGCTAGTTTATTCAATCAAGGGACAAAAGTGTAGAGGCTGAAGGAACTGACCCCATTAGCTCTCCTGCTAGCAAACCCGGCAATAATTGAGCAACCTAGCTAACTTGATAAACTAACGTATTCTAAACTGACGTTGAATATTTAAAAGGCATTTGGTGGTAGCCATTGTTCCGAAAACCGCTTTTTATTGGGCAGAAAGATGTGTCTACTTACTCCCCTCCCGAAGCCATGGTCGTTCACCTGGATTACTATCAATAAATAAAGTAATTCTAGCTAGATGTTTAAGAGGTTAAACCGGTTCTCGTTACTCCGTGTTCTCTGAGATTTCACACGAAAGACCAGCAGTTTCCGTGCTCTTCTTTACAGTTATACCGTGAGCTGGACGCATTCCGCCTTCTGATTGGCTGGAGGCTACGCATCACATTCGGCAACCAATGAAATAATCTTAAATCTGACGTCAGCGGGAGTATTTTGGATATTTGGCCCGTTACAAGTGAGTGGGATGTTCTTACTGTCACAACTTGTTTTCTCATTGGTCATTTACGCCTGTCACCAAACTTCTGCCATCCAATTAGTTTGCACCGCGTTGTTATTAAAGAACTATACCTATATTTTGTACGTACTCTCAATATGGTCTGAAAATAGCAGCATATGTGTAATTGACACATTGGTTTGTCTTGTTTGTAAGCGCAATCCATATGAAAATCAATAAAAATGGGCATTTTAGAACAATAAACGGTTGGTGTACGTACCATGATGCATACAATCTTAGGTATATAAAATGAATGTAATGGACATTATCTTGAAAACCATCATCAATTATTTAAACAACAGCCTTTATTAATTTTGTCTGGCCAAAATAGATATTTTATTCCTACAAGTCAGTTCAGACCCCCAGTGACACATACTGTACTACTGTAAGTAAGGAAACCCAATAATATTCATTTTATGCATAAACCACCAGCCAGGTTCACCACTCGCACTGTTCTAAATCTCAAATGCTGCAATGCTTTATTATACTGTTCCTGTTTGATGTGGGTATGGGTTTCAATTAACAAACAGGAGAAAGTTGATCTCATTCAGTAAGTGATAGCGTATTCTTCTTTTGTCTCTCTCTAAGTTGACAAGGTAGGACCAAGCCCCTGTATTCTGTGGCGCAGCTCTGTGGAGTCCAACTGAGGGCCAGACTGTGGTTCTTGTAGGTACAAAGAAAGACTCCTGCAACACAGAAGGCATGTACCAGTTAGAGGGAGAGTAACATCACAGTATAGTAAATATGCTCGGCATTAAGCAGCACTCAAATCCTTCTAGCCCATAATGAGCTTTGGGCACATTTATTGCAGATCTGTACATGTGTAACCAAGTCACCCAAGATGCATTTTGTTTGAACAGAGGTGAAATGTGTACATACTGCATGACACCCATCACTCTATAAACCGCAAACTCAGCAAATAACGTGAATATAAGAATGACAATGTCTTACTCGACTGGGGATTTTGGGGTGAAGGTCCAGGTCTTTTCCCAACAAGCTGCTGCCTCCCGTCTCCTACCAAGCCTCCACAGCACCTCACCACACCACAGCCCTGCATCCACACACCCTGAAACGACACATACCTTCATGTCAAACAAATACAGCTCTTGTCTCATGCATGTGCTGGATTGTAGGTGCATATTTACTGACTTAACTTGCCTGTGACCTCATGCATGGGCAAGTGTCAAATATAGCTTCAAGCGCTGCTGAATACATAGTATCATTGGGCTACAGCTGTGGTGTTTATACCTGGGCATGCCTGCATGCTGAGCTGTAGGTCTTTCAGTGCCACTATCAGCTGGTCTGTGTGGATGAAGCTGATGCCTCTACCAGCTAATGAAAGCCCCTTCAGCCTCTGGAGGATACACAGATCTGTTCCCTGCTTGACAACCATATCGGCGCTGGCAATCTGTGGTTGGAAACCTGTAATTGAACAATCACTAGAATATAATACAACAACAGCTATACATTGTACAAAAAGGGCAATCTGTCAGTCAGAGAAGTACTCACCTCTCTTTTTAAAGCGCACCTTCACCAGCAGGTTGAAACACCTGTAATGCAGAATACAATTCTATGTGTCTGTTTATAATCCCAACTTAATGACATAAATAAAGCCGATTTTATTTCATAGACCTTGTGTAATGAGTCACAGCTTGTTTCCAGTCTCTCAGGTGAGTGTGGCAGTGACCCTGGAGGAGGTAGGCGGCTGCCACCCAGAGAAGCAGCCCCACCCTGTCTTCACCCTCTGCACACAGAGTCCTGGTCTCAGCCTCACACTTCTCCTCTGGCTCCTCCAACACCACCTTGTCTGGCAGCAGCTCTAATGTCGTAGTGATGACTTCATCGCACAGTGCCATGCAATCAGTGGGTCGTTGGGCCTTGAGCAAGGCAGCACCAGCCTGCAGGTAAAGCTCAGGCAACTTGGGGAGAGGAGAGCCTTCATCATGCAGCTGAGACAGAGACACACAACAAAGAGATATAGATCTATAAACACGTATGTACATGCAAAGATGATTGTTAAATTGTGTTCTGTGTCTGTCAGTCTTACTTCATGCAGATATTCTGAGTGAAGAGCAGCTAGCAGGTCCAGATAATATTCAACACCCTCTGACACCCTGAGGAACAAGAACTTAATTTAACAAGTACACTATGTGTGTGCCTACTATTTCCACCTCCCTCTATGTTTTTTAGCAGTGGTCAGATTCCCATAAAATACTCTGCCAGTGTTCTTACCTCCCATAGAGCACACACTTCAGGGCCAGGTTGTGAAGGACAGAGAGGGCAGAGGGAACTGAGAGCAGGCTGCTCAGTGATTGGCTGTGCAGCAGTGAGGAAGGCGAGAGGAGATGACTTCCAGCCAGAGCAGGCTCTGTGACAGAGGGCAACATCAGAGTCTGTGGGACAAAAGAGGCGTACACTTACATGAACATGGTACTACAACAAAGGCAGTGGATATTTTCCAACAATGAAAATAGCGTATTGCCATCAATAAGACAAACACAAGGCACATTTCCCAGGCATTTGGTATATTTTTTTCTGTCCATATTACTTGTGCTACTCACTGAGTGCAGCAAATGCAGAGCTTGTATCTCAGCCCGTGTGTTGCCAAGCTGTCTGTAGATGAGTATGCTCTGGTACAGAGCGCACACACACCGGGAATCTGTCTCCAGTGCCTTCCTGTAATACTGCAATGCCATCTGAGGACAGCTCTGGAGACAAATGCAAACACACACTTTCATTGCATGCAAATGCTCAAACTTGTTATGCCAATATACTGTTTGTATGTGTAGACACTGCTTGCAGATGTACCATTTGGGCGAGGCACGAGCCTGAGAGGAGGTGTGTGTATGCTATTAGAGTTCTGGGAGCCGGCATTGAGGAGGCTGTCTGCAGACCAGACAAAGCTTTTGAACTTCGGCCCTCACTCAGTCTTTCTGCACCTTAATCAAACACACAGATGACAACAAAAGACAGGACCGCAGCCACATATTAATTGAATAGATTAAAGGTGAAATATGTAAGAAGAAAGCACAAAGCAAAACTAAAGGCATTTGTACAATATTTTGGTCACAGTAAACTGTATCTCGTCCATCAATGTGTTGAGAAAAAACATGAATGTCGCTAACTTTGGGCAATTAAAGTACAGATCTGCAATAATTCAGTAAGACTTCTTGGGTCCATCACTCTTAGTGGAATGTTAGAGGACTTTCCCATTGGCTCGCTCCTCCCCTCATCCCAAACTCCAGTGGATAGCATCTCAAACACAGAGAGGGGCTCCTCCTGCAGAACAGAAAAAATGTATAGTATAGTTTTACACTATATTACACAGTTGGGGAGTGGACACTATAGCATGGCAGCAAACAAAAATTTTGCTGGCAGTGACAGGAAAATAAATACTGAGGAAAAATACACTTGAATCGTTCTGTGGAATATTTGCATTCACGTTTTTCTTCAAACAAACAAAAACACAACATAAATGAAATCTTAAAATGAGATCTGGTGACTGTGGAGGCCATTGTAGACCAATGAACTCTTTGTCATGTTCAAGAAACTAGTTTGACATGATCTGAGCTTTGTGACATGGAGCATTATCTATCATTACTATCATTATAGTAGGTACTAAGGTGCCTTAAGTGAGCCAAGAAAATATCCCCCACACCATTACACCAGCAGCATTCTAAACTGTTGATACAGATGGTAAACAATCGTGTCACATTCAAACTCACTTAAATCCCCTTTCTTCCTCATTCTGATGCTAAGTTGGAACTTCAGCAAATTGACTTGACCATGTCTACAGTACATGCCTAAATGTGATGAGTTGCAGCCAAGTGATTGGCTGATTAGCTATTTGTGTTAACATGCAACTGAACATGTGCACCTATCAAATCGGCTTTTCACAGGTTATATCACAAACAAAACATGGCACCTTTCACTTGGAAGCTAACTGAACCATTGTTACAGTGGTTTGGTCCACAGGAGAGCCTATATGATAGCCTATCCATTAACCTAAACAAACTGTACTGAATGAGTAGATGCAGCACAGTTCAAGTGATTAGGGGACAGGCTCTTACCTGGAATTCCTGTATAATTTTCAGCTGGCATGTGGACAGCCATATGGCCCACTGCACACAAAGAAGGTAGAGTATACAGGGAGCCAAAGCTGTGTTTCCCACTGCTTTGAGAACTGCTCTCCAAAAAACAGGAGGGTCTAAAGCAACAGGGTCATCTCCTGTCACATGTAGAACTGTAGGGCACAAGAAAAAGCTGCTTAAGTCAGAGTTGCACAATCCTCCAATCTAATATTGAACTGCATGTATGACATAAGTTCTTGTGACTTGTGACTCTTGTGATCTGCATCTATGGTTCTGTCATCATATCACAGCGTAGGCCTACCTCTCTCCGTCGCTTGTGTGAGGAGCAGCTCAGTCTCCGAGAACTGAGACAGAGCAGTGAAGCAAACACAGGCATTGTACACCACTGTTAGCTCCAAATGTGTGGGGTCTGCAAGAGGAGGGATGCCTGCAGGAGAGCGACATGGGGAGAGGAAGATAAATGATGTACAAAGTTAACATCTGGGCTATCCAGCTTCATGAATTAGGCCTGGAGAGAGAGTGGCTACAATGAAATAACCATTATGAAGAAGCTGTAGCACCTTGGATTTTCCTTAGAAGTTTGTGAAACTCAGAGGAACACCATCTCAGATGGGCCTGTTTCTGGCTCTGGTTCTGGCTCTGGTCCCGACTCAAGGCACCTCCTCCAACCCCTTCTAAGTGCTGAGACAATGAAGTGAAAGCAAACTGGAAAATAGCCAAGTAAATTGACTTAAGCACAACTTAGAAGTATCTACTACCACAAATGTATTTTAGTATTTACATTTCACATTGCCACTGCATTTGAATTTGAAGTAAATTGCACTTATTAGATAGGTATGTCCTATATTATTATTATTGTTGGATGTAGTTTTAGGCAAAAAAACAAATATTTTTGACATATTTGAACTGTATTTTACGATCAATAAAGCACAAGTTTAAGTGCAAGACTGTACTATACAGTACAGTACAGGAGTTGTACGTTACAAATACTATATTAAAAGATAAACCAGTCAGTACTTCAAACAAGAGGACGGTAAGACAAAATAGTCTGGCAGTATTTTCTCAGATACCAGTGTATAAACTTAAAGTTGCTGATAAGATGTTAACTTGTTAATAATGCTATAGATACTAACGTTAACCGTTGATAAAAGAAGACACATCACTGCTAACTTCCTACCTTCCACTTGTACACCAACGCGTTGTTTTCCTGGATCCATCTATCTAGTAAAGAGTGTGTTTGAGACACTTCATTCGACATTAAATCGCTGTAAGTTAGTGTTGTTTTCTTTGAACTTTCCCTCGTTTAGCTAACAGGAAGTAAACATAAGTGCTGCGGGCTCTGCTGCCCCCTGTGGACAGACCAGGAAGCGACACCAGCAGTCTGCTGTCTGTCCAGCAGGTGGCGCTGTGGCAGAGCCAAGCTACCCTGTGTTCTGGAAACTTCAATTATAGCTTCTGTCTATAGCTTTTTTTTCTTCAGAAGTCAAACTGTGGAGTAATTCTGCTGTTAGTGTTTGGTCATTATTTTTATGACCCTCCAAATAAACATACAGACTCATAGAGACCCACAACATGAATGTATACCGTACAGTATTCAGCTCTAAAGCAAATGAACTCAAGCCAAGACTGAAATTATATTGCAGCTGAGTCATTCTTGAGACTGCCAGGACAGCCATTTTTCTAGGTGTCCCTCCCAAGGTGACTTTTTTTCTCACCCAGTTCCTCTTATCCCTCTATCACCCCCTCAGTGCTTCATCTCTTTCCACACCCCAGCTTTTATCACAAACCCAGCTCTTTTCTTTCATTGTCTCAAAACATAGAAAGCTCTAAATATGCCAAGAGACAAACAAACAAGGGACACTTCTGTCATCCACTGCTCCATAACATCACACACTTGTAACATGCACACACAAATGCAAAATTTGCTTCATTCCAGTTCCCTACCGAGGCTACAGGATTGGTTTTCATGTTTTGAGACATTTTCCTCTGCATCGATCGTGTTATTTTCCATCTCTCTCTCTCTCTGTCTCCCCTCTCCATTCATCCCTTCAAGGACAAGGTCATTACATGACAGGAGCCTCCATTTATCTTGTCATTCACATGACAAGACTTCAAACTTTCATTAAAAAGGGTTGAAAAAACAAATACAGCCATGGCTGCATTAAAGTGCAGATTGTGTTTCATTTTGTGATGGCCAAAATCTGCTTGTTCTGTTGGAGTTAAATAAATACCCAACAGTGTAGCTTGAGACCATCAGTGGTGATAAAGCCCAAAATGTCTACAATCTGTGTTTGTAGTATTTCTCCAGCCAGTATGGAGCCTATATTATAACACACTAAATTATGAGTCTGCTTTTCTGCAGACCACAATTGTTTTCGTTGGTTCAAATAACACGGTATTGAGGAACATGATATATATATTGAACACAAGATCCTCATAATATCACAAATGAATTCTGCCTACTCAGCTCCATTATCCTCATCTATAAAACATGAGACTAGAGGAGGGAGGGGATTTGCTGCATGTTATTTCTGCCCTGCATAGCCCTCAGCCCCCCGAACATGTAAGACGTGGTGCAAAAACAACTGACTGCAGAAAGACAGGCTAAGGGCCTTGCGTGTCACACAGTCCCCCAGGTGTTGTTGGGCTGACAACACACATGTTAACAGGGATGAAGAATGGCTGATTACAGAGAAATGACTATGTGCTGAAGCATGTTCTTCAGCACAGCTCAAGGGAAAGACATGTTCTCCCTGCTCTTTCAAGACGCTCAGTGTAAACACTCACCCTGAGTTGAGTAATCAATAGGTGTGGTATGCTCATCGGGATTGGTCCTCTTCTCAAAGCAGACATCCATTTAGATCAGCAGAGGCAGCTCAGTTTGGTTTTGTCTGAGTGCTGTATCATCGTTGCTCAGTGCACATCCTGATGCACAATAATGCTGCTGCTTTGGGTTTTTATGTCGCTGCTTTTCCATCTCATGAATGGCCTGCAACCACATGTGCACATCTGGAGATTATACTCTTCTGCAATAAAAGGAAGTAGGAACTAAGGGGTGAAAAGCAGCCTTTGAAGTGGTCTGTAAGGAAAGAAGCAAACCTTGTGTGTGTGTGTGTGTGTGTGTTTGTAATAGTAGTAAAAAGAGTCTGTCAATGGCCCAGCAATTGAGTCTAGTCCCAGGAGGTTGGTGTGGATCTGCAAACTCACACTGCAGCAGCACAGAGAGCATCAGCAGAAAATACTGCTCACAATCATTTCACACATAATTTAGCCAGTATGTACCCAATATATGTCTTTAAATGTGTAAAACCTTGCAAAAGTGGCCTAATAATTTATCAGGGTTGTTTATGAAGAGTCATAGCAGATACTGACAGATACAAACAGGCCTAAGGTGACTCATGACTTAATCATTTAATTCATTGGTTATATTTTCCCCATTTGTGATTTTATGTATACAAAATG
Organism: Synanceia verrucosa; assembly: GCA_029721515.1. NCBI lineage: Eukaryota > Metazoa > Chordata > Actinopteri > Perciformes > Synanceiidae > Synanceia > Synanceia verrucosa. The sequence goes on along the minus strand of CM056551.1, from coordinate 23,672,390 downwards.
CCTCAGAAAGTGATGCTTGGTTTTAAACATGCTATAAAACCAATATTGTATATAGTGGGTTGCTTTGCTAAAATAACTTCATGAACACATTCAGTAAAATACAACTCATCAACAATGTGCTTCACTGGTGGGGTGAATATGTTCCTGCGCAGGCAAAACAGATATCTCTTTAAATAGAGTGTGTCCTGGTGCTGACTAGTGACTTTTCCCTCCCTCCTATAAAAGACCAGCGCTCCTTCTCCTGCTGCAGTCACTTCTCATCCGGTCCGGCAAACATGAGTTTCACGGTAGAGCACCACCTCTTCGGTCCGACCTCGTACCGCAAGGCTCGGCCTGCCTCCGTGTCCTCCAGCGGCTTCCACTCCCAGCGCCGCCGCTTCACCTACAGCCAGCCGTCCTCCGCGGACAGCTTGGAGACCTTCAACGGTGACATGACGCGGAGGAACGAGAAGGAGATCCTGCAGACTCTGAACGACCGGTTCGCCGGCTACATCGACAAGGTGCGCAACCTGGAGATGCACAACCGCAACTTGGAGGCGGAGGCGGCGGCTCTGCGTCAGAGCCAGGCCGGGCGCTCCTCGGTTGGAGAGCACTACGAGCGAGAGCTGTGCGACCTGCGGGGCCTCCTGCAGCAGCTGACCGGGGAGAAGGCTCGCGCTGCCCTGGAGCATGAGCACCTGGAGGAGGACATCCAGCACGTGCGGGTCAGGCTGGAGGATGAGGCGCGCAACCGCGAGGAGTTGGAGGCTGCTGCGCGCGCCATGAAGAAGTACGTGGAGGAGTGCCGGCTGGCACGCGTGGAACTGGACAAGAAGCTGCGCGCTCTGGAGGAGGAGGCCGCCTTCCTGAAGAAGAACCACGAGGAGGAGGTGGCCGAGCTGCTCGAGCAGATCCACGGCGCCCAGGTGAGCTTCGACGTGCGAGACACGCTTAAAGCTGACGTCACCGGCGCGCTGCGAGAGATCCGAGCGCAGCTGGACGGCCACGCGTCCAAGAGCACAACGCACGCGGAGGAATGGTTCAAAGGTGAGCTGAGTCAAAAAAGTTTTAAAAAGTTTTGTTTTTGCTTAAATCCCAGAGAAACTTCCGCTTTGTGCCTTTCCCGGTGCATCATAGTATTTGTGTCTCTATCCGTGGTGCTGAAGCTGAACGAGCCTTACTGTGACGCATGAGGTGATTTAGGTTGAAGCAGCAGAGGTTTACAGTATCATGCCCATATCATCAACACTGAAGCTATTGTAATACTTATATTAGACACCGTATAAATCGTGTAATCTTTATTCCAGCAACTTGCTAGACTATCCATAAAGAGTTAATGCTTAATAACCAACGACAGGAAATTAAGTAAATCAGGGCAGATATCATAAATATTAAAAAATCAATAGGCTATTTAAATACCATGACCTCCAGGTTAAATGGTGCACCTCTCTGTGGGTGCATCACTGCTGCAGAATGATAATTTTTACTTAAGGCTGCTGCAGGAAGTCTTAACAGAGAGGAGATTTATTTTCACTGTCGCTGTGGATAACAGAGGGTGTGTTCGTGCTTTTAACCCAGTGTGCTCTGTCTGTGTGTAAACTGGAGTTTTACAAATAGAATATTTGTTTCAAGGTCACAAGGCAGTCAAGACAGATGTTGCTTCGTCACTGTAACAGTCATCCTTTCTGACGTCGTGACCGGAGTTCACCAACATGTAGCTCATGATGGAGAGGTGATGGATGGAGGAAGCCCTCACAATTATACTTCAAGATGCAAGATCAGATGCACACAGAGCTTCTGACCTATGTGACACTATAACTACACAATCCAAGAGAGGCTTTTGTCTGAGCTGCATGCCATATAGCTTAATGGTCTATAGATCGACCCTTGCTGAACATCTACATGGTGACCTGATGTAAGCAGTGAAAGATGCAAACAGAACGACCTTCCCTGTGTGCTGTCCAGCTGACTGCAGCAGTGTGGCTCATTCATGCTTGGAGCAGGGAGAGAGCTGAGTCAGACTACTGACTGACAGATGGACATTGCCAAGGTCACTCCGGCTCCAAGTAGAAACTCTCAGAGGACAGGTCAAATGTCTCAGGACCAAGATAAAAAAATGAAACTTGGACTGAATGCAGAATTTCTCTGTACTTCAGCAAGTCACATTAAACTGTCTTGGGCATAAGCCAGTCAATGGTATGACACAGCAAATGTGATTTCTGGATCCAAATAGAGTGGCTCCAGAGCACTACTGAACATCATTTGTTCTGCAGTGCGTATGGAGCGTCTGTCTCAAGCTGCAAGGTCCAACCAGGAGGCAATTCGTGGAAGCCAGGAGGAGATCACAGAGTACCGCCGTCAGCTCCAGAGCCGCACTATCGAGCTGGAGACTCTGCGGGGAACCAAGGAGTCACTGGAGAGACAGCGCATGGAGACTGAAGACAGACACCACGATGACCTCAACTCCCTACAGGCAGGAAATCAAGCCTAGCATCCCACAAACAACCACATTCATTTCACTATGTCCTTTCTTACCATCTGCATATCATTTGATCCGTGAGGTTACATGTTTTGTGTTTACAGGAGACCATCAATCAGCTGGATAATGAGCTGAAAACCACCAAATGGGAGATGGCCAGCCAGCTGAAAGACTACCAGGAGCTGCTCAATGTGAAGATGGCTCTAGATATTGAGATTGCTGCTTATAGGTTGGTCAGGGTTTAATACGAAACATTATTCAATTTACTCTTAATGTCAAATTTAATTCTAATTTCCATTGTTTATGTCTTCACAACAGGAAGTTGCTGGAGGGAGAGGAGAACCGCTTTGTGTCTGGAGGAGGTCCATACTCCTACCTGGAGAGCAGAATATCTTCCCATTTGAAAGTGAAAGGAGAGGAGATCTCAGATACCGTCATAGTGGAGGAACAGACAGACGAGACCCAGGTGACCGAGGTGACAGAGGAGGCAGATGAAGAGGAAGAGAAAGAAGAAGAGGCAGAAGTAGAAGGAGAAGAGGAAACTAAAGAAGAGGAGGAAGCTGAGGAAGGAGACAATAAGGAGGAGGAAGGAGAGGGAAAAGAAGAAGGGGAAGATAAGGGGGAGGAGGAGAAGGACGAGGAAGGGGGGGAAAAGGAAGAGGCAGCAGGTGAGGAAGAAGAGTCCAAATCTCCAGAAAAGGCTGCATCACCTCAGCCTAAATCTCCTGTTGTTAAATCACCAGAATCTAAATCTCCACAAAAATCACCCGAATCTAAATCACCAGCAGCCAAATCCCCGATGCCCAAATCACCCACTAAATCACCAGTGTCAAAATCACCACCCAGCAAATCTCCTGAATCTAAATCTCCTCGTCCCAAGACCCCCGAACCAAAGTCTCCAGAGAAAGAGAAGACCAAGCCTGTCACCTCTAAAGAGGAGGAAAAGGAGGAGAAGCCTCAGCCTGTCAAGGAGGAAAAGAAGGAGAAAGATCAACCCGTGAAGGAGGAGAAGAAACAAGAGCCCAAGGAGAAAGAGCCAGAGAAGGCCGACAAACCTGAGCCGAAGAAAGAGAGCAAAGCTGATGAAGCACCAAAGACAGAAGATGCTTCCAAACCTGCTGCTCCCAGCAAGCCTGCAGAGGACAAACCTGCTCCGAAGTCTGAGCCTAAAGAGAGCGCACCTCCTGCCAAGGAGGAGAAACCCTCTGCTCCTAAATCAGAGAAAGCCGAGCCGGAGGCAAAGCCAGCTCCTAAAGCAGAGCCTGAGAAAACCGAGGCCAAGAAGGAGGAGGAGAAGAAGCCAGAGAAGTCCACACCTAAAGCTGAACCCGAGAAAACAGAAAGCAAGAAAGATGAGAAGAAGCAGGAGGTGAAAAAGGAGCCTAGTAAAGAGGAGAGTAAGGAGGTGAAGGAGGGAAGTAAGGCAGAGAAATCCTCTGACACAGAGTCAAAGGAGATCAAGGAAGAGAAGGCCAAGAAGTAGGACTGATAAGCTGTGCTTCAAGGCAGGAGGAGAGGAGATGGAGATGCCAAAGAACTATGAGGGAGGGAAGGAGGCGAAGGAGTAGAGGATGAGGAAGGTGCTGGAAGCACCCAGCTGTGCAGATGGATGCTTTAACGTCCAAACCAAGGCAGGTGATGGTATGTAAGCAATAGTGATTTCTGTAGCAAATAACCCCCTGCTCCCTAAGTATGACCATTACACCCCGATGCTTCTGATGTATGACTGTAGTGAATGCAGAATGCTCTAAACTCTTTATCTGAATGTGACAACTGCCCTTAACACATAACAAGTGCATTTAAACTGAATCCCACTGACAGGGACCGCAGGGGCCTCATGTACCTACACGAACCGTCAAGGGTAGAGATGTCAGAACAATGTCAAGCTGAAGATTGTGACAGATATTGAATATAAAAATCATATATTTAAGGAGATACAAATGTCTATATTATATTTACAGATATGTGGGGTAGGAAAGACTTGAATTTGCTTGTTGTGCACCTTCCTGCAGCATCTCCTGACAGGTGAACTGCAGTGTTTCACTTTTCTGGTCTGCAATGCTAGGATAATGATGAATATGTGTTAAACTATGTATAAACTGCTGAGAATATGCAATATGAAACAGATCAATAAAGAATGAAAAATCAAACAAAAATGGCTATGGGACATTTGTGTTTTAAAAAAATCAATAGTATAGTGAGGATTTACAAATGAGAAGTGTCAGGAGGAGTAATTATACAAGGTGTGATGCCTGAAAGGTAAGTGCTGTGAGTAAGTGCACTGCATTGCGGCTAAGGGTGGGGGGGCTGCTGCTCCCTCACGTCCCAGAGACCAGGCTCATGTATAAATCAGAAGCTGCTCCCTAGCACCCAACAGACTTGTTTCACCTCTTATTTCCAGCCCTGCCTCACTGCAAAAAGGAAAGATCACACTGATTTCCATTACTCCTGACTCATAATTAACATAAATAAGAAATATTTAACAGACTGAGTATCATCAAGAGTGCAGCCCTTTACCTCACAAAATGAATGAGAATAGAAATCCTGCCATTGTTGTCCATGCCTTCACTGTAGAGGAAATGTGGCCATGCTTTAATAGGATTTACTAATAAGTGCTATAGTTGGTTACATAAGCTATTCATCTTTTCTTCAGGACACATTACTGACACTTACATTGGAAGGATTTCTATCCTGGCAGGATTTCACAGTTTCCTTCACATCTGATAAGATGGCTTTATATTAATGGGTTGAGCACCTACATCACAAACATTGTTCTGCAAAAGAAGAACACCTTAGTGACTATGTAGTATGAGTAGTCCTGACTGCAGTACTCTTTTTGTGATGGAAATCCTCCAGTGGCCTTTCCTTCAGATAATATCCATACATACATAAATCTATGAAGCATTAATGTCTACAATGTCTAGATTCTTTTATATACTGCAAGATTTTCACTACAGTGCACAAGAATATCAGAGTGCTATTCTGTAGGCTGCAGCTTGCTGATGATAAAATGAGAGTAATTCCTGATGGAATTGCTTCCATTAAAGCACCAGAATGACAAACGAAAAGGTCAAAAGACGAGATATCATATTCCATGGTCATAATTCTGAGGGGAAATGACTCAGCAAGCTGTAGCACTGAACCACAATGGCATAGTAATCAGCTAGCACAGACGACGCCTATAAATAGAGCAGCACAGAGAGGTGAGGGTGGAGAGGGATAAAACACAAGTGCAAAACAAAGCAAGGATGCAACAGAGCCTGAAATAGACGAGATCACTCATTCAAGAAAATAACAGCGTTTTTTTATTTTCAGGTTAACAGGTAAAAATATGTTTAAAAAGGAATACTTTGCGTGTCAAAGGGCCACAAAGGTAAGCTTGATGCAGTTAGAGTCATCAAGGACAGCAGTCAGAATCACAGGGACGAGTCTAGCGGTGACTGAAGAAGCCCTGAGGGTGGTTATACTTGAATGGCTTCAGACGATTTGGTCCCCTGAGAAAGAGAGTGAGATTCAGTATAGCTACACAAATATGAATGACCACAGTTTGCTTGCTAACAGCTTCTTATGACTTAGTACCTGACCGTGCGCAGGCACATCTTCTCTCTGGGAAACTCTCGTGGTCCCTCCACGCTGTCATCATGTCCTTCAGTCTCCAAATAAACATCCAGGCAGACACACAGGCGTGAAAGCTGATTGGTCAGGAGCTGGTATCCTGGACGCGGGCCCTGCAGCTCATTTTTGAACACGTTGACCTCGCTCTCCATGGCCTAATGAGAAAAGATGAGTCAGTTGAAACCTGAAGAATTGAGAAGTAAAATGAGCACAAACTTGTGGAAGTGATCAATACTGAAAAATGCTCTTACTCGGAGGTTGTCATCGGTGCGTCCGCTGCGCTCTCCCTTCCAGCTGAGGGAGAGGGAGAACAGAGGAGAGATTTCTGGGTAACGGGGACTCAGCACAACAGCGGCTTGGAGACGAGCTGAGGAGGGAAAAGATCGAAGCAGGTGGATTGTAAGAAACAAATACATACCAAAACATCGATATTGACCAATTCCATCACCATTGCTGGTATTTTACCTGTGCCTCTTTCCACCACAGCCATGAAGTACAGATCAGACTCCTTCGCCAGCCCAGCGTCAGTCACATGACGAGTATACGGCAGATCCTACCAAAAAGGAGTGACGTATCCCAGTGAGACGTGTGCTACGAGGTGTATGTTTTATCTGAGCATACGTGTTTATGTGTATATACCATGTAATCCTGGTAAGCGATGGTGGTCCAGCGAGCTAAATGAGAGATGATCTTTGCAGGAAAGAGGTGCTGACACTCACTGGAGACTGGGATGATGCTGTGCTCTGAGAACGAACATGAACAAGCTCAATTAAAATTTCTCTCCTTTCTCAAGAGGAACTTCATGTATGGTCTTTACCATATAATGTACCTAAAGAGGCAAACTGTTTGTGCAAAGCCAGGCGGGACTGGAGTCGTCCCCTCAGTAGCTTCATGGTGCTCTCCATGTGGCTGGCACTCAGAGAGCTACCCACATGCACACCCTGGAAGAACATGAGCATATATCAGCATGATGAGGCTGTAACATACAGATACTCTGCTCAGCTGGGATAATACTTGATTTCAACACACACCTCTGAGGGGTCTTTGGGAAAACGTAATCCTCCTAGACTCTGAACCCACATGTAGGGATGGCCCAGCTCCTCCACATAATCAGCAAAGCTAACAATCCTAAGAGGGGAATTATTAGTTAAAGTCAGTGGTGTGATTGCTACTTATCTTCTCAGTTCCTTTATTTAGGTGACATCCTCACCCGACTTTATCAAACTGGTAGCGATTAGCTGGATTGGGTGTTTCTCGTCCCTGATCGCTGCTGTAGAGACAACTGAGTAGAGTCTCTGATTTCAGAAGGTCCCTGCAAAAGAAGACATCATTAGACTTTCCACTCAGCAACACAGAAAGGAAAGACGGTTGTGGTTACTTTGCAGCAGATGAGGCGTCCGGCTTGACGCAGACAACAGACTCAATAAAATATACTTACCCTGCGCTGATGGCTGTGTTGAGGTCTGTGGAGGTGGAGACTTTGGTCTTGGCTGTCATAATGTTCAGATTCATCAGGTAGTAGAAGTAGAGATGGAGGATGCTGCCATCTGTGGAGGCATGATGGATAACATATGGTGCTGAACTAATCCATTAGGAGCTCGATTCTCCCAGCCCACACCCTTTTCATTAATCCTCCTAGTGAACGTCCCCCAGGGTTTTCCTTTACACTGCAGCACATTAGAGAGCAATAACAGGGTGTGGTCATGACAGCAGCTAGCAGCACCCTGGGGATAAACACTATGATGATGGTCATCTTTCAGCCTTCACTCTGCAGTCACAGTGAACTCAGTGACACTCACTCGCTGATGCCTGCGTTGCTCACTTGTTTTTTGCTCTAACTGCAGTAAATAAACTGCTGCAGCTGGCAGCAGTGAAGACAACTGGGAGAGTGATGGCACTAGACATACAAGCAAAGGTTAGAGAAACACTGGTAATGAGAAAATATGCTTACAGCATGTTGTAGGTGCTGCAAATCCACTCTCTCTCACCACACTCCCTCCCCCCTTTAGGTAGAGTTACGTCTGCAATGCAGGGCTCCCTATAGTCTGTCACTATTCTTTTCACTGCCAGCAGAGGGAACACGAGGGTCAAATGGTGTCATGTCATTGTAACAGACTGGGTCATGCTTCTTTTCACCCACTATCTGGTATAAATGTGTGAAGTTATCTCAACACACAGTATAGCTATGCATACATTACAGATGACTATAATGGGCTGTGTAAAGACAGGAAATGCACAGAATACACTTATTTACTGCAGTGGTTAAAGTCAGGAATGTAGGGTGAGTAAAGGCCAATTTATAATACTCCGTAAAGTGCCGTACATAGACACAGAGAGCCCTCCGCGTTGCCGGAGAGCCTGATGGAGAGCCTCTCCGTCATCAGGAACTTTTTTTTTAACTGTCAGTCACTCCATCAAGGGAAGATGGAGATGGCAAGGGCTGTAATTGGTCCTCTAGTTGCACCCCTGCCGTGAAATGCAGCCCCTGACCCTACACAGAAACACACAGATAGGTCGCGTCCGCAGCAGCGTGGACAGGAACTAAAGTATTGATTATCCTTGTGAAACGCAAGTCAAATACATTCAACTTGCTCAAAAAATCTTAGTCATCTTAATCATTTAGTAATTATGGATGGGGTATATTTCCACAGTGCATACTGAAAGCTGTTGGTTTGCTATTATCCGATTTTGTATTGAGAAGAATATCTTGTATTTTCTCTCTTTAGAGGAGCTTTAAAGACTGTAAGCAACTGATGTTCTACTTTCCCTCACAAATAATTAAATCATAAAATAGCATTTCCCCCCGCTTTTATCTGCGATATAGGGGGTGCATTTCAAGGCAAGGCTGCACAACACGCATCATGACGGAAAACTGCGTGGGCTCGAGGGGTCTCCTTAGCTATGGAGTCAGATAACATATTACGCAGTCGGAGAAGTGTATTCCAGCCTTTACCTTTACACTTAAGGTCCAAGCAGAGAGACAGAGGGTGCCTTTTCAGCATCTCTCGTCTTTTCTCATCCAGCTGGCCACCTGTAGTCGGCCTTCTTCTCTTCTGTCAATGAAACACAAATGGAATAAGACATGAGAAAAAGTGCATGTTTGACACGGTAGCATATTACATAAATGCATTAACTCTTCGAGTGCCATTGACGTATTTTGCCATCGAAGTGTTTTTTCGGCAGCTGGTCGCCAACTGCAGTCTCCCACAGCTTGTGGGTAATTTTGGGGCTTCTGGAGATGTAGACAAAGCATCAGGAGACATTATACACCATGAAGATCAAAGCAGGAAGTGGAGACTATCACGATTAGAGACCAAAGCGGACAGATCATGGACAAAAAGTGGGATTTTTGGTGGGAGTGGCCTCAACTCTACCTCTGATAAAACAAGAACAAAACAAGGTAAAAACAAATGTTTATTTCATGATGAAATAGGCAGTCTCTTCTTTCATTGGAGCTATTCAGTGTTTTCAGAGACATAGTACAAAATATTCTGTGGGTGTTGAAATATGACTCAAAATGGGCAAAAACGCTGGCACAAGGCACTTTGTTTAAAAAAAACAACAGCTGGCACTCAGTGAGTTAATTGAAGAAGGTATTTCAGATGAAGATTTGCTCTCTTGTATTATATTATATAAGGACTTTGCTGCTACCTGCCCATCTGTCCTATGTCTTTTTGCTAGTGTGATGTGTTACGTGTATTATGTGCCTTTGCTATATTTGAACAATAAAGCCAAACTAATCTAATGAGGTGTCCCTTTCCAGAAGGGGTTGCAACAAAAAGCAAAACATTTCGAAAATGGTGCATTTATGTCACTAGAGAAACATCCTGGCAGAGAGTAGTGGTTTAGTGCAGAGTGTGCATGTCTGAGGTGGATTCAGGTTACAGTCTCTTAGCCACTCTTGGAAAATATTTCCCTGAATTCCCCAGCTGGCACCCATGTGGATGCAGGAAGTGATCGATACTGGCCACTCCCCAGCTCGTCAGACCACAACGTGTGACATCCGGGGCTTCAGGGATAGCATGTGTCTGTTGTAAAGGGGGGTATATTAACAAATCACTGAACTCACTGACCTGAGGGAGGCTGTGTGTGTGTGTGTGTGTGTGTGGGGAGTAAAGCCAGGGCTGAAACTCACCGTTTTCTCTTGCTCCTCCTCTGCATCCGAATCACTCTCATCATCTGAATTAAAGCAGAGGACATCATTTTTTTGTTTGTTTTTAGATTGTGTTCTCTTTTACACAAACACAACATGTTCACATATTATGCAACAGAGAGTATAACAGAAGATGAACTGCACATCAAGGCAAAGTTTGTGATATGTGCACATGCTGTATGATAGCAGACATGTACAGCAGTGGTTGTACCCTGGGAATCTTCTGGGGGTTTGGACAGGGCCTTGGCCTCATCTACATCACCACTGATCGAGACACTCAGGCTCTTGTCTGAAACAAAGATAAAGCATGACAATCAGGGCTGATGTCAAAGCTTAAAGTAAAACTGTATTATGAGTTCACTTGAAACAGAGGATATTATTCCTCTGACTACTCACCACAGGCCTGGGCATATGCATTAGCTTGAACAAACAGGACATAGAGAGGTGGAGGCAGGTGGCGGGCGATCTCTGTCTGTATCTGAGTCTGTTCAAAAGGCATGGACAGGTACTCCTGCACTGGGAGCGAGGCCTTATAAAGAAAAGAGAGCATGATTCTCATGGTCATAGAGATCCATGCATGGTGTTCGTCAGCAGTAGAGCCCTTAAGAAGCCAAACACTACCAGCCAAACAACCAGAGTGACCCTGTCAACACTGTACCTGCATGATGGCATTGAGCCCTGGCTGCAGGCTGGTCAGATGTTCCTTCTTCACCTCGATACTCTTCTGGATCTTCTCCTTTGTGGCCAGTGACTCCTTGTATTTCTCTGCCAACCTGTATCCAAGGACAGATTTTAAACAGCTGCTCTGTGCTCCCCAAAAATTAAGATTTGCTGCTGTGCACTACACTGTATGGAAGTTTGCATACCTCTTCCTCTGTTCAAGCTCCCAGTCCAGTCGAGCAAGTGTGAGTTGGTGGGGATCATTTTTTGTGAGGTGTGGCCTGGAAATGTCCTGTGGTGCCTCCTGGTAAAACTCTTCCTCAGACACCAAGTCAATCTCCTCATGCTTAGACCTGGATCAGGGAACGGTTTGTTTACTTTGTGTGTGAGAGGTGTCATCTTCTTAAATTAAAGCACTAAATAATTACGCTTGCTTCGTTTTTCATTCTTGTGTGAAATGACAGATAACCTTTGTAGTATTATCAAAGTAAAAGCTGCTGTACAGTAGCTGAATTATTTATTTTGTACTAACTTGAACTCCAGACACTTGCTGATCTCCTTCTGAAGATGCATAACTTCATACAGTAGGTTCTGTAACTGAAGGTGCAGCACATCCACTCTCTGCTTTGCCTGCAAGGAAAGGTGGTGGTTATGGCTGGTTAAAGGATGCAGGTGTTTATGGCTGATTTGCAAACACAACCGTGGAAATAAATGAACACCAAATTGTATGCCAAGGATCCAAAACTGGATCGATAAATTCTAAATGGAAACAAAGCCGAGGGTTTAAGCTTCCTCTGCTGACAGTGGCGCAGTTATGTGTTAAAAGTAGAAACTAAGTGCTTTGTGCACAATTTGCCTCCTCCTCAGCACAAAGGGGAGTTGAGGCAGCACTTTTTCAGCAAATGAATGGAATGGAGTGAACTTAACCTGAGCTAGTACTCCTTCAAATATCTCATCAAAGTTGAACAGCATTTGAGAGTTGTGTGGGAGTTACCTCGTGTGTCTGGTCTCTGCCTTTCTTTAGTCGCATGTGAGCCAGTCGATTGAGTTTTTTCAGATTCATGAAGTGGATGCAGCTCTGCATGCGTTTCTGCTCGACCTCAGCACACTGAGAACAGACATAACAGACTTCATTATTGTGGTGAAGACACAGGATCAGCTTTGTCTGGGATCATATATTCAATGTATTAGATTCAACAATATGATAAACTATTTATAAAGTTTAGGTTGTGGTGGAATACACTTGTCTCTCCAGTGACAAACCAGCACGTAACTGATAGAGCAGTTTGGATGTGTGTGTTATCTCAACAGTATGATTCTTACCCCCTCCTTGGCTCCATTGGCTTTCAGCTCCTGGATCTCACTCATGAGTGTGCTCAAACTCTCACATGAATCTTTGTACTCTAAGAAGTCCTGCACAAAATCCCTGCCATCCAGCTCCACCTCCTCATTATACACACGCACGTCCTGGAAGATATATATAAAAAATAATACATTAATACATACAATATATCACATATGTTGGTCATGCTTTAACTTGCACACTTGTCCTGGTGCCGTAAGAAGTCAAGAGTGCTGAATCTATTCAACACAACAAGCAGGACTTCAGACTTGTGGTCAAAGTAGTAGTGAGTAACTCCAAACTATTATTGTCACTATCCAAAATTAGCACCTGGTTATCTGGTTGGTAACAATGTAAATGTAATGCTTGGAAACAGCAGCGTGGATGTACATCCAACCAAGTGTTTGCTTCCATGTTGTTGCTGAAAGATATGCACTCATTTGACATAAGTACTTTGATCATGAAGACACTCGAGGTAAACAATTTTCCTAAATAGCTAAACTGATTCATTGCTGAGGCCTGCTTATGTTTCTGAGAGAGTCCAGCACTTGTACTGGGAGACTCCTTACACTTTGAGTTTCCCTACACTATGAACCCAGTCCTTGTAGGGCGTCTTTCTACACTTTGAGTACAGTCCTTGTAGTGGGGGTCTCCGTCCGTCCCCCTCTATCGACGGTGTCCTACCTGCTGTTCACCTTCCCCGCGAATTCGCTTCATCTCCGGGGTTCCTCCTTCACTGCGGAGAACCTTCGACTTTCGCTTCTTCAAGGCGTCCGACGACATTGCTGACTAGAAAATGACGAGGATTCTATAGGTTGAACACAATAAATCACAGCTACACCGATAATGCATTAAGCTAGTAACAGTGTACGTGCTAACAATAGCACTGTAGCTCTGTGATGGCCGACTAGCTCATTGGCTAACAAACGTTAGCTTGTCGGCTCATACAGGCAGATTTGTAGTCGTATATACCAAACCGTCAAGCTAGTCATGTTTGATGTGATATCTGTAAATATCTACATACCCCAGTAGAGAAGAAATGCGCCTGAAAAACTCAGATTGTGTACAAACACATGTAAGGCCAGATTAGCTTCAACCGTAAAGCGCCGAGGAAGACCGGAAGCCCTGCTAGCCAAAACGCATTGGAGGAAGGAGCCGCTACACTGACGCCTACAAAATAAATTACAGTAAAAGCGATACAAAAAAAATACTAATTATAGCAGTAAATATATATCAAAATTAATTCTTTCTTTTTTGAGTGCATTACTTTGTCTGTGTTGAATGAAAAAAATGAAAACCAGCCAATATATACGGTATATATACTTACCTATAAGTATTTGAACATTTCAAATATGATTAAAATGCAGTAAAATAGGCCACAAACAGTCAAAAATTATTTATTCACAGTTCTAGTGACACTTTAAAAATGTACAAAGACATGCTGTGCATAACAAGGATTGGCGTACTGAAGTTACACAAAAAAACCCCCAAAGATTTCCTTTACACAGCAGACCAAAGAGTCAGTCGGTCCGCCCTCACTTGGCCATATCTATCAGACTCTGCAAAGACGTGGGCACCCAAGTCTTTTCTCCTTGCACAAACACAACCCCTCTGTCTATGTAGATGACAATACGCCCAAAGGTGTACAGCTGTTTGCCCTCATGCCTTTTGGCCACTAAGGGCATAAACACAATGTTGTTCTCCTCTGCCTTAGTCTGAATAAGATCTTTGAAGTTAGTCGGCACACCAGCACTGACGCCTCTGTGAGCCACACTCTCTGCATCTCTGCGCTCCTGCATGGCTTCATACTGAAAGTCCTTCCTTCTCTCTGTTTGTGTGAGATATGCAATATTCTCCCTTGCACCAGGTTGCATATATCCACCTGTGGACATGAAAAAGAGGGATTGTTGTAGTGCTTTTTTGTCGTAGCAGAGAATAGTTCTATAATTTTCGTGTTTATTTTCTTCTTTCTTCTTGTGTAATACCAACCCATGCCTGAAGACACTGCACGGTTCATGATATCCAAAGCCTCATTAAATTTCTCTTTAATGAGTGACTGAGACAACAAGGTGTCACTAAACATGCTTTTCCAGCCCAGGTACCATTTAGTGATTTCCTCGTAATTAGGACTGTTGCTCAACCATGAACACAGGACCTATAATCACCAACACACAAAAAGATATAACAGTCACAAAACATTTAATAATTAAATTCAATATGAACGATAATCAATTGCAGTTAAGTGCATCTTACTTTCTGATCTGTGTAAGTATATTCACTGACCTGTAACCACTTTGTGAAGAAGTTTTTGTCCAGCAGGGACACAAGGCTAGAGAGGGACAACATGCCCTCCCAGTCCATAACCCAGTGGAATGGCTCCATCTGCTGCTGGTGGGGGTTGATAACCAGCTCTTCCAGACTCAGAGCTGAGGATGGACACAGAGACCATCACAAGACAAAGGATAAAGGATGAAGCATAAGACTGCTGCAGGGAAAATGCATTTTCTTCCACACTTAACTGATGAAAGACTTACCTAGTTTAGGGATGATGTTTTTCACCATGAAGGCCTCCCATGCACCTGGTGTAAAAACATCTTTCCAAGGATGCAGGATGAGGCGGGCTGAAGGGTCGCTGGGATGCCATCGCTGCAGGGCACTGGACAGCTTGCTCCTGATAGGCGGGTAAAGCGGCTCTAGACGTGACTGTAGCAGAGGCAGCCAGGGATGGATCCAGGAGTGAATGGGCACTGTGTCAGTTAAAGGGTTCCAGTTATCCACCTAACAAACAGGAAATAGAAATGAGTAAAAACAGTTCTGAATGTAAAAGGCAATCATAATTATAAGTTAATTATGTAATGTATTGCCTCTCGCTGTAGCCGGGGTAAGATCAGCTGCTCCATCAGATGATCAAGGATCCACAGGGGGAGAAGAGGAGCCCACACTTCGACACAGTCCACCATTGGTCCCAGCATACGAGGCTGCCAGGCAGACACACAGGGCCGCATCACTGGGATCCACACTTCCCACAAGAGTCTGGACAGACAAAGAGAGGACAGACATGTCAGAAATACATGTAAAAAATAAACAAACAAAACAAGCAAAATTCCTTTGTGTAAATGTGTTTAAAAGGACCTGTGGTAAGGGTCCATGTTTGAATCTGGGGCACTGGTATGGAGGTCCCTAGATTCAAGGATTGCTCTCCACTGACTGAGGTCTTCCAGACAATAAGTGCTGTCCTGAAATAATCAGAGAACAACCAGAGTAACAACTGGTAACTTCAATATTAATTATAATTAATGTCAAGTATGAAGTTACCTCAAAAGGAGATAATTTCAGAAGCATACCTTCAGAGGGTCCCAGGAACGAAGTTTCTCTTTGAGTAACGGATGAACAACAGCCACAGCCAGGTCTGCTAATCCCATTGTCTTGTATTCTTCGTAGTAGTCTGTTTGTAAAGTTTCAAAGATGCGGGCACACTCCTGAAGAAAGACAAAGAAGACAACAAAAACGCTTACCAATATGGACGAAATAAAAGGGCAGGAATTATCGAACAGCTCTAACTGTAGCTGTTTGTGTATGCTCAGTGTACATGTACCTGCAGGGTGGGCCCCTCCCCAGGGGCCATCTCCCCAGAAGGAAAACGCCCCACCAGCTCCAGAACAGCCTCCATTCTCTGGATGGCATCTTGCTCAGTATCCAGTCTGCTTTGCAGTGCGTGTGACTCATGGCTGAGAGACACAACTACGTCTTTTTCATGCTGCAGACGTCTGGCGGACTACAGGATGTGGAAAATAAAATGGCAAAAGAAAGCATGTCTAAATGTAGTAGAAAAAACATACTTGTAGGAACTTGTATTCGTAGATATTTTTTGTTGCACCATACCTGTAATATATCCTGTTCTGTGAGGTCGATCAGTAGCTGCAGGTTATGTTCAAGCTCAGGGAGAGCAAAGCCAGATCCCTTCTGATCCTGAGTGGACAAGCTGGGTGGGCCTTCGTCTGGAACACTGTGCTTGTTGGACATCTGGCTATAACTGTAATATACCTTTTGTTCTCTTCCAGTCATATCTATCACCTAGAGAGAACAGATATGGGATAAATGAGATTGAGGGCAATAGACCGTTTGCTTCCATTAATATTATAATCGACACATACAATTACATTCATGCTTATTACACTACTATAACATTCATGTGAGACTGACGTAAAGGAATGTTAATGCACATCTTTTCAAACGTACCTTGACTTGTGCTAACTCTCCAGCAGATGCCACAGTGCTGCGCACTGCCAGCTTGCCTTTAGCCTTCAGCTCGTCTACAGTTTTGTAGGAGTACTTTGGTTTCTTCTTTCCTACAGAGCCTGCAGGATCCTTACGCCACTGGCCCAGCTCCTTCTGAAACTCCTACACAGACAGTATTGAGAATAATGTCAAAATAACTGACTCGACAGCATCACATCTACTATACAATGGAATATGGCTGCAAAAAGAGGCATACTTCTTTAAGATACTCTACCTTTTCCTCCTCTTCCTCCGAGTCGATCACAGGAAAATCCTGAAGACTCTGCTGGGTTCGCTCATTGCCATAAGCACCCACCGCTCCCTTTCCTTTACGAACCTTTGCCTCGATGGGGTTGATAATACCTACGTGAAGAAGAGGGCACAAAGTCAAAGTATATCAAATCTACTGTGTCGCTCCAGTAAAACACACACTATGATTAAATATATAAATAACACAGGCTTACCCACCTTGAGCATTCTTGCCCAGGCCTTTGCCTGGTTGGTAGCCCATTTTCTGTAGAAGTTTCTGACCAATTCCCTTTGTGTGCTTCTCCCAGTTACCAATGCCTTTACCAGACTGTATGCCCCCTGCAAACCTCTGGGACTGGTTCCCCCGCAAATTACCCTGCAAAAAAACAACAACCCAATACTGGTAAAAAAAATAAACAGACAAAATACTGTTTCAGATGACACAATGAAATGGGTAAAGAACATACAATTAAACTTACCATCTGTAGTTTCTTGGGTGCAGTGCTGTGGGGAGGAGGAGGTGCTGAAGGACCATCATCTTCAGAGTCATCAGAGCCTCCTTTTTGTTGTTGCTGTTTCTCCTCAGCTGCAGACTTGCGCAGACCAGCACTCACAAAGTTCACTGGAGCACTGTAGTCTTTTGATCTAGAATAAAAATGGACAAACAATCAATAAAAAATATCAACACATGCGTCATAAAGCAGTAGTTTAACTGGACTATTTCAGTTTGAATGATTATAATGGTGTCTTGTATTGAACCCTCTACCCCTTAAAATAGTGAGTCCCTCCCTGTTGGATTACCATTTGCCCCATTGGGGTTATGGCTTAGGATAGGAGCAGTAGTAGTAGAAGGCAGCAACATAAACAAACCAATGCCTTACTTCTTGCCTCCAAAGCTAGGCCTCTCATCTTCGTCTGAGTCTCTGTCAGCCCAGATTCCATAGGTGGCCTGCTCCTTGGTCTGCCTGTGTCTGCGGCGTTCTGGGTTGAATTCATTGGCCAGATCCCAGTCTGTCACCTCAAAGCTCTCCACCTCAACACCATCATCTTCCTCTCTCCTCCCATACAAATGGGACATGGACATCTCTAGATATCACACGACAGTTAAATTGTAAATAACTCCAAAGTTATTTTTAATGCAAGCTTACCGCCAATAACGCTGCCTTTTGTTGAATTTTAATACTTTGTAGCTATGATCACTGGGTCATTGCCCAATTACACGGCCAACAACAATTTAGCAAAGGTAATAGAAATGTTTTAAATAAAAATAGCATCGCTTTAATACCTTGCTAATTATGTAACATCGTTATGTTTTATCAGCGTTTAAAAACAACTACATGGGTCTACACAGATTTGCTCCTGTGGAGAAAACAACGTGAAGACTTGCTAATGTTTACTAGCAAAATCAAACGTTAGCTATGTTAACAAGTAGCTTGGGAAAACATAAAAAGCAGTTTTCTATAACTCACCTGAAACGTACGTTATCCCCTTATCTAGAAATTATGCACACATTAATTCGTATGTGACAGTAAACAAAGCTAACTCAGCTACACTCGGCTAGCTTGTTCGTGTTACACACGAAAATTGAAGTACTTCCGGTTGTCGCCGTCACTGCCTGTTTTGCACCAAATTTTGTCTTCCGAAAATGTCTGAAGTGTACTTTATGTTAGAACATGTAAAACGCACAAATATGTGTCATTTTTACAATGAAAAATCTGTGTTTGTTTTTCGGTTCGTGGCACGTTAGTTTGGTTATATCAAACCACAAATATCTATTCGTTCTACAGGGGTGTTTCTCAGGCAAATGTATGGATGGATTACGCATGCATGTCAATGAGTTGGCCAGAAGATGTCGCAATTTTTAAGTGTATCGAACGCTTCGAAACGAAACAGTCAGTCGTTTTCAACACATTTGCTTCATATTGATTCAACTTGTCAGACCAAACAGCTGTTTGCCTCATCAATAAGGTGAGCTTTTATATGTCTGGTCTGCAGTCCGTTAACATGGCCAACACAACAACAGGGACACATTTAGGCATGACACCGGAAGAGGAAATACATGTGTTACACTCAAAATAGTCCTATTTCTCGCCAGGCTACACCAGTACTTCTGTTATAACTTTGTTAGTAAATAACAAACTGTATGCCATGACTGCGCGTGTACGCACGGAGTGCTCCCCGTTAAATCAGTGATGTCGAACACCGGGGAGCAGTGGCACGTGGCCCGCCGTCGAAAAGGCGCAGCGCGGAAATCAAAATCACTTCAAGTGTACTCAAATTTAACACGATGCCAGGAGGAGCTGGACATTGGGAAAACTGTTAAACGAGTGAAAGACACAGTGTAAGAAGTCCAGTCAAGCTGAGTTTCAGGCTCCTTTAATGTCATTATTTGTCCAATAACTCTGCCTGTCCTCCTCCTCTGTAGGTCTGAGCTAAGGTGTGAGGAATTTTGGCAAGAGTGGAAAGGTGAGTAAGCTGGATAAATGGGAGTTCTCACCAAATATTTACTTTGGCTATGGGGTCATTTGTTTTGCAGCTTAGTGACCCTTTCAGGCATCTTGTCTTCAGAGCAGCTGCTGGCAGCAGGATCAGCAGTCCTCTCAAACCCCCCAGAGAGCAGGGAGCTGGGGAGCAGCAAAGATGGCAGACCATGCCAACATCTGGAGTGCGTATGTTATGGCCTCGGCTCCTTCTCCTCCTGTGTCTCAGCTCGTTTCCAGCTCGCCATGTTGCTGCTGCTGCTGGATGCAGGACAGGTTAGAGCAGTGGTTATATGCTAGGATCCTTAGGGGGAGTTCCAATGAGAGTTATGGGGCATAGTTAATTTTCACAATTTAATTCACTATAGCAATGAGCTCAGTATGAGTAGATTTGTTTCTGATTTTATAAATGGAATTCCCTGAAGCAACTGCTTATCAAGTGCGGGGGTCTATGACCTAATTTTATCAATCTAGGGGTTTTTGACACAAAAAAGTTTGAGAACCCCTGGGAAGAGAGGATGTGTTTATTATCCAGTGTATCCAATGAGATAACAAACAAGTCTGCACGAGAGCCTGTTCATTATATTTTCTGTTTCTGTCAATGCTCCTCTGCCTTTAGATTCCACTGAAGGAATGCTCTGTTTATGATCCTGTGTTCACATCTGGAGAAAGGGAGGTTTTAAGTGAGCTGGGTCTGACTGTACTCACAGAAAATGAGGTTAGTTTTTGGCCACTTGTGTTTTTTAGCCTGTCAGACAAGTGATAAACAGTGAGCAGGTATACACATGGATAATATGGATTGCATCAAAGTTGTTGACTTTTTCAACCCATTTTTAATAAATTACAGAAATTACTGTATAGCAACTACTGACTGTGCAGAAGCTCATAAATAAATGCAAGAGCAATGCCATCTGTTCCATCTGGTTTATTCTGTCTCGCTGTATTGTGCAGGAGGGGAAGCGGCTGGTGACTAAGCCCACACTCTTTTACCTGATGCATTGTGGAAAAGCCCTGTACAACAACCTTCTGTGGAAGAACTGGAGCACACAATGTCTTCCTCTGATGGTAATCATTGGAAACAACTTCAGTGGCATAATGGAGAGGTCAGTACAAGACATGAGCGAGACAATGATAGAGGAAAATATAGGAGACAAAGTGACGCTTCCTGTCTGTCATCCCACAGAACCATTGACAGAGAGTTCAAGCGGGACTACAGCTACATATCTCAGGCTGTGTCTGTGTGTGAGGAGAGACAGCTGCCGTGTCCGTCCTGTCTGATCGACGTCTTCAGTGACACTGCGGTCATAACTTTTCCTACCAACAACCTTAACAGGCTCCAGCTGTCCACCTGGGCAGATCCGTCTGAGCCACAGTACCAATACTGCCCTGATCTAGAGATAATTCTGAGGGAAAAGCAGAGCTGAGACAGGAGATTAACAAGAAATGGACACTTTGTTTTCTATCATTACTGTTGATATAGGCAGTTTTTAAAAATCAATGATGACTCATTGAGGGTTGAATGTTGCAATACAATCATGGTATCATGACAAGAGATGTTTCTAGGATTTGAGGACTATGGGGGCTTAGACAAGAGGCTGGGAGTATCCTCCAGGATTTTTTGATTAAAAAAATCTTAGTCATTAGTAATTAGAATTGGGTAGAAACAGAATATTTGTAAATGCTATCATTTAACATTTGTTGTCTTGAATGGAAAATACAATACACTTACACACAAAATGTTCAGATAAGTTCTTGCAGCTTAGGGCGTGCTGTTCCCCTCTCCATCATCTGCTGCTGTCTATTTTCACCTAAAATTTATGATTTGTGTTAGCTGTTAACAGCCACAGCACTATTTTTTTTTAGCATAATGTCTGGTATGTCACAGATGATTTAATTGCAGCATACCTTCACACATCATGTTCATATTCATATATTCTACACACTATGCGTGCATGTCCTCAAAAAAAACATCACTGGTAAATCAGAGTAAAAAGTTTATTGTTGACAAAAATATCACTCAACAGTACAGCCCTCTCCCATCATCATCAATAACACAAAGTCATCATCTTGCTCTCTGTTACCTGCTTCATGTTCATTGGATCAAACTACATCTAGGATCCTGGGAGAGTTTTATCTTACAGCAGTAAAAACTACTACAGCACTTTTTTTTTTTTCCTGTTTTCATATGCTTTCACTCAGCTTCTCCATTCGCAGTGACCTTATCTGTGACTCCATTGACTGCAGTGGCTCCAGCTCTACTGGCTTTTGAAACAACATCTGCCCAGGTTCCTTTACTCTTAAGGACTGTTGGGCTTACAGTGATCTCACAGGCTCCATTTATTTCACCATGAACCTTATCTGACTCTGACTTCATCTCATCAACTGTGTCATCAGATTTGACCTCCCCATTGGCTGTGGTGCTGTTTACTTCATTTGGTTCACTGGTTACAGTTTGCTCTCCTTCAGCACTGACCTCTGACACCCCATTCACTGTCTTGACCTCAGCATTTGGAGCGTTGTCTCCTCCATCTCCATTTGTTTTCTCCTCAGGCTGGCTCTCAGCTGGCTCTACCTCTTGACCATTAGCTGAAGCTACAGCAGCACTCTTCACAGAGGCCTCTTCCACTGGCTGCTCCTGTTGGCTCTCACTCTCCACTGCTGGGCTTCCTCCATTTTCAGCTTCCTTCCCGCTTCCTGTTTTGTCTGAGCTTCTCTCTTTTCCGCTCACAGTCTCTGAAGTGGCAGGTTCGTTAGTTACTATGAATCCCAGTTCTTTTCTCACTGCTGCTTTAAGTTCATTGTGTTTCTTCCTGTACTCCTGGAGCCCATCTCTGTGAAAACACAAGGAATTCATGAGTGGTCAAGCTACATTTCAGCATCAACACACTGCTTCAACATGTTTCACACACATCCTATATGTTACAAAGAATATTTACTTGTGTGTAAGGCTCCTGATCCCTGTCAGCAGAACCATTTGCTCCAGCACAGTGTCAGAGGTGGAGGTTAGACACTGAGGGCAGAGAGGACAGACAGATTAATAAACACACTTTTCTTTTACTTGGTAACATTCAAACAGGCTGGTGGTATCAGAGAGCACATACCTCCACTGCCTGCTCAGTGCAGTCAGCTCCTGCCTGTCTCAGAGAGCGTTCCACCTTCACAGCTTGCTTGGTTATAGTGCACAGAAAGTCTTTGCTGCAGCGGGTCTGAGGATGATCTTCTCCAAACTGAGGAAGAAAAATAACAATAAGACGACGTGCACATACATGCAGTCTCTCTGACAGGCTCCCACATGCAGATACACACTGACCATGGAGGTAAAAGCAGTGAGGGCCTCTTTCTCATGAGTCATAGCTCCTCTGTAGTCACCCTTGCTGCACATCCACTGGGCCAACAGGTGCTGACTGCACAGACAAGAAACCACCAAGAGAAATTAGGATGATGTGATGTTAGAAAAGAGAACAAAATATCAATCAACTTATTGTTTTATACAAAATATGAGTGCAAGCTATAAATGGCACCTTACCTGAGAGCAGTGTGCAGATGTGAGGGGCCGAAGAAGGAGGTGTTGAGTCTGAGGGCGTTCTTTAGGAACTGCCCTCTGTGCTCTCCGGTCAGCACCAACCCAAGACAGCTCTGCAAGAAAACAATGAGAGGTTGATTGCTATTGTCAAAAGTAAACAATGTTGATAAAGATACAATGATGTTAGGGTGAACACCAAGGTGTTGTAACCTACATCCAGTATTGCGGTGTAGGGATGATCCTCTCCGTGGACTGTTACCACCAGCAGACGAGCTCTGAGGAGACACTTCTGGGCCAGGGCCGTCTCACCTCCAGCAAACGCATATACACCCAAGAGGGTCTGCATATACCAATAAAATTATCACATATGACACTCTACACAACAACAATGCATAAAGATCCTATGGAAGTGTATATTTATGGACCCACTGATACTAGTTGTATCTATCTCACAGTGACTAGGGGTTTGATTTTCAGTAGCTGCACCTGCGGGTGAAAAATGTGCAGCTATACTCACATATTGCAGGATAGTGTTTGGCTGGTCAAAGCCAAGCACTCGCTCGCTGATGACCACTGCTTTCAGCTGGACACCGCGGGCCTTAAGAAGAGAACAGAGAACAGAAGACAAGTAAATAACAGCTCATGTCTATTAAGAATTACAATCACTTACAGTACAAACTGTCACTCTTCAATCTTCTACAGAGTAACTTGTAACTAAGGTATCGTATGCAACGATAAAAAGAGCAATATTTCCCTGTCAAGTGTAGTGGGAGTGGTTATAAGGTACCTCATAATATACTTGCATAAAGTACCTGAGACAATGTACTTAACATTAATGTGGCTTTAAAGAGCTGTGGAACAGTGAGCCTACCTCAGCTGCCTTGCCCTGGATGAAGGCCACCTTGGCCAACAGGCTGTGACAAAAACAGGCCTCAGGGTGCAGGTCATCACACACCCTACCAAACAAGTAGGTTGCTTCTTTCAGTTGTTCATAGGCCTGATCCAGCAGACCTACAGTTGGGAAACACACGGTAATCAATGTACTTTTTATTTAGATTTTGTTCAAAAACACACATTCAAGCACAAAGATTACAGGTACATGAATCTACAGTGCAATGGTATGGCTTTTTTGACCCACCCTTCTGAATGAAGTTGTGTGCGGCACGATATGCTTTTGAAGCATCCACTGTCGGCATGTGAAGGTGCTTGACAACAGGGAAGATGTTGAGGACATCGTCTGGACCAATGGGAGCTTTATTTTGACTGTCGAGGATGTAGTCTCTCAGTCTCAACTGGTGCAGAAACAGAAATAGCAAACATACTTTGCTTTTTAATTATACAGGATCACCAGTATTTTGCATACAGCTCAGTGCATATTTGAACATTACTGATACGTGTGTGTTTCAATTGATGTGGTGACAGATGTCGGTTACCTGCACTCCAGTCTTCAAACAGAACTCCCGGAGCAAAGAAAGCCTCTGAAGGCCGTAGTGCTCCACGAGGTGGTTTGAACCAGAGCTGTCAGAGAAAAATGACAGTTGTTCTTAAACTGACTCCAAGCCATTACATAACTAACAATCATGTGGAGAGCAAACAAAGGTTGTGTCCTCACCCAAGGCTATCAGAGATGTTATATGTTTCAGCAGCATCCTGACAGACCAGGTTCCATAGCTCAGGGCCGGTGAGTGTGCTCCAGGGCGTGCTTTCAGATGCGCTGGCCCCACGGCCACGTCGCCTTGACTTCTTCTTTGTGTCATCTCCCGCAGGAGTGGCTGTGAAGTGAGGAACCAATAGGCAGCACAGGAAGTGACTGACAGCCGCAGAGAGACTAGGCACGTCAACACCCTGCAAAGACATAACAAGAGACAGAAGTTCATTTTCTGGAGAGTGTGTACATGCTGCATTATCACCACCTGACTGTGAGGTGTGCAAGCATAAGAATGAATATAAATACTGTAAAGTACCTGGAGGAAACTGTTGAACACTCTTCTTGTTGAGCGGATGAAAATTTCACCTATGACCAATCTCTGGTTAGATGGAAAGAGGGATGTTAGAAAGCAAAGTGACGATGATGATTTCTTTAAGGTTTAAGTCAGACTATTTTGGAAGTCAACCGCACCATTATATGCCTCAGGCGCTCCTTGTGTTCTGACTTGCTGATGGTGGTGATGACATGGCCTAAATACCGGAGGTTGATGCCTCTCTGGTGAAGCGCCTGTTTTAAAGAAGCTCCATCCATTGGTGCTTCGCTGCTTTGTAGGCTATACTCCACCTATGCGCGCGCACACACACACACACACACACACACACACAGACAATGAGCTGACTGTATGTTTGCAGTAGATGTGCACATTACAGTATGTAAACAATGGATCCTCTTACAAAGGCTGGTATTTGATGTGTGATGATGAAAGCTGCAGCTTCCCTCAGTAACCTCTCTTGCAGCTTTGTTGAATCGCTTTCACCAGCAGGGAAGGTTGCTTCTGAAGAAAAAAACAAAACAAAAACAAAACAGCAGTCATATTGTGTTCCAGCAAACAATACAACACCTTATGTTAGTGTGTGAAGTAGTTTTTTATGCTACCTGGAGAGAAGACACTTGGGTTCAAGCGCATTTCAAAGATGATGTCGCTGACTGAGCCCACTTCTTTACAAGCAGCTCGCACAGCTTCTGTGGCACGAGAATCACCTGCAAGCATACAAACATTTGTCAAATATATTTATATATGATATATGCAGTGGCCAAAACTTCTGCATGTATTAACAATGATGTTGCTTCCTATTCACTTATATCTGCAGAAATGCCTATTACCGGCTGTAGCACATTCTTCAAAGCCTCCATTCTTGTCCAACGACTCCCTGACATGCTGACTGAACTGACAGTGTCTAAAAGAAGCAACAAAAAAAAATCAAAACTTAAATTTTGTGGAGAAACTTAAAAGTGAGTTTATTTGCTGTTCATTTCATGAGAGCTCACTTGTGCTGGATGAAGGCCTGCACCAGCTCTGGTCTCAGTCTACAGAGTCCGTGAACAAAGCTCTTTGGGAGTCCAGAGTCAGAGTGATAATTCTCTGGCCAACCCCCTTTTACACAACCCTTCTTCTCCTCGTCCTCTCCACATCGTTTATTACTCTCCTCTTCTCCATTGGCTGTCTGTCCTTCTGTCTGCACCTCTGGGCAGAAGTTGGCATCTGCTGGGAAGGTCCTGAACAAATCCAGTATGTAGAATCTCCCATCAGCCCCCAACAGTCCCTGAGCATCCATCGAGGTGAACAGTGGCACCTTGTGATCATTGGGTGCCACAATAACATGTCTCTGGAGAGACAGACATTTGGCAGACTGAGCCAAGAGCTCCAGCAGTCGTCTACGCTGGGGGGACTCTTGGGGTCCTGCATTCATCCCATACAACAAGCCTCTATATTGCAAAAGAAGGAAGACAATTAGCAGGAAAAGATAACACAAGAACGTCTGCATCACAATATGAAACCACTGCCACAGTGGATTGTTGAATGATGGATCCACTACCTTGAGGCAGGATCAGCTGCCTGGTCCTGCTCTGAGCTTTCCAGCCCAGGGGCCAGACCCTGAGCAGATAGACGCACTCCTCTGTAGTCTACAACGGCTGTAGGGAGAGTGTGTAGCCCTTGCAGACCCTGGATGTCACTGTAGGCCTGTACTCCCTGAAGCTCCAGCCTCTGAGCAGTCCTGCAAGAAGAAGAGGGGGAAGCGTTTCAATAATCAGTGCCCAATCAAACAAGAACACCTTAAAGTAACCTTATTAAAGTAATGTTTAAGTGAACTTGTGATTTGTTCTCACCGGCGACCCCTGTCCCCACCAAACATTGCGCTCGCTGCCCCCTGGCTCATGAACAGGCCGGCCCACAGGAAAGCTGGGTCCTCAGGGTTGCCATTCACTGGCTCCACAAAACCATCTAAAACAGTTTCTGACCCCTGCATCACAGCCTTTACAAATGCACTGTTTATCT
This sequence comes from Synanceia verrucosa, assembly GCA_029721515.1. Classification (NCBI taxonomy): domain Eukaryota; kingdom Metazoa; phylum Chordata; class Actinopteri; order Perciformes; family Synanceiidae; genus Synanceia; species Synanceia verrucosa. Next base: position 23,645,646 of record CM056551.1, on the reverse strand, counting down.
GAGAAAAAAAGCAGGCAAGAATGAAGATGAGAGGAGGAGAGGTTGAGCAAGCAAAGAAAAAAATATTGTTAGTTATTTTGAGGTAAATTACAGGTGGTTACCTGGAGCAGGGCTTTGTCTCGCTGGAGCCTTTCCTCCAGAGTGCCTTGTGGGAGATCTCTGGCAGCTTGTAGTTCCTCATTCCAGTCTGGTGCCTACATGTAACACAGTTACACACTCATTATCAGTGCCAGCAGCAATAAAAAGCAACACACAATCACGCTGTGTTGTAAATAACCTGTGTTGCAGGATGTTCGTCCACTCCCAGTCTGCTGAAGGTGTTTTTGTGAGTGCGAGAGGCACAGGGTGGGCCAAGCCAGCTGAGAGTGTGGTAAGGAGTGGGCATCACCTCTATTGGCGGTAACTGAGACCTGAAGGAAAATAGTCAGTTATGACAGTCATTTAATGATTTGAATTTGGAGTATAGAGCTGTCCAACACCCCACTGTCTCTGGATTCTGGCAAAAAGAAGCATCACTGCTTCCTTTATGTATGGTATTGGTTACCTGTTTTTGAGTGTGGCCAAAGCTTGTTTGAAGACAGGACTGATGTGACAGAGCAGGTCAGTGAAAGTGTGACAAACTGGGGAAGACTGTGCAGGACGAGGATCAAACAATTCTTCAGTAGATCTGAGATGAAGAAGGGGAAGAGGAAAGAATTCATAATTAAGCCGAAAAATGGATCTGGTTGAATTTCAATTATTTATATTGTTATTTAAACATAAGGTTCATCGGACAGAGTGAAATTATCAGCCTTTCATGCATTTACTCCAATTTATTGCAACCATAAACAGAACATTGTCACTATAATGAACTTATTTTTTACCTATTGATGAAGAAACCTTTAGGACAGGATGTGATGTCACACCGTCTCCCCTCCATTGTCACCACAGTGATGTACAGGAAGTCTCCCTGAAGCTTCCTGTGTCCTGGAGCCGGGTTCCAACAGCTGAGAGACAAGTCCCTCAGGCAGCCGGGGGCCTGACGAGACGATGATAAAAATTTACAGGGAGTCAGTGTGAATGAGGGCTGGCCCATTGTGAAACAACTGTGTCGGGTATTTACACACCTCTGGTTGGGAGCTGTGTGGTAGCAGGGCCATGAGCGATCTCTCTGAGGAACCAGGAAGGAGGTACTCGGGTGGAGCGCCATCCTGATTGGTTGCTTCTGTTTTTGTGTTGCTTAAAGAACGTTTCAGGCTCTTTCCATTCAGTGAGCTAGAGTCTGCACCGGTAATAGAGGGAGATTTTCGGCATGAGCCTCATTGTTCATTTTTATTACCCTTTTGTCTGTCTGTGTGTGTGTGTGTACCTGTTTGTGTATGTGTAATTGTCTCCAGTATGCTCGGTGAGCGTCCTTCCCTCACTGCGTCCTGAGGGCCGGATGCTCTCAGCAGCTCCAACACACGAGCCAGATGGAGCCTGGCCGAGCAGGCGGTGTAGGGCTCTGAAAAGACAAACAGCTGTGTTATAAAGGTCACACTGACCTTTATGAAACCGAAGACACTCTTTTTAAAACAGCCAAATACATCACTTGTCATGATCCCCTTAAAATGAATTAAACTGTGTTTATATTTATCTTACATTCTGAATTATAAAAGCACACTGAGTACTCAATAATCAGTGGTGCATTTTCTCACAGACTCAGGCCTGACAGGATATATATGGTACATAAATAAAACAGATGGGCTGCATCATAGTTTGCTTCGGTATTTCAACGGCTAGCTGGTGAGAGACAGACTAATTGGTTGGCACACACTTGTAATCTCTACAACTGTAAACTGTGTTATCATGACTCAGAAAAGTGAGTCAGCTATTTGCATTGAGGTGAGAGAGACTTAAGTGTGTGTGAAAGGGAAAAGGTGACATGCGTAATGAAAATATGGACTGGATTTTCTAATTCTGATTCTATTACTAGTCATTACACCATTAATAACACCATGAAATATGTAGACATGTGTATACGTATATGTATACACAGACTTATAAGAGAGTAAAAACTATATTGGTAAAGGGAAAGACAACAATTTATTATTTGTATCATTAGTATAGTATAATTATAGTATTTTTGATATTTCTGGAGTACATTGTTATTTTATGAAAAGCATGTAAAGTGAACTAAAAGAGGCTCTCAATAAACACACCTTCCACCAGGCGAAGGATGGCTCCTGGTTTCAGGCCTTTGAGGCTTTGCAGTTCTGCAAGGGGGTCCAGAGTCGTGCCAGCAAGAGAAAGTGACAAGTTGGAACGTGGACACACCTCATCCCTCGAAAGTAGAGTCATCACTGCATCTTGAACAAGCCAAAATCCATGGACCTACAAGAACACATGGTTTAATAGAGCAAGTGATGCCAAAATACAGATGCAACATGCAGTGTTGATTTCCATCTTATAAACAAATGAGACATGTGGTTTTGCACCTGCAGCTCGAATGGGTCGACACCTGCTCCCTGTATCTTCACAGAGAATGAAGTGTCCTCATTTTTCTTTACACCGGCAGCATCCGTTTCTTCTGTTTGAAGGAGAGAAAAAACTAATTGAGGATAAGGACAAGCAAATGGTTTAGGTTGTTTTCCTGCCTTCTACTCATCACATGCTGGAACTGTATCCAGTTCACTGTGACTCTGAAAGCCTATGCTAGAAAATGCATAAACTAAATGAATGAAATAATGAATGTATTATAATTATGATGTATTATGTTTGATTCCAACTTTGGTTCTTTGTGTCAGAATCAAAGAAAAACGCTAATCTCCTCCACATTAATCCAGGGCTGGACTGAACAGTTTCTATATGGTAGAGCCTGAGGCTGAGAGTGAATTTATGTAAGAAAGGGTACAAGAAAGGGAAAGTGGGGTGTGTCCGCTCTTTAATACACTGGCAGAACCAGAGGGAGAGCAGGTCCCAGCGTGTTCTCCAACCTGCTGTATGACTAAACCTGTTGAATTTACTTACTGCCCTTCATGTCATCTCAGGGACAGCCACACCCAGTGCTGGCATGTGGAGACAGGAGAATGCTAAAACACATGAACTAACAAGGGCATGTGTCCCTGAATATTGTAATTCATTCTACAGTAAATCCTCAGTTTAGCTGTCAGTCTGGGAATACTTTACCACTGGAAAGCACCCATGAAATAACTTCTCTGTTCACGATTGGCTGGAAGACGGTCCCTCCTCTCTGCGGGCCCAGAGCCATCATTCTCCTTTCTGTTCGAGCTGCTGCTTCGCTACTACAGAAGCCAGCATTGTTTTCAGTCCTGACAAGTTTATTTTGGCACTAATTTCTGAGGTTATACATGCAACTTTGCTAAAGACTAGTTATTCGCAAAGTAGCGAGCAAGGGGGTCCGTGAATTTTTATTTATTTATTTAATTTACAAAAGGTTTCATCAACAAATCACAACTAGTATTTTAATCTATAACAATCTGTAGATTATGTTCTAATCTAACTATAACACTTGGACTCTGCGTAAAAGAAGAAAATGATTTCCTTTTATCAATCCCTCAAATGGAAGATACTTTCACAGAACTAAGAGTATAGAAATGTAAAAAGAACAGGGCCCTTTGGCTGACAGGAAAATGAATGACTAGCTGGCAGAATTCCACCACTGTATGTCATATGGTAGTATTACATTCAGTGAATCCATCAATCACAATGCTGTGACCACAGATTCAACAGCTCAGGGCAATCTCACCTGAAAACAGGCAAACACATGCTTCCTTAATTCAATCATTCTGTTTTGTGAAAGTGGAGAGGTGAAAGACTGCATAATGTGGCAAAAGGAGAAGCAGTTGTGAGGCTGACAAGGTGGTTGTAAAACAGAGTTTGAGTTTTTTGGTTTGGGATAAACAGCTGTGTCAATACAAGCTATTCTTGGTCTTCTTTGTCCTTCAAAGGATCATAACTGACAGCCTTTCTTGGGCTCTCAGGATGTGTCTGTGTGATTACATTTACTGACAAAAGTTCTGAGCAGATTCTCCCAGTGGTTAAAAAGTGGCTGAAAACAGAGAAGAGCACCAGCCATTTTCAGGGCAGCAGTGCAATGCTAAATGTCCCACATTCCCCAGCGAGGGAGGCACCAGACGAAAAAAGGAAGAGGAAAGTGCAACGGCACGGAGAAACACAGTGGAGCAGGAGAGAAAGACATCGCAGGGGTTTCTCACCAGCTTTGGCCTGAGATCTTCCTCCTCTCCTCACTTTGTCCTTCATGGCTGTGGGCTGTTGTTCTCCTTCAGTTGTCCTGCTGTGTTTTTACTTTTCTGTGCTGTAAACTGCTGTCCCTCAAGGTCTTGCTTCAGGCTGCTGGAGGAACGCACTAGAGAGGCAGAGAGGGAGTAAAGAAGTGTGACTGGATTGTAACGAGAATCCAGCAGAGTGAAAGTAAACGTCTGTCTGTTCAGGACTGTGACTCCTGCCCTGCCCCTTTCTAAGGCAAACTCACTTTATCTGCTCTCCCTTAGTAAAAAAGCCACACCCTCTTATTGCTCCACACAGGATCACTCTGCATGTCTCTCTCACTGGGTGTGTCTATGCAACCACACCACTTTTGACTTCATGCTATAAGTCTTGTGGTTCATTTTGGTCAGTCTTCATTGGAACATAAGCTACTAATCCTGCCTTTAATTAAATTTATATGTTTACATACAGTTTCATTTTTTACATGTATATAAGTTAAAGTTAATATATCTGTATGTCATGCACCAAGTCACCAAGTTAAATACCTTGTTTGTGCAAACTTTTTTGGCAATAAACTTATTTCTGATTCTGATTTCAGCCTAGGTCAAATGAGTTATTATGGCTACATCCTCTATGTTACACACATGGTAGCAGTAGTTGTAGTAGTAGTAGTGAAGGTAGTTTCCAAATATGCAACTATGGGACAGTTACCCTGCCACAAATGGGTGTGTCTATGCCTCAAAACTGTGCTTTCTTTTTCATTCACATTTCACACATACCTGGGCATAGGTCCAAGTAAAAGTTTAAGATTTATGGGTGAGGCCGAAGTGATTTGATGTGTATTGTTGTGTCATGCTGTGCTACAGATTGACATTCCACCAAACATCTTCAGTATGTCGTGGGACATGCCCTGCTTGTAGTTTCACTGTCTCTCTATTCATTTATGTATCTAAGTGTTCAACATGTTATGACTATTGCAATGATTAAAAAAAAGACTATATAAAATCTTCATTCGGACTACTGCATATAATCAGTTAGGCTGCATCATTGGTAAAACAAGAACAACAACAAAAAGCATAGTCCATACTGTACATTTAGTGCATATATAGGCTATATTTGAGTTTACAAGAATATAACTCACCCAAACACCTCTCCAAATTAAAATTAGCCGATGAACGTATGAAGAAACGTTTTACACATTTAGCTTCCTCTGTGATTTGAACTTTGCACGTCTCTAGTCTGCAGAAGAGGCAATAATTAAACTCATTACAAATCCGTGACGTCGGCTTAAAAATAAAGAGGCGGTGGCCTCGTGAGGTCTCATGTTGCCTTCAGAGTTCCTCGGAAATTTAAACTTTATACAGATCTTTTTCACTATAAGTGATGTTTTATGTAGATGGTTTCATCAGAGTTTAATGACTGACTTAATTTGTGTTGCAGCGGAATATTGATCTGAATAAAAGTGACAATGTTTTTTAATAATTTACTACATATATTCTTTCTAAATGCATTGGATTCTGTGTTTGCGTATTTTATTGTCTCTGCTGGTCACACAATGAAAACTCGAGCTTCGGAAAAAATTCTCCCTGTTCACAGTGTTGTTATAAACATTTTACCCTTAAGTTAGTGTTGTCGTTCATGAACGTCAATGTCATAATTTTCATATTTCCGATGACACTGTAAGGCAACGTCTGACAGTGGGACTGTCCTCTGCTAGTCGAGCTAGCTAGTCTGAGCGAGCTGAACAACGAATAAACCCCTCCGCTTTAACTGTATGTGGAGTTGTCGGTGAGTTAAAGTTAACGGCTGTCTGTACTAGTGTTATAACGTCCAAAACACCAACAGGGTGTGAGGACGGATAATTTAACACTAATGTCAGCCATCGTAACTCAGCTAGCATGAACCTCTGCCAACGTTCACAACTCTTGGCCTCTGGGATGTATCTGTTGCAGTTTGGGATGTGTTTGGTGCTGCTTTTCTTTTAAATTACCCGCCCCAGTAACACGAGAAATAACCGTTAGCATCAGCTAGTGTTGTTCAAGATAATGTTAAGAAGTCACTACGTAGCGTAGGCACATCAACACGACTCAATATATCCGCTGTGTGACGGTTAGCTGTCACGTAACGTTTAACTGACTGCTGTCATTCTGCTTTAAACTGCACTGACCAGCCGCAATTGAGACAACTGCGATTAGACTCCAGTTAACCACTCCACCGCAGTTTAGTTTACTAGTCAATCCCAGGCAAGCTTGTCAGGCTATAACTTGTTATGTAATAGCTGTGATTGTCTTTAATCCTCGCTTTCACTCCGTCTGCAACGGGGCTGTTTCAGGTCCTGTGTTAGTGTGCCCCCCTGCCCCCCCCCCCTCAGGTCCTAGCTGAGGATCGGGGTCAGGCCTAGGGCTCATGTCACACAGTCCTGGTGAAGAGGGGGGTCTGTCTCAGGCAGCCCCAAACATCAGCACCCAAGATCTGTTTGACAACCCTGCTCAAACTGTGGCAACAGGGAACACATCTGTGGATCAGGTGAGGGTGCATGTGTGTTTTTTTTGTATGGGTGTTAACAGTGTTGTTTGTCAAAGTCTGTTTCTAGCAGCTCAATGATTGGGGCTTAGATTAAGTTACAGTTAAGCATTGCAGATATGGTTGGTTGGGAATAGTGTTGGGTTGGCAATTAGGTATGGGGATGTTCACTGATGGGGGAAAACTTTAACACAGACACACAGATCTCAGAATGGTATAGCAAGTAATAGTTATAATGATCAAAAAACTCATTATTGGACAAATTGACTAACAATGAATCGTTGACATTTACTGTCTCAAAAAAAGGTTGAAATCTATGGTGTGGTGCAGAACAAAGACCCAGTCTGCCCTGTCAATGGGTTATCTACATCAGATAATCTGTTCACTCCTCTGTGTGGATTTAAGTACATTCTATCAGTGTCACCCGCCCCCCCCCCCCAAGTAAGGTTTATTTTCAGTTCTGGACTAGGCCAATCTGTGATAAGGTAAACCCTCGGTTTAAGCTGCCACTGAAAATTTGATTGAAGCAACATTGTGCCTCTATGCAACAAACATAAGATATTGTCAATATTTTCAACTATCTTCTATAATAACAAAATGCAGTTTAGGTGTACACACATTGTAATTTTTTTGCAGACAGCACCTCTTCCAGGGGAGACAATACAACCAGCACAGTGTCCAGGGCTTGTGTCAGCGTGTGCCTGCCCGTTAATGTTAAGCTGCAAAAATGATAAAATATTATAAGCAATGTGAATCACTTTTCTGAGGGTTCATTTCAAGATGACTGTTTTTAGCTTACATGACACTGACACAGTAATGTATTACTTCCAAGGAGATCAAGAAGATTTAATTCTTAGTCAGGGTGTTCCAGTAAGTTTACTCTCAGTCTTATTTCAGATCTGTACATCTGTCTTTTTGCACATTACACTGCAAACTGGATTGCTGATTTAGCAGCTGTGTGTAATGTGGGTGTTAGTTGTTGTGTCAAGCAGTGACAGGCTATCTTTCAACATGCTGAAACAGGAGCAGTGGAGTACCAAAATGTGTCACTGGCGGCAGTGTTTGTGAATGGAAGATATTCAGTAGAAAAATGTTGCTTACAAGCTGTAGTGCTATTAGTTGTGGAAAGACAAAGAGAAAAGAGACAGCTTGAAGAGGAGGAAAGACTAAAACAAGGCTTTGTGTGTCTGTCTGACCAAGGGAGAGGCTTGATCCTTTTCTGTTTGACTGTCCTTTGCTTCAGCAGGTATTTTCTTTTACTTCATAACTGAGCACTATTGCTGACACAAAGATAAAATTGTGTATCATTTCTCTCCAGGTGTCACCTGTGGTGGATGAGGCGTCTACTTCTTCCACCTCCTCCTATGAGATGCTTGACATGGAGTCAGTCCCACCTCCTTATCATGAAGTACAACCTCACTGGTTTTTCTGCCGAAGGGCAGATGACAACACCACCTGGCTTCCTTTCAGCAGAGAAGATTCTGACAAACTGGAGAATGCCTGCAACACTGGTGAGTGTGTTCATGCTATTAACAGCTGCAAGAACATGTCAAATAATTGCTGTTGACAGCACTGGCTTGGTGGCCATGACAACGCTTTCCTCTCTTGATAGGACATGCTCACTGTTACAAATGGTTTTAGGATAGGCTTATTATCCACACATGGTATATAGTACCTCTGTTTTATGTTTTAGAGTTCTCTGGTTTCTGGTTTTACAGGAGATTATGGGCAGCACTATTCCTTTAACATGTTGAATATTTACTGTGTATTGATAATTGCACTCATCACCCACACTAAGGAACAACAAAAACGGCAGTGAATAATTTACAAAGGATTTGACAATATTACTTCCCCCACATTCTAGATAAGGGCTCCCTAAAAAAAACTTTTGACTATGTAAGCTGCTCAGAGCCTCTTAGTATTGCCTTTCCTTGGCCCACATTCCTGTAGAAGGTTTGTCCGTATTATCCCAGGAGAGTGCACTTAATCTCCTGCTGCTGCTGCTGCTGCTGCTGCAGAAGTCCAAAGTGAGAAAAGTAGCAACATAGTCCTGTGGGTAAATTCTGAGTCAGCATTTAGCTTTACCAATTACCTGACTTGTGAATACAACAGTAGCATGTTGAACATACTACATAATCACTGTAGCCTTAATCCCATAATCATTGCCGTAACTAAAGCACTAACGTGTCCTCACAGAACCTTTGCTTAAATTTTGTCATAACTTTGTGTTTTTGTGTGTGCAGTAGGAGACGAAGAGGATGAGGTGGTGATAGCTGTGGATGGAGAGCGGTATGACGTGCACGTCAGGGAGAGGAAACGCTATGCTGTGTACTGGGAGCAAGGCCCTACTGAAGTACGCCGCTGTACCTGGTTCTATAAAGGAGATAAAGACACCAGGTTCATGCCTTACTCTGAGGACTTCAGCAAGAGTCTGGAGGTAGTCACCGTGCCATTGCTGACCCTCACCATCACACTGCTCATTCCTACAACTTGTGACTTATACTTACTGTATGTACTGGATATAATATCTTCCACTCTTACCCTTTTCATATCTGTGGGGTCTTTGATTCCTTCCTCTCATCCTGCAATTTTTCAGGAGGCCTATATGATAGCAGTGACCTTAGATGAATGGAAAAGGAAACTGGAGTTTCCAAATGGTGAGACTGTCATCTTACACAATCCCAAGGTAAGACCTGCTTTTAAGATGTGCAGCACAGCTTGCAGTACATTGTTTCCTTCTACTAATCATCTTCTCTCTCATCTTTCCGCTCCCCTGTTAGCTGATAATGCAGTATCAGCCAATAGGATTGCAGGATGATTGGGTGTCCTCTCCCTCAGAGCAGACCCGGCCACGTACAGTCAAGAGGGGAGTGGACAACATCTCTGTAGATATACCTGATGGTATGTGTCTGTACCAGTAAGGAATATTCTAGAATATAAACTCATTTATTAAAATATGAACTACACTTTACTCTCCTGTTCTCAGGTGAACCCGAAAAGATTGACCACCTTGTCTTTATGGTCCATGGCATCGGCCCTGCATGTGACTTGCGCTTCAGATCCATTATACAGTGTGGTAAGACTGAGTTTGTATGTGTATACTATAAATATATGCATATATTTGTTACGTCTTTTCTTCTTGTCTTTCTCCAGTAAATGACTTCAGGAGTGCTTCCCTGTCCCTCCTGGCCTCCCATTATAAGCATGCTCAGCAGGAAGGGCAGGTAGGAAGAGTGGAGTTCCTCCCAGTCAACTGGCACAGCGCTCTACATGGGGATGCTACTGGTGTGGACGAGTAAGTATGGAGAGACATAGAGAGCCAACAAAACAAGATCCACCTGTTGACCAGTGCTGCACAGTATGTCTCTTGCAGAAATTTGTGACACTCTGTCTTTTCACCCTTCCCTTTGCAGGGACATTCAGAGGATCACTCTACCCAGCATCAGCAGGCTGAGGCATTTCACCAATGACACTCTGCTAGACCTGTTTTTCTATAACAGCCCCACGTACTGCCAGACCATAGTGGACACAGTGGCCTCAGAGATCAACAAACTCCACACCCTCTTTAAACAAAGACACTCTGAGTTCAATGGGGCAGTTTCAGTGGTGGGCCATAGCCTAGGTGAGACGTGTACTAACAGAAACACACATTTAAATGTTTTTGAAATTATGAATTTTAATCCCTTCCTTAATTCTTCATCTCTTGCTCCTAAGGTTCTCTGATCCTGTTTGACCTGCTAACCAATCAGAAGAATGGATCAGAAGCCAGAGAAGGGGTACAATGGCATTCCTAATAAAAATAACATCAGCATAGGGATAAAAACATTACATATTTCCCTACATGTCACTAAGAAACTCTGCACCCTCTCTCTTTCTTCCTGTGCTTTAGGTGTCCTCCGATGAGCCCTTTAATCTGAACTGTGACACACTGCAGCAGACTCTGAGCAGACTGGGCCTGCAGCAATACCTGGATACACTACAGGCAGAAAACCTAGATCTGGAGTCACTGGTAATTAGGACTGGATACTCTATACTATTGAAACTTGGGCAGTTTTGGGTTAGGGTTTACTACAGCCAAAAACTACTTGTCACACACAAAGGACTGACGAGTTCTAATCATTAAAGAAAGTTGATTTTAATAACTTAAGATTGGCTCGTTAAACCAATGAATTGCTTCAGAATTTTGTTTTGAGGAGTTTTTTGGGCATCATAAACTATGAAGACATTCATAGCTTCATCTGAAAATCTCAGTAGAATAGAAGTTCCAAAAGCTAAAGACATTCTGTAGCCTACAGCCCTAATTAATATACAAAGCAGTTATTTTTGGGGAAACGGAGGGAACAAACAACTCTGTGAGCTAGCCAGTGGTACAAACACACAGCTTTCATTCACATGATGGATATTGAATGAAGTACTGTATTGTATTGGTATCACTTCAAGGGTACTATTATTACTGGTATTGTCATTTTGTAAATGATAATCAGCCCTGCACACACAATGGACATTCAAATTCAAGTCGAATACAAAGTTCAAATTTCTGGATCTCCCCTTTTAGGCTCTTTGCCAAGATGGTGATCTCAAAGATTTAGGAATTCCTCTTGGACCTCGGAAGAAGATCCTGAACTATGTCAGGAGGAAATGGTTTTCAGAGGTGAGACAGCTTGAAGCTGTACTGAGTTTTATTGTTTTGGAACATGGACCATTACAATCCCTTTACATACTTTGTTTCTGGGGTCTGGACTAGATGAAATTTACTTGAATGATTTTAATGCTTGTTGTTAATACTGTAGACATTACCTTTACTGTCCATATCAATGCTACACCTTTTAATCCACACCTTTGTTTGCGAATAATTCTTTTTCCAGGCTATTTCATGGAGCTAATTTGATTTGTGGCTGTCTTCTATATAATATATAATGTACAGTACACAGAAGTATGTGTAGATATTGTTAACTTTTTATACATCTCAATCTAAACAGGGTTGTAAGACGGCAGCAGTACGTCTGCCACCAGGGTTGCAAATTCCACCTGAGGTCACCAATGATCATGATGGTAACCAGTCTCCAGGACTGACGACACAGCAGTCCCAGTTCCACAGGGCCCAGTCTGTCACCAGCGCCGTAGACTATGAATACTTTGATGTCGGCATCGGACAGGTACCACACATAGACATAACAAGTTGTGCTTGGGAATACCAGTAGATAAAAGCTGTGAAGCATCACCTTCCTGCTTCTCTCCTCCCCCCCGCTTGACCTGGACAGACCAATGGAAGCATAGCCAAGGGACAGGTGTGTCTCACATGGAGTCCCCCATGCTCTTTGGCTTTGTTCTCAGCTCTCTATGATCTCACTGTGCCTGTGGGCTCTTTTCACATATAGTCTGTTCTTGTCAGGAAAAAAATCAAGATGATTTAAGTAATTGTGGCTATTTTTTATGTGCAATAGGATTTCCATGGCTAAGTCACATTGTGCAGACGTGATTGAGGCTACCATCTTTGTTCCACTGAGTCGTTTAAACAAATATCACACTCTGTGTCTGTGCCATTGCCATTACTGCATGAATGGTCAGCTCCCTGGTCTACCTGCTGTCACACCCGCTGGCTGTTGTCTTGTCATGAAATGTAGTTTAAATGTTTGTATTTGAACACCAAAGTTAAGTGTTTCATGAATAGCTGTTTGTCTTCATTGCTGTTTCATTCTTAGAATAAAAACTTGTTATGTTAAAATCATAACTTTTTTCTTTTAACAAACTTAATACCCCTTGTTTCCAACCCATCCTCTCTCCTCAGGTATCCATTGATTACCCACAGCTGGCTTTCCACCCTCAAACATTTTTTGCTTTTGGCTCTCCGATTGGAATGTTCCTGACGGTTCGTGGGCTCAAACACATCGATCCTAACTACACCTTCCCAACCTGCAAGAGCTTTTACAACATCTACCACCCGGTGGGTATCACATATGTGCTGCATCTGTCCACTCAGGCACACATCCTTCATTCAGCCCCAAAAAGAGATACTACCTGCTTTTATTTTCCACAACCACAGTTTTACTTTTTTGTTTCATACATGAGGCATTAACAGGACAGTTCATGTTGGAGATTACAGAACATGCACATGTACAAAAAAGAACTCTTAGTAGAAAAAGTAGTGGAGTAGTAGTAGAAATAACCCATTTTTGAGTCATCTGTTCTGTCCTATCCTCTGTTAAAAGTCACAGTCATCGTTTCCCCTTTATTGCTGTGTAGTATGACCCTGTGGCCTATCGAATAGAGCCCATGATTGTAACAGAGGTGGATCTGGAGCCCATGCTGATCCCTCATCATAAAGGTCGCAAGAGAATGCACCTTGGTATGCTTTTTGTTAGTTTCTCCTCATCTTTGTGGAACAATATTGGGATCTGAGCGTTTGTTTTGGTGGCTAAGTCATCGTGGCTTTTTCTATTTGTCTAATAGAACTAAAGGACAGCTTGACTCGTATGAGCATGGATTTGAAGAACAATGTTTTGGGATCATTACGGACGGCATGGCAGTCCTTTGCCAGACTACCAGTTGCTGCACTGCCCCCGGTAGATGAAGGAGACAGTACAATGGAAAGAGACCTTCAGGAGACACAGGGTAGAAAAATCACTTTTATTTTCCTTTATGTTTTTGTGGATGTTTTGAGTGTGTGTGTGTGTGTGTGTGTGTGTGTGTGTGTGTGTGTGTGTGTGTGCGCGCGTGCGTGCGTGCGTGCGTGCGTGCGTGCGTGAGTGAGCATACATGAGAGAGTGTCTAACCCAGTCTCCCTATACTCCTCTCACCCCTCTCTGCATGTTGTCATCCTCCCCCCCCACTCTCCTGCTCTATCCGTTGGTTGCTCCTGCTTCCCTCGCCCTTTATCACTTTACCTTGAACCTTAGCCACAGCGGCAGTCACTGCTTCTGCTAAGAGAGAAGAGAAAAGTGCTGATTTTTGGACTAAATTACTGGAGTGGCCCAAGGCCCTTCATAAGCACTTCCAAGGTAAGCCAGGATAGACTTGACTAGTATATACCAGGAAAGCAAGTTAATCAAGCTTACCTGTGGCTTTGCAACCTGGGTTTCTTTGTAAAACCTTGCATAAATTTGTCTTTCATTCTGCATGTTCTATTTAACTTCCGTGGTTTGAATCTGAAAAACAAACATGCACAAAAAAGCAAATACTTTCAGTGCCTGTTTTATGTTTAAAAACTATGTTGCAATAACCACAGCATTTATATCAGTTCCCTCACAAAGAGCAAATGTTACATTATATATGTCATTATTGCTGCTGACTTCCTCTAGTCCTCCTTCCCCCATGCCCGAGCCCGACTGCACTACTAATACTGTATATATACAGTACATCCACTCTTAAACTCCATCTCCAATTTACTGATATTGCTTTCAGGCCCTTCCCACTCTCTCCTGCTCACAGTTCTGATCAGGTGAATTTATTACTGCTTTACTCATCGTCAACATCTGAGTGACCGGCTCATGATGCACTCTTATTTGTGCTGAACAATAATTGAATATTAGTGATGACAGTTTTTTTTTAACAGGAATAATTAAAAACAGCAGGTGATGTCAGTCATCAGCAATAGGTCATCTGCAGTAGCTACATGCAAGCACATGTCCTGTTCCTCTCTGAAGCACCTCAAGGACTTAGTTTGTTTGTTAACTCACTCACAGGGAATACAGCTGTTGTCAGAACAGTCTGTATAATTAATTCTATGATGCATTTTTTTGTCTTACTTTTCACTCCCTGTATGTTAAAGAGGACTCCTCGCTTTTCATTTGTAATCCTTGCAATCTCCACTCGTTGTATGAAGTGTAGTGATGCAAGATCCCTTAGGATCCTGTGATCCTTTAGGACATTACACAATTTGAAACAGTTGCAAACTATTGTTTTTGGTGTTGTTATCCAAATATATTTAGCAGTCCATCTCTTCTTTCCTGATCTGTCACTGGCTGGTCTTTGTTTTTTGCAGCCTCCTCTTTTGTAAATCGTGTCCCTGCAGGAGTGTGTGAGGAGGCCGAGTCCTCAGTGTCAGCAGAGCAGATGGAGCAGCCTGAGATTAAAGTGGGAATGTTGAATGGAGGACGAAGAATCGACTACGTACTTCAGGAAAAACCCATCGAGAGCTTCAACGAGTACCTGTTCGCCATCCAGTCTCATCTGTGTTACTGGTAGGTTCTGTATATCCATGGAGGGGTGGACCACAGTAATTGTGCTCGTTTGTATTCTGTCTTCTTGATATTTTGTCTTTGCTGTCTCACATTTTACTTCCCTGATTTCAATTTTTACTTTAAATGTATAATGTTTCCCCCTTTCTGTCTATTAGGGAATCAGAGGATACTGCTCTCCTGCTGTTGAAGGAGATTTACGACAAGCTAGGTGTGGCCTTAGAGCAACCACAACAGTAATAAAGTTTTATGATTGTAGACTTGGTTTTTAACATGACAAAACCTGAAAGAGAGAAAATGAAGGACAGCTGTCAGAGACAGAGGCCGCACAATCCTCTTCAGAATGCCTTAGCGTCTGGGTATTACCTGACTCCTCCGCCCTCTCGTCCCTTGACAATGGAAACTCTTTGGCTACAGGTGATTGTGGTTCAGATATGACAGTCAACCTTCGTTTGAGGGAGCGGTGGCTTCTCATGCTGCCTAAACTTGTTGCAGGACTGCATTTTGTGTCTGTTAGTCGTTTCAAATCCACTCAAACATCGCTGTCACGCCCCTGATCTCACTTTTCTCTCTTTTATGAGTCATTCTTTATTTTACTTTAATTTTGCACTTTTCTAACAGTTGACATGCATGTAGTTGCAGCTGAATAATATTGAAAAAATATAAATCTGCTCTCATGATAACCAGAAAACACATAGTTGTGTATCAAGTATGATAAACACATTGGATTACAAACTGGAATCCCAGAATATAATTAAAGTTATAATCTTATAGATTTTATTGATTAGAATCTATCACATTCTGTATATTTCTCAGCTCTGTTTACAGAACTATAATTATATGTAACTGCAACAGGGTGTCTTGACCAAGGAAGCACTCCGTTAGCCTAACTTCAGACCTCACCTTTATTAATAAGCAGGCCCCATGGTTTCACTTGGTTGACTGCAAAAATGTTTATGTTTAAGAAGGAAAATAAAGGTTGACATTTTGGCAGCTATATTTTCTTTATGTCAACATTAAGGCCACCTGAAACCCAAAGCTGCTACTCCTTTGTGCAATATAATAATAAAGGTGATGACTTTTTTTTCATTTCATAGATATAGATATAGTCCCGATGTCACTGAAAGTTCAGTTCATCCTGCCTTCTGATAATATTTTATTTCACTTATGTAAAAGAAGAGTATTTCAATACATTGTGTATGTATTGAATGTGTGTGTGAGACTATAGTATGTATGTATGTTATAAACTGTACAGTTCCACTTTCCCTCGCCGAGGTCTGTGCCATTCCTCTTTAACCATATTTAATGCAAAATGTATCTTTCTCTAATTCCTAACAGCAGTACATTATTTATCATAAAACAATACATAGTGGCATCTCATGTTCTGACTTTTGTTGTGTCCCAAAATGTTTGTAATTGTCATAAGCCCAGCAATAAGAGAGTTGGCACATTGAAATCATATGCATTTTATTTAAAGCACATGGTACATAGGTTATATAGAAATTATATTTGAAACCATATCAATTAAGTTTGTAGAGAAATATACACAACAAATATCACTGTAATAATCAATCACAACTCTGTGCCGTCAAACGACATGGGGTCCAGACTGCAAAGTTGAGAAGTTCGTTGTTTGATAAAACTTTACAAATGATTCCTATGTTATTCACTGTGAGGACACCACCACCAGAGCTTTGCCCTGTGTCTCAGCCCTCTGGGTGTAACACACGCACGATACATGGATTAACCTGATGGGGTTGCTCATTTCTCTTCCTGTAGAAATGCTCTGCATACTAAATTATCATGTTTCTGAACTTCACCACTGTCTCTGTTCCTAAATGGTCCCAGGCTCCTCTTCCTCACCATAACTGCAGTTTTTGCACTTGATACCAAAATGTTGACACATACCAAAAATGTTCACTTTTCTGAATACATACCCTATGAATATGGTAACATGGTGTGTATGCGTGCCATAATAAAACATTACAAGTGTCTTTTTGTCTTCATTGGATTTCACTGAAGCATGCTTATTTTTTAAAATATTAAATTCATCTGCAGTTTTGTTCAGCATTTGTATCGTGTTGGACGCTGTTATAAAGAACATGGGCCTTTATTTACAACCTAAAAAATCGCATAAGTACTGCGTGCTTGTTAACTTAACGATAGTTGACAAACATAGCTCGATCATTAGCAAACACTGAGGAGGTTTAAAATCACCACAGAGACGGAAAACTAAACATTTCTTAATCCCGGAAGTAGAGGAGCTCCGTCGCTAGGCGACGTTGCTATGGCAAGTCACTGGAGCATGCGCAGTCGCGTCGACAACAAAGCATCACTTGTGGCGGTTGAGTTGACGACCAAGCTTTAACAACAAACATGAGGCAAGTTCTACTATTTGGGTTTGGCGTTTGTTTTCAAGGCTTTTATCAGTTCTCCTTGCTAAATTGTTTATGTTTCTGTTCATACTTTACGGCGCTAACAAGTTAAGCTAGTAAGTGGCCCGAGGAACATTAACGGCCACTGACTGACAAAGTTCATCAGACATAATGCTAACCCGCTGATCTATGCTAATTGTTCTTTTGTGGGTTGTTTCTGTGCATGAAATGTGATGAATTTCATTCAGGAATTAGGGACCCACCATAGTGAGCATGTGATTCATCTCAGTGGGAGGAAGTTATGCACTGAAGCCTCTCAGTTACTCTGAAAGGCGGCCCTTTCCTGGGCACCACTGCCTGACCCAGCAGGTCTCTGAGAGGTTTTAGACATTTTTCATTTTCCTAAGAGACCCACAGGATGGGACAGGCTTGAGACAAGAGGTATGTGTCACTTCTTTAATTATTACCAGGCTCTGCTGTATTGACACTCAGTGTGATTAATATTGGCTTTCACATACACTGTTGGTTAAAGCAATAGTTATAGCTTTTCACATGTTTATAGTAACTTCAGTCCATCTCAATAGATGATGAAGCTTTTTTGGTCACACTGAGTCACTGTTTGTCAAGATTTTTTTTAATGTTTTGTGTCATGTTAAGAGGTCAGCATCCAGTGATTGTCTTAGGAAATTAATGTATGCAAACAAACTGGGGTCTGATAGTGTTTGTGTATTCTCATGCTAAAACTCAAAAGGGCTGCATGGGTGGGTTTGAGGTCACAGCAGGTACTGGGAATGTGACACAACAATTGGGGCTGTGTTTCAGTGCCGCCAACTCTCCCTCTGTCATCATCCATGCCTCCCCCAGGGTCGCAGATCTGGCATTCAGCTGACCAACAATAGGAGAGACTCTTTAACGCTTGAACAATACTCACCCATGACACATACACTCTGACACACACATCTCCCCCTAAAACTCCCTGGGCTTAAAGCGCTTTAAACAACCCCCGTCACACAAACACACACCATCTCTGGCTTTCTTCTTTTAAAGGCTATGCACTGCCTGTCTGAGTGAAAGTAATCTGCCTCTGGTGTGTGTGTGTGTGTGTGTGTGTGTGTGTGTGTGTGTGTGTGTGTGAGAGAGTGTGTGAGAGAGAGAGAGAGAGAGATTTGGAGGGTGAGGAGAAGCGGAGTGAGGAGGCGGGACTGTCAGCTATTCATGTGTGATTAGTAGTACTCCTCTCTGTACAGCATCAACACAGTGAAAAGAAAGGACAAGGAGAGGCGAGGCTAGTTGGTCGGTTAAATAACAGCAAGTCAATCATGAGAAGCAGTGCTTTGTGCAGTTCTGATGTTGAGTCAGTCTGTCTAGAGGAGAGGCAGAGGTGAAAAGGGACGTACGGAGCATCTGTGGTAGACCTGAAACAAACACAGACTCAGCTGTTGCCATGGGGGGCTCCCTTAGCCAGCACAGGAAGGGCTCGGTCAGCTCTCCTCGGAAGAAGAGCAGCATGTAAGATGAGATGCTTCTTCATTTGTATGTTTGTGTGTGTTCTTGATGAGAAAAGGAAACAGCAGATTTTGCCCTTTGGTACTTGAGACACTGTTCTCCTGTGTGTTTAGACTCAGTGCTTCTGTAATGGGAAGGGGAAGAGGAGTGGGAGATTTAGGGTTGAAGGGCAGTGCTGAGACCTTGATGCTTCCTGTGGAGTCAGGGTTTTCCCTGGTGGACTGAAAGCAAATCAGCCTATCAGACTCTGCAGTGCAGTGCTCGCAGCCTCTCCTGGTTTGTTATTTAAATACTGTTTTGGTATTCACATCTAAGGAAATAGAGTGGTACAGCTGATATGATTAGCTGAGAGGCTAATATAGTGAGCATGAGCTGACTATGCTCCTGACATTAAGGCAGTGTCCCAGCCCAGTCATTGTTTTTTATACTTTAGTAGCAGCAGCTTTTACAGAAGAGTTCATGCTGCTGTCGACTATATTTATTATGCATCTGTGGCCCTAATTCTTTAGTGGTATTTTTATCACACAAGCGGTAGAGTTTATTTCTGTCTGGGCAGGTAGCACAGCTTCCTGTCCTGTTCATGCTGTGTGTTTGACATCCTTTAAGCACTGTGAGATGATGCATGAACTGCAGCTGTCTTAACAAAATGAAGAGAGGGAATAAAGATGTTGCTGAAGCATTCGTCAGAGCTTGAAAGCACTTAACCCCATGTGCCCTTTTCTATTTCCTCTAATCCTTTGTGACAGGGTCCTTTCACTTTGTCCCCCAGTGATGCTTTATGTCTTGAAAGCCTCTGTAAGCCCCTTGTAGCGGAACACTTTTTCTCAATACATGTAAATGCACAGGAATATTCAGCCAGTCTTTTCTCTCATATCTCTGTGTTTACCCAGTTATTCAAACAATGGAGAACACCAGGTGTTAATATAAGAGGCAGAGCTGAAGCAGATGTTTTGGAGATGTAAACACAGAGAGTGACAGAAAGATAAGAGCTTGGAGAGACCGCCATCTAGAGAAAGCTATGTTAAAGAAATGCTCAGTGTTATTTTGGTGATTTTTTTTAATCTCACTGATCACATGAACGTACTGTAGTTTGTTTTGTTTGTGTTAGGGTAGGTGGGGGTTGGGGCCCTCCCTGTGGGAAAAGCCAACCAGTGCCGTGGGAGCTCAGTTTTTTTAGCCTCAGGTCTAATTATAGTTAAACTCAATCATCTGTTTGAAGTTCTAACTGGTGCAGTCTCTCAAGAAAATCCTGACCAACCAGATAGTCCCTCATGTGGGAAGAGTCTGACTTGCATTTGAAGCTCATTTCTTGCTGCAGTGTTGTGAATTGAGGCCACTGTAGGCTGGAAAACTTTGCTAATCTTTAGAGAGAGATGCACACTGTAAATAGACGATGACAGGCGCAAAATGTGAAGATGTACATTTTAATTATGCATAAGCCTAGGCTGACTAGTCTTGCCAGAATGAAAGTGAAACTCACTGCAGAATAATGTTGAAGTCAATGCCTAAAAGCCTCCACTTCTTGCACAATATTGTTATAATGATTACAGTGCAATGAATTCTATCAAACATCAAGCTATATGGTATTACAAATGCACATACAGTCTAGCTAAAATAGCTTTATCAGGCAAAGAAAACTAATGGAAACATCATAAAGCAGAACAGTGGGGGGTGTCTCCCTGCTTTGTGTGCATGCATGTGTCTACAATGTGCATGCACTGTTGTCTGGGAATTGTGTGCTCTTCTGCCGCTGTTGTCGTCAGGAACAATAGCTCAGTTGGTGTCTGTTCATGACTTCTCTGATGCGAACCCCTCCTCTCTTTTAACCTTGTTCCCTCATTCTTTCTCCTCTTTTGTTTTATCATGCCTCTCTCATTGCTCGGTAACATGGTGCTTTGGCTCCTTTCTGTTCAACTCTGTTCAGTTTTCTGCTCTGATTGCTGCTAATTGGATGCTCTTTATTAAAGATGCAGATGTCTTGGGATGTAAATACAGATATGCTTGCTGAAAGCATTTCAAAGACTTTATATCTTTCTTTATATTTTGGAGTCTGCTGCATTAAAGTATAAAACTTAGCAAGAGATTTTGTAAAGTAAATATCCTTAGCAGTGTGCTGCCTTCTTCCTGTGTGTGCGATGCTGTCTGTACACGTGTTCATACACTTGTGACTCTTTCAAAGCCGGAGATCCTGTCAACTCTTTTCATGCTCCTAAAGATGATGTCAGGCCTGTGAGGCGACTCCCTCACTTTCTATTCTTCTCTTGGCTCCTTTTGTCCTTTTGTGCTCTTTCATCCTGGCAGTGCGGCCCTGAAGGACTGGCTTTTGTTTTATATTTTTTCTATAAGGAATCCATATGAAAGTCCAATATTGAACACTAGGTGGAGCTATATCATAGAACAGTCCAGCAGATATGACCCATTCAGCAACATTATTCTGTTGAATTGCTGTGCGTCACACTGGTCTTCATGTCTATGTTTCACTGATAAAAGTAATACATGTATGCAGTTGATATATATTCATACACATATAGTGTTTGACAAATTTATGAGACCACTATCCAGTGTAAGGTGTTACCCACCACTCCTCTAAATTAACATTAATCGTGGTTACCAAACCATTACCATTAGTGCTTGTTTGTTATTCTGGATTAATTTCTGACTTCTCAAAGAATTCCAGTATTCTGACTCAAACTTGGCAATAAAAAGGTGAATTCAGTTTGAAATTCCTCACTCCTGTTTAAAATGGTGAAGTGTAGGGAACTCGGTTAGAAAGAAAGAGGCTGAATTAAAGCTCTTCATGATGCTTGAGGCTCTTTGAGACAAATAGGGCAGGTGGTTTGTTAAAGACTGTATATATTCCCCCTACTTATGCCTCTACATACACTTATATTTGTACACACAGCCACATATTTACACATGGCAGACTGTAGTGGTAGCAGAACATGTGCTTGGAACCCTATCCACAACATTTTGTTTATCCACAACATTTTGTTATACATATCGTTAGTTTTGCTTTCTATTAAAACCAAACAATACTGACCTGTTAGTGTTGAGTGTCTGTTTCTCAGCCACATCCTCTGCGGCATAAGAACAACTACTATGAAGAGAAGTTTGTCTGAGATAAATAAAAGTATAGAAAAAGCCATGATTAAATATTAGTTTGGTAGACTGTTATTATTTAGGCTATTATTGTCCACTGTACTCCGTTTTGAAAGAGGCTCATTTGTTTTTCTTTTACAACATCCAATAACCAATCGGGTATCGATGGGTATGCTAAGCTGTACAGCCCTTTGAGTTTAGACACAGCACTATATTGTAAATATTGACACTGACTGACATGTTTATCAAACATTGCAAGTTTGCTGTTTGACATGGTGTGCTGTGTAAATGTTGATCAAAGTAAACATATTTAAAGACATGCTTTCTACATTTCTTTTTGAATGTAACTTGTAATTGAAACAGGGTCACTCCCTGTTAGTTGCTCAAGTCTAAAATTAAAAGAATGAAGGCTGCAATTACATGCCACAGAATAAATGTTGGGCAGACAACATACTGTCATCTCTGTTACTCTAGCAATGCAGGGTACAGGAATATAAAATACAAAATAAAGGCTGTGAGGATAAAAAAAAGAATGAAAATTGCTCCTCTTTCTGGGGACTTATTAATTCATTGTGTGTATTTTCCCAAGGTTGGCACAAGAGGAAAGGCCGGCGATCCGTTAGCATGTCTAAAAATAATCACTGCAAATTTTTAAGATACCTTGCTGTGAACCACATTGTTGGTCAGGGGAAATGTTGACGCTATACGAAATGATCTGGCATCATACAGGGGATTAAGAGCAGCGATAAACAGTCAGTGATAGAGAAGCTTCTTTAATTCCCTCTCAGTTTGCAGTATCTCAACCAGTATCACATCTCCTCTGTTGTGGCTCACAGACATGTTTATCATTGCTGATGTATTCTTAGCTCATAACCACACGTGCTGCTGTCATTCAAAATGTAATTGATGACTAAAGATGTGCATTCTTGCTGGATTAACTAATGGCAAACACACATAATAGCCAGGGTTCAGTGTGTGTTTTATAATAAGCCCACTCCTGTGTGTTAAGATGATGGCGGCTCTAGCTCACATATCTGGGTGTACTGTATATGTGTGGGTTTGCCACTGTTTCACTGTGTGCTATTTGTGGTTTCAAGGTATTACATAAGAGCTGATTCTTTTGCTCTCTCTGTGTTTTTGCTTTCTCTTTCTGAAGTTTATGTCTCTGCTGGGCAGAGAGTCAAGGAAACTCTGTCCACTTCTGCATGTCGCCTCTCTGTCTGTGTTAATGTATGTCCAGAGGCAAGTTCACTACTTCAAGGTGTAGCCTGCAAGGAGTAGTGCAACACAGGATGTCTCTTACTGCTTGAGGAGGTTTATTAGCTTTCGTCCACTACTAGACGGACAGGTTTGTCCTCTCAGCTGAACAGATAAGGAAAAAAAGGAGGGAAAGGAGACAATGTCAGGAATGTTTACAAAAAACAATAGAGCATTTTAGATTTCGGTCCTTCCCAAAACCTCACTCTGTCACTGTGTATTCTTATCCCTGTTATCTCTCTGACTCTCACTCATCATTAATCATTAACTAATTTGCTCTATTTTTCATTCCAGCCATCAGAGATTGAACAGAGCGTCTTTCTCTGTGCTCACCAGTGTGTGACATCATTTTTGAGTGTGTTCATGCATGTATTCATGCCTGCCTGTCTGTGTGGACCAGCTCAGTGTCATCAGCTTTCTTTCCATGTTTTCCACATGTGAGCAGTAAACAGTAGGGAACAGTGAAAATAAGTAGAAAAGCAGCTCTGCTGCTTCCTCTCCCTGCTCACCTTCTTCACAGTGGCTGAACCATCCTCCATTTATTAGATTAGTCATGGGCTGGGTTTTGTCAAAGAACTCATCTCATCTGGCCTTGATGTAAGAAAGAGAGAGAGAGAGAGAGAGAGAGAGAGAGAGATGGATGCATAAATGTGAAAGCCTGGACTTAGAGTTACATAAGCTAGCCTCAGAGGCACATGTGTGGCTGAAAGTGTGTGTGAGCAGCGATGAGAGCTTTAATCCAAACGGCTTTTCTGCCAGTCCGATGGTTGGTTGCACCATTGCTGTTGAATCTAGGTTTGCTGTATTGATTTGTTTGCCGTCTGGCCTGGATGTTTTCTCTGAACAATAGATCCTCTGTAGGTTCGGTCATACATCATGGAATTAACGGCCGTATTTCCAGTTCAGATTTTATCTGTAGATTAGTGCGTAAATGAGGTACATTCTTAGTCCTTTGTATAAATATCTTTGGGACCCTGTAGTTGTTGTATTGCTTTATTCTTCCAGGGGAATGTAGTGCTCCATGGTTGCTGCTGGGAACTGTGAAGCAAACAAATCCTTAACAACTCAAATTACTTTGCCACAAGTCACATGTAGATAACCAGAGCTTTACTGCATTTCACTTTATACTTTTCGGGAATTAGAGAGGGTGTAATTTCATTGAGCTGAGCTTTATTTGAAAGGTAGGATATTGCAGTGTTATGAGTTCAGGATGTAAGCTTTATATCCAACCAAACTCATCTCCTTACATCTTAAAATTTACTGTTGGCCTCATCATTTCCTCCCCTGTTCTCTTTTCACCTCCTCTTTTCTTAAAGACACAGTCTGTCTGTCCCAAGATGCTTCTTTGCCTCTTAAAACAGGAAGCACTGCCTCTCCTCTTCCCCTTCTCTTCCCCCCACAATCAGCAAACCCTGAAAGTCGTGGGGAGGGGGAGGCGAACTCCTGAAAGAAAGCTAACAAACATGCAGAAGCCGGGCGAGGCGATGTCTGTGAACCAGCTGATCGTCCACCCAGACACAAAGAGGGGAGGGGGGCAGAGAGAGGAGTGACTACTGATGCTCTAGTAATCTGCACTGTGTGAGTCAGTGCTGTGGAGAGCAAAGCAGCAACAGAAACAGCAGCAACGTGAGACACGTTTCCCTCTCACCAGCGTCAACAAAGCAGAGGAGCAGGATGGGAAAGCTGAGCTAAGCGAGAGGAGGAAGTGAACGAGCCGTATAGAAAGAAATAGGGGCAGACGCTGACGTTAGGAGGTAGAGAGGCAAGACGACAGCTTGTTTTTGAAGTAGATAAGACTGAACCAGACTGACAGCACTGACAATCTAAAACCAATCCAGAGGAAGAGGAAGTTTGCTGTTAAACCTCTGAGTTAGCAGCAGTTTTGAGCTCAACGTGGTGCAGGGATGTCGTGGTTGTCTCCGGTCCAGTGGGCCAAATGGACATGGTCAGCAGTGACTGGGGGTCCGGGGGATGAGGAGCAACCCGGATCCAAGGGTGGCGAGGATGAGAAGTAAGAGGGGCTAGGTCACTATGTTTGTGTGTGTGAAAGAGAGAGTGAAGCTGGAGAGAGAGAGACAGCTGGTTCATAATTGGCTCTATTTAAAGAACAACAGGAGAATACCTGGAAAGGAAAATGTGATTATCTGCATTTGATTGAATTTAAGCAGCACTAGATTGATTGTGTGGTTGTGTGATGGCCGCAGATTCCCCTGAGTCATACTGACAGGTGGTGGATATGTGTACACAAAGAGAGAAATACATACACACACACACACACACACACACACACACATTCACTCAGAGACTACTGTGGTATAATCTTGGATTCTTTCCTATGCTGTGGCTAGATCATGCTGTCAGTGGCTAAAAACAGATTCTTATACAGACACTCAAAGTACTGTTTACTGAGCCCCTGCTTTGTGTGCTCCATCCTGTTTCTTTATGAGGCACCAAACGCAGAGGATATGACTGTGTAGGCTTGTTTTTATGTGTTCGAGTGTGTGTGGGGCTGTTTGGCAGTTGGGAAACAGTTGCTGAAAGTTGGGGGGAAGGGAAAAAGCCACATTTTCCAAAGCTTCTGATTCTTTTTCTGTCCATTTCTAGTTTCTAAGTAACCATACAGGATTGCAGCCGCTGGGGCCATCACTGGGACGTGATTCAGTGTGTGTTTATGTGTGTGTGTGTGTGTGTGTGTGTGTGTGGTGGGGGTGGGTATGTATATATTAGGATTAGCTTTGTCTCCAGAGTGTGTGAATATGTTTGTGTGAACTGGTCAGATCAGAGATGGAGTGTGGTTGGGTATTGGCACTGAGCTCTTTGTTCCTTCTCATGCTGTTTTTCATTAGTGTGCGGACGTTTTGATGTGTGTTCAAGTGGCTGCGAATGGGTACACACACACACACACACCACATAAAGTCTCACTCTCCCTTCCTTTTTGTCTCTCCACAGTTTTGGAAATAAATTTAGGCTGGGTGTCTAAGCAGCTGACACAGCAGACCAAAAGACTGTGTGTGTGTGTGTGTGTGTGTGTGTGTGTGTGTGTGTTCTCATTGAGAGGCAAAGGATGCAGGTGGTCTTGCAGGATTTTGCTCCCTCTCCTCTCCCTTCCTCTGACTTCCTTTAAAATAAAAGCAGCTTGTTTATTTTGAGCGCCTTGAACTCTGAAATCTATTGTTTTTATGCCACTGTAAGAAAACAGAAGATTGATATTAGAAAGTCGGTGCTTGTTTCTGAGAAAGAGTTAAACACCAACATACAATCCAAGCTTTCATTCTTATATTTACATCATTTAGTAGCTCTTTGGATCATTTATATGTAGTATTGTATTATTTATGTATTTATTTATTACATATGTATTTATTTAGACTTATCATTGTTTACAGTTCCTGGTTATAGTTTATTGTTTTGTATCACACATGCTTTAAGTCACTTCATGAGAATAGTTAATTTTGTTAATGGTTTATATTGGTCAGGACATTTTCAAACAGGAGATTTTCTCTTTAGGTCCAGATAACTTGCTACACACTCTCACCCCTCTTCTACCGTCTGTTTGTTCATTTCTGTCTCTCTTTTCTTTTTTTTTTTTGAAGGCTATCTTTTAAGGTCTTCTTGTCTCTTTCTCTCCACAGTTCAGACTCAGAGGGGGCCTTTGAGACTCCAGAGGCCGAGTCTCCAGGTGTTGTGAAGCAACTGAGCCAACTGGACAACTCCAGCCACACAGGTGGGAAGGCTGAGCTGTGTGGTCAGCAAGTACTTGAATTGCTGCTTGTGTTTGGACATTAAAGAATAATGTAACATCACTGTTTCAAATGTAATCACAAAGAACAGTGGTGTCACAGTGTCCTGGAATACATGTGTACATCTCTAAGAATGGTTGTTTTTATCGATCTAAAAGCTCTGTAGAGTATCAGCATTAGTATTGAAGTATTTAAAATAATATCCAGTTTAGATAGTTTATTGGTAGTGTATAGTGTGTGTAGTGTAGTGTCCACTGTAAAAAGTTCACCTCATAAATTTTACTCTAACACCTGTGGTATTATTAGTAGTAGTCAAATTAATACATTTTGTCCCTTTGGACACCATTAATTATTCTACAGATGTGAAATGTGTGAAATTGTGTTTCCCTCAACCTCAGAATGATCATGTGATGTACTTTAGAGGATTGGTTCAGGCAAATTAGAGTTTTTAGTTGTCCAGTTTCTGTGTGATATTCAGCTTTAAGATTAGTTTTAATTCACATTTCTGCAGAATAATTACACTTACAGTTCCTTGTTTATGTTGTTCGCTGTGTCAGCGTACCTGCTTTTGTTGTTCATACAGATCTTGGATCAGTAGAAGGTGTGGTATGAAAAGCAAAAAGAGTTAGGTTTTAGGCTCAGACTAGTTGATCGGCTGATGAATGGATAGCAGATGAACCCAGTCCACAGTCCTGCTCCTCACCCCTCCCGCTGCCCTGCTTTCACCACACATCACCATGGTAACAGATAATCTGGAGTGCATCTTCTGTGAAACAAATGCTTTCAAAGATGATGTTTGCAAACTGTTTCTCCATCTGCATTAGATTTCATTAAAGTGATTCTGATGTTGTACTGCACATGTATCAGGATGGAACTGGTCTGCATGTTTTGGACGGTTGATTTTTCACAGCATACGGGACACTGTGCTAGATGATAACAGCGAGATTAATGTGTTTGGTATTCAGTCTAGTTTACAGAAAATAACAGTCTCCTTTTCATGCTAAAATAGTCACATGCTCTGTTCAAATCTGGGTTAGTTTCATAAATAAAACATCAACTATGTGGAGAAACCAATATTCTGGTTCGCTATTATTAGATGATAGCAACTCAGGGGGAGTTGCTGTCTGTTCATGAGAATAACAACAGGCCAAATCTGAAACCTTAGACAGCTTTGTGTACCTGCATACTGTTTCTCTCCCACTTCCTCCTCAGCTTTTCCTCTTTTTCATTGAGTTGTGAAACTGCAATAAAGCCCTGTCTGATGTTGTCTTTGTTGCTAGGCCACATGGTAGTGTGTACTCTGCATGACTGGGTGTGGTTCCTCTACATCTGTTCCCTTCACCCTGTTCCCAGGGTGTGTGCGTCTAAAAGTACCCAGATTTTGAGCAGAAGCTTACATAAAGTTGCATTAATCGACATATGATGTAATAAGTCACAAGTTAGCCTTCAGTCATAACAAACAAGGTGAAGCTGTTACCTGCCGAAGGTGAAACCACAGTGACTTCATTCATGTTGTGTGCAGTTAGAAGAAATACAGGAGAATACAGAAGGGTTATTTCAGTTTTATTATTCTGTGTGAGTTTTACACTGTGAGTGGGTCTTTTCTTCAGTAACAGAGAGTCCTGTGTTTCAGCAGTTTTCAGTGACTCAACAGAGACCAGTCTGCTGCTGTGGTTGTTAGCTAGCTGTTAACGGGATGTGTGAGGACACAGGATGTAAAGTTCTCTGAAAGGAAGCCAGCAGCCATTTTAAGTGTTCTAACAGGAGGAGGAGAGGCCATCATTTCAAAATAAATCCCTGAATGACAGAAAAAAACATTAAGTGGCCACAGCATGGGGGATGTTTTACTGTTTTGGGACAGAGATGTTGGTAGAAGGATTAAGATCTGCTTCAGTGGTCTGTGGGTCAGACCTGCAGTGGCTTTTTGTTGCTAAATTTGCATCCTCACCTGAAACTCTGTACTGTGTGTTATTCAATTATGCATCTTGTTTAACGGTCCTGTCCTCTGTCATCAAGATTTACTGGAATGTTGAAGGATTCTGTGTAGGATTTAGTGGCATCTAGTGGTGAGGCTGCAGATTGCAACCAACTGAATACCCCTCTACTCAGCTCTCCCTTTCCAAGCATGTTGGTGAGCTACGGTGGCCTTCAGGTAAAGGCAAGAAGTGAAAATGAAAGGTCAGTGATTAGGCCATTATGCACTAAATCTGAGCTGCCAGACGGTTTGTTACACAGAACCACCTGAGAAGCCATCATTGGAAACATTGGATAAAGGAGGGCACTTTCAAAATAAAACTTTACAGGTGATTGGATGAACATCAGTCAGTCAGACTCTTGCTGAAGTCAGATGGGAGAAGAATTGTATTTGTATTTGTGATGTTTGGCTCTTTAAAGGTTCTTACTTTTCTTCCCTTTCCACAGTTCTCCCTGATGTTACAAACCACTTTCTGAACAACAACTCCAACCAGGGTGTCAGCCCAGTTTCATCCCAAGAGGTTGATTCCCTGAACAACCTCACTGGCTCCTCACCTAAGGACCACAGCTTTGGTTTGGACCAGAACCTTAACCTGACCCTGAGCAGCAAACCCAGTCCTGGAGAGGGCCTTTCTCCATCCAGCCCACTGCCCCAGCCTCAAGCTCTCCGGCCCCCATCGCTGCCCGTCCTCTCCCCACTAAACAAACCAGATCCTTTGGAGGTGGATGACGAGGCTCCGGTGACTTCTGACTCCAGCCCAGACTCAAACCTGATCCCTAGTCATGACATTTGTGTGGATCCTGATTTACTTAATGGCAACATGAACTCCAACACACAAAATACAAAACTGACCTGTGAGACCAACAGCACCATTATCACGTGAGTGAAACACAAAAGACCTCTTCAGCCATCAGTTAGTGGCTGAACGTTATGACTCACAGGTTTTCAAGCTGGACAAACAGTCCTCTCTTTTTTATGGCTGGGAACATGAGTGAATGCTCGCTATTGTGCACAATGAACCTGTTCCCATTTTATCCAACCATATGGCCTGTGGTGTATCTTCAAAGCTTCTGTCTGTCTGTTGTTTCTCTCCTGCACATCATTCATTCCTCACCAGCATTATTATAGTTTTAAATTATGTTATTGATTTTAATTATCCTTTTATTTTTATTTACTAAAATTACTAAAATCTTTAGTTTAAGTTTTTTATTTGCTTGCTTTAGTCCATAGCAGCAGCATTCAGCTGGGTGAAGTATTTTTAACAATTATGTTTCCCTACAGAATATTCTTTGAATGGTAAAGAGAAGTTAAAGTGGTAAACACTGCCCTCTTGTGGTTTTTCTGTTAGTTTTTTGCTGATGGAGAATCCAGTTTAGATTTGTTGATATTTTCAAGGTAAATGAGTGGTTTGACATGAGCTACACAATATTTACAGGAACAAGATCTTTGACATATGTAGTGGGTTATATCAAATGAAACAATATACTGTATGTCTGGTCATTTTTATTTGACATATTTTTCATAGTAAGATGAAAGATTTGTTCAAAGGTTTGCCTGCAGTCATTCTTGTTTCGCAGCCGAAAGTATTCTTGATATTCATCCTTAGTGAGCCAATCCAGGATTTTCCCCAGATAATAACGCACCAAAAGAGTAATCAACTTTTATTCCAAACATTTTCATTTTCTCTCTTCGAAGGTCAAGCCTGGGAAGTTTTCCGTAGCTCATTTAAAGGTCTTCTCATGTTACTTAGGAGATTTTATTTTTGCTTCAGTTTGAATATTAATATAAGTGCAAATAAAAAGTAACAGTTTAACCAATAACTGCCACCTTTCTACTTTTACTTTATTAAACTATAATAAGCCTCCGCTCACCTTGTGTTGAACCTAACCCCTGTCCCGTCCTCTCCTGTGTCTTTCCTTCCAAACCTGTCATTCTGTTTCCCTTCCCTATGTGTGGCACCAGGACTGCTGAGCAAGTCCATTTCCTCTGTGTTCTGTTGTAAGTACTGTATAACTGTGTGTGTCTGCAACCTCAGCCATCGCTGCTCTTAATACTAATTATTAAGTACAGGTCCAGGCTCTGCTTGACCTAAATTTTCTTTCAATCTAAAAGTGACGGTGAATTTATAAAGTAGAGGAGAGAGAGCATGTTAGTGGAAACCCTCTAACACTCCGAACAACTGTTCTTGCTCTTATTTAAATTTGGCAACAATCTCTTTCATTAATCTGCTTTTTCTTCTACGTAATTCAGCACTTTAAGCAGAACATGCGAGCTCAGCGCACACAGAGCAGAGCAATACGGTCTGCCTCTAAGGCTTTTCGTCTCTCTTGCTTCCTCTTCTCATCATCACACCAGCACACATGTACACATCTACAGATTTATGATCAGGTCAGTGTTGACACTGATGTTGTTGTTGTTGACCTTCATTCTCAGGAACTCCTGTAAAGTGAAGCAGAACCAGCTGATGCAGAAGGACGTCAGTGGACAGGTATGAACTGATCATGTGCCTGCCACTCATCTGACTGGCATTAGCATTAGTGTTAGCTATGGAATAGCTCCATACAGTCAGTGTGGTTGATGACATTTATTGTATTGTATATTTGCACTGATATCCTTACAGGATGAACATCATGGAGGCCACGCCACAGACGAGGAGAAGTTAGCGAGTAGTGCTGGTGTCAAACCGGACAAGGACCAAAGCAGTGAGTAGCAGGAGGCATGAAGATTGATTTTAATGGTGTACCACCCAGGTACAGTCACACTGATACAGCTGTGAATAGATCAGTTATTAGTGGGAGACCCAACTGCACAGAGATTAGATAACTGGATGATAAAGTTTAGACAGCATCCTTCAGCTTTACTCAATCAATACTGCACAGTGAGAAGGTCATCTTTGCCTTACTGTTGCAGCCATGCACAACATTAATCATTAACTTTTTTCTTTAATACAATAGTTGTCAACAATAGTCTCAAGTTACATACTTTGACAGGCTGATCCATGTTTCCAGAACATGGAGTGTTTTCCTATAAAAATACAAAAACAAGAAAAATGCTTAATAAGCTGAATAAAAGTTGAGCATTTCAGGGAAATGTATGTTTTCCATGTCTTTTTCTCAAATTTAGTTCCCTGGAGCCTTAATGAAAAAGTAATTCTTTCCATTACATAGATTTCATAAATGATGTCATACCATTCCTTAATAGATGGGGCATCTGGCTTGAGACATCTCTTTGTGGTTGTTTTTCTAGCTGCTGCACTCAGTAATCCAAATAATTTCTTAGTTCTAATAATCATTAACTATACACTATACACTTTGTGCTGAGACTGGTCGCTGTGTTGGTCTCAAACACCATGACAGTATAGTACAGCTGTTCAGAGCAGCAATTCAGTTTGTTTGCTCTGTTGTTTGTATGAGCACACAGGCTGCATGTGACACAGCTTTAGTGAGTGACTGGTCTGATCTGAGCAGATGTTGCATAACTGCATCACGTGCAGTAGCTTGAGCTTTTATTGTTTCTGAAAGCATGGTGGTTTGCATCTTTCCGTCTTTGCCCAAAGACAGACAGGTCTTAAAGATATATTGAGCTGATATTTGTATGCATTTTAAATGTGTGAATGAATAGTAGTGTCTTGATGACTTAACCAGTCATTTAGGTTCATGGTGAGTCATAACTAAAGTGAAAACTGCCAGTGCCCCACAGCAAGACTAGTATAACTTTTAACGACACAGTGAAAAGATAACAATGCATATCACAAGTCATGAGAATATTTTCAACAAGTCACACTGGAAATCAGAGAGTACTTTACATTTTCATGTCATATCATTGATCCATGTAGTGGTAAGAAATATTTCTCAAGAGAAACACAATGAAATAAATATTGTAATATGTCACGTTCCTCTGCCTGAACCATATTTCATTGCAGACCACAGCATCTTTGACCCTAAATTATTTTTAAACACACATCATTAACCATCAAATGTACTGAATTCCAGTTCAAGACTGCCTGGTGACATTAAAGCCTGAAGACTCAGACTGCTGCTCAGTGGTAAGTAAATAACACAATCAGTCACTCGTGTGCTGTGTCAGGCCCATGCAGAGTATATTTATTTATCATCATGGTGGTACATGATGGCTCTCAGTGCATGCAGCATTTTTCATCTGGCCACTAGGTGGGAGTGAAGCACTCTTACTTTGGTTAAAGGGAACAAATAAATCCAGATATTCATAACATTCCACTTGTCACTGTAATGGTCACAGTGAATGAGCAAGTAAAGCATGTTGTGATTTATTGATGTAATAGACTGCACAGTTTTGTGTTCAGAGCCACCTGCATTATTCTCTAAAGCTGTCTGACGTTATGACCACACTGTGCGACAGGACAGCAAGTTGTACTTAGTGTCTGCCATCATGTGCATGTACTCAGGTGACAGATGGATTTAGATTATCATTCAGGAGATTAGAATATGACTGTCATAATCCATGGAAGGACAAAATGAGAGAGGAGAGAGATGGTGAGAAGAGGAAGGATTGAAATGTGTGACAATGATGATTGAGAGGCCAGAGGGGTTCAGGCTTAAAATGAGCATGAGAGGTTTGAGAGTTTTGTCTGCAGTTTACGGACAGACAATATTTCTTTGTTTCTTTCTGTAACTAATTGGTAATTTGTTACTGATTGTTGATACAAACCAAAGCTCATACAGTATATTGTGTTTGCTTTTCTCAGCACCTACAGTATTACGAGTTTCTTGTTTTCCTGAAGGAAATTATGTATGCATTTTTTATAACATTAAACCGCAAACCAATGATAAGAAATACACAAAAAGATGGTTTGTTTTAGTTTAAAGGGTGTAGTTTTATGGAAGTATTTGAATGCATATTTGTGTTTTTGTTATGAATACCATGTACATTCTTGATAAGTTTAGGTGGTTTGATTTACCCCCATTAAACTACTGAATGCAGAATAAAACCGATATGCTCCTACCTCCAGCAGCTCGAAGAACCATACAAGCTGAAAAACAAGTTGGAAGGGAGTGAAATGCAGAAAACAGGAAGTCAGGTCCTGGACTCCATTTGCATCAGTGAGGCAGAAAAACAGGCCGTTCTCACCCTCATTAGAGAGGAGGTACACACTTTTATCACACTCACCCAACATGAAATATGTCATCAGTGTGTCTGTTTCCATCCAAAGGGACAATGTAAGTGTTTCTTTGTTTATGCTCACAGTAGATGTCTCTTTTCAGATCATCACTAAAGAGACGGTAGCCAACGACTGGAAGAACAAGTACGAGGACAGCAGAGAAGAAGTCACTGAGATGAGGTTAGAAAACCTGTTACTGCAGGATTTTTAATCACTGAAACAATGTGGCTACATGAGCTTAAGTAAGTGTTTTGTCT
Source organism: Synanceia verrucosa (assembly GCA_029721515.1). Classification (NCBI taxonomy): domain Eukaryota; kingdom Metazoa; phylum Chordata; class Actinopteri; order Perciformes; family Synanceiidae; genus Synanceia; species Synanceia verrucosa. The sequence continues at coordinate 23,611,394 of CM056551.1, read as the reverse complement.
TATTACAGGAAGATTGTTGCAGAATATGAGAAGACAATTGCTCAGATGATCGGTGAGTAGAAATGTTACAGGGTACTCGTAATATTTGAACTGTGTGATCAGGGGTGCAGAGCAGCCTTTTGTTTTTTGTGTAACCGTTTATTTCACTGGTTGTTGTAATGATTTTAGTGCCACAGTGTGATTTGTGTCATTTCGTACTGTGAGCGTACTGTTTTACTGAGTTAGAATAAGGAACACTGTGTTGTTTAAGGAGAGGCAAAGGAGCATTAGAAAACACCCCAGTTATTCACCTGGTAGAGCAGGCGTCCATTTTCAAAGGCTGAGTCCTTTCCTGTCTATCAGCTATAGTATCCAAAGAAGGATACTATATATGATCTACTTTTTATATTAAACATTTTATTGAAGGTAAAAACAACAAAACAAAGACAGATTAGAGTTACTTCATAAAAGAAGATCTATCAGCTGCAGACTGAGACTCCCACCCTGCTAGGAGGCGCTACTGCAGGTCATTTCTACTATCAGCCACACGACTTTATAACATCAGCACCATTGGCTGATGTGAACACAAACTGGACTCACTACTGTCATTTGTCATCAAACTACAATAACTAATTTGCACAGCATCCTTTCTCTGTTTTTTATGTCTATTTTTAAACGTGATAATTTAGAAGTCATATTTATCTATATCTTTTCTTTACTCAGTACATTCTGTAAATACTTTTCATTGTTATTACTGCTGTAGCAAGTGAATTTCCCCCAGTGGGGGGATGAATAAAAAATATTCTATCAGAAATGAAAGAAGAAACTTGAAAAAAGAACATCACTAAATACTCATTTCACTCAATACTTCTTTGCTTTTGAATGTATCCCTGTTTAAATCTAATATTTCTTGCTTTTAACAGACTGAATACAAGAAATAAACTATTTATTTACCCCACAATGTCTTCTTTTCTCTTTTCAGAGGACGAGCAGCGCAACAACCAGAGCTCCCAGAAAGCTTTGCACAAAGTGACAATGGAGAAGGAAGCCGCCCTGGCAGACCTGAACTCGGTGGAGCGCTCTCTCTCTGACTTGTTTCGGCGTTATGAAAACATGAAGAGCACCCTGGACGGCTTTAAGAAAGTAAGTGGTCAAAGGACGAGTTCAGTCAGATACCTGCTCTAGGAAAGTGGTCAGTGGATATTAGCACAAAATGGAGGGCTGTAAGAGGATTAAGGTCAGAATAATGTTGGAAGGTATCCTATGATTAGGGACAGTGGTAACTGGAGGGTTACTAGATAAACCTGCTGCAGAATGAAACCCCTTCATTAATGCACTTTAGCCCCAAATCTTGACCCCCAGTTGACCTGCAGCTACTACAGTAATAACCCTGTTCTTGTTGTTTGTTTCCTCGTATAGAATGAGGAGGTGCTGAAGAAGTGTGCTCAGGAGTATCTGGCCAGAGTCAAGCAGGAGGAGCAGAGATACCAGACACTTAAACTCCACGCTGAGGAGAAACTAGATAAGTACGTGGAGACTGAGAGGAAGTATAATTTTCCTGTGGAGTCAGTTATAAAATACTAAAAACTTTTAATAAGTTTGAGATTTAATTTCCCTCATTCCACACATTTCTCAGGGCCAATGAGGAGATCGCTCAGGTGCGTGCAAAGGCGAGCTCAGAGAACATGGCGTTGACCGCCAGTTTGAGGAAGGAGCAGATGAAGAATGAGTCTCTGGAACAAGCTCTGCAGCAGAAGGTAACTGGCATCCTTACCTTTCTGCAAACATGAAGCTTTCATCTCTTCTGCACTTGGCAACATTTTTTTAAATTCATATTCACTTGAACTGTCATGGGATTCTGGAAATAGTATATAAAATAGGCTGTTAAGGAAAAATCCTGAATTCTCTAACTCCCTCTAAAGCCTGTAATAGTGTTTGCAAAAATCCAGCGCTCCCTGTTTACCAGTCACGTTTGGTGGAGGAATAGCTGCCTGTCAATCACAGCCTGCACACACACTGCTAACAAGCTGAGTGTGAGTTGCTTTAGACACGGTATGTCTGCTCCCAGCTTGTGTGCACACACACTGGCGTGCACTCACATGCACTAACTCGTCTCCAAAGGGGAGGGGGATTGTGGGACAGTTTTGGAGCTTAGTAGAGGTTGGGGGAGGGTCCTGAAAGTTGTGTCAGTTTGAATTTTCCCACTTAGACTTGGAATTTCAAAGACTTGCAAACTGCAGCTTTAATAATAAGCCATGCAACATGTTTTTAACACTGTAGCATGTAGAGATATTTACATGTATGTATTCATTCTCTGTTGTGTTGTCACAGAATCAAGAGATGGAGGAACTCACCAAGATCTGCGATGAGCTGATCGCTAAAATGGGAAAAATAGACTGAGAGACACTCCCTGTGAATCAGCGCCACCATCCCTCTGGGCTGGCCTAACAGCGACACCCTGTGCATGCCCCCATCCCTGAGGCAGCTCTCATCTCCTCTGCCAGCCCTGTGTCACAGAGACTGCTCATGTACAGATGTCTGAAGTAACTTCCTGTATACTACAGTTGCACTACTTGTGACCTGAATCAAGAAGGTTCTGTTCATACTAATACTTGTTCTAGTTGGGACTCTGTTATATATATGTGGTCACGTTGTTGTGTTTGCGTTTTTTGCCCATGACAAGGCCATCTGGACCTCATGTGCTTTCGCCCATTGTGCCAGCCAGCAACAACCTGCTTGTGACTCAACTTCAGTTCCCAGCAGCTTAACAGCTAAATTCCCAGCAACTCCTAGGATGACATCATGCAGGCGGAGGTTTGGAGTTACATTTAGGCATGCAATATATTTCAGTGGACTTTGGCAAGGATTGTTTTGTATTAAAGCAACAATCCACAAAATAATTTTCTATAAAGTAAACAAGGGTTTTATTCTGAAAGCTCAGGGGTATTGTGTGAGGCAAAATGGGGTCAGGGTCAAGGTCGAGCTGCACAAAAACTGAAGGAAAGGATTTAGGATTATTTGAGGAACTAGAGCACTCCTCAGTGGCCTTAGTTTGTTCAGAAGAGATACTGAAACCAGAGAGAGTCAGGACCACATGTCAGTGTAACTAAAGCTGCAAATTATTAACGAATTGGCTTTACCTGCATTCAAGTAGATCAACCACAAAGAAGTACAATAACCTGACAATCATAGACCTTCTTGTGAATATGAAAACATTGTGGCATTGTCTTGTCCAATCCACATAGTCAAGAGAAAACTTTATTCTGAAGTGGAAAGAGTGAAAACCTAAATCAACTCCACCACTGTACGTTCCTGTGTTAAGAGTCCTGAACAGCTGGAAAATTAAAACATACTGACTATATTTTGGTTAAAGATATTAAAGCTATTATAAGACAAGTAAGAGCTGCAATATGTCAATATTTTTTAAACCATCACTGAGTCACAGATTGAGTGTCCTCCACAAGGAAACTGTCTGTCAGCTTCAACAGAGGTTTGATCTGTTGCTGATGTGTGATGATGTCATGCTTGTATTTACAGCACTGCACCATTATTTCCTTAAATTTGTATTCCTCATATTGCAGATTTTCTTAATACACAGTTAATGTAGTTGTATAAAAGATATAGTAACAATACCTGATTATTGGTTCTGATGACAAAAACTTCTCAGTACTTGATTTTTCCACAGAAGTGATGTTATTTCTATTTAAAAAGTAAGCCAAACGCCTTGACAACAAGGCTTAACACAAACTACTATTTTCCCCCTATATAATACAATATAAAATATGCAAATCTATGATTTGAATCGGGCAATATTTGGTTAAAGGATCTGAAAGAATAATTTAGTTTAAATGTTGAAAAAATGGTACTTTGCTGTTGTCAGCTCTATGACGTCGTGCCACAGGTTTTTTTGTAATTATATTATAGATATTATATATTTGTGTCATTCTATTGTCACATTACCTCTCCTTACTTTGTCTTTGCTTTACAAAATATTATTTTGTCACTTAAGTCTTTTCCTTTAATTTTTGTTTATATTTGTAAATTAGAAAGGAGGATTTCACACTTGCGTTGACACATTGAGGACTAACAGCCTGAGTGTTTGTACATTTGCCTGAATAAACAGAATTATTATTTGTTCTACTACAAGTTCTTCCTGTACTCTGTATGTGGACTGTGTCAGTATGTTATCAGGTGTGGGTCATAGCCTCAGTAAGCAGTGTTTACATCTCACAGACTTACCAACACAAACACATGTTGCACATCTCAGCTGAGGTGGTAAGTGAACTGCAAACTTTTTTTTTGTGCAGCTTCGGCCTCAATCTGCATCCACACTTTAAAAACTGTCAATAGTTAAAAAATAGTTGCAGAATGAATCAATACTCAAAAGAAATGACCTCAAAAAACTTCAGAGCACTGAAGCGCTGTCACTGTGTCTCCCTGTTAAAGCTTGCTCAGTTAAGTCCATTACTACAGGCTGCTGGCTGTGCAGCATAGATGGGGATTAGAGATAAAACCTTAATGCCCTCAGACACCTTCCTGTGCCTAAACCCCCTCAACCTCTGGCATCCCCTCCATCAGAGACTCCTCTGAGCTCATCCACTCTTTCTCTGGACTCCAGAAGACACAGTGACCATCGGCTAGCTGCCATGAAGACTGCTCTGGCCCTGCTGCTGTTCTCCTCTCTGGCCTGCCACAGTAAGTTTCATAGCAATGCTGCATTTGAGGGTTTCTGCAGTGGGGAAGGGTTAACAGCTGGCACACTGACTGCTGTGATGCAGAAGATCCAGGATTTTTGTGTCCTTAGAGCAGACCTTGACTTTGGTTGAAGATTGTTGATTTACTCGGAAGCAAAGTAGTCATAGCTCCGTGCATTTTCAAAATAAAACTGTTCAAGCCTGCATTGTTGGAATGATGTTGTGCAGCAGGCTGTTCTGACATCCGGCAGCTTTCATTGTGTGAAAATGTGTCATAAATTTGAGGAGGAAGCGACTGACAGCCAAGTGTGGATCTGTACTCAGTGTGTGTTTAAGACTGCATACTGGGACGATGAATGAGCTATTAATGACTGCATGTCTGCATGCTTCCACCCGTCTGTGAACACAAGCTTAGTTTAAGAAGGTGCCCTCTCCTGTTCTGTCTGTAAAGGCCACGCCCTCAAATGCCACACATGTGTGGCGTCCAATGAGGATGACTGCAACCGACAGGGCTCCACCTCCTGCCCTCAGTACGCTGACGCCTGCTCCACCATCTCAGGACCCAGTGAGTGAACAAACACACACTCATGATAAAGTATTGAAAAGGCCTCACTAGGGGTCAGCATGACACTGACAGGCAGCTGCAGATTAAGGAAGATGGAGGAGCTCATGATAATGCACATGCTGCTTCCACTGGCAAAGGAGATGTCTTAAATTCACTATTAAAACCCATAATGAAGGACTATTTTTGAATTGTTGTTAAATGCTTTGCAGATACACGGCCTATTCATTACTCTGTCCTCCTCTGTTTGTTTCTGTGTGTGTGTGACATCATGAAACCAGCCTCTCATCATTTGAGGTTGCTGGATGTCATCCCGGCCATTTACGATAACCACAAACCTCTGCGTGTGTGTGTGTGTGTGTGTGTGTGTGAGAGTGTGGGAGAGAGTTTACTGGGTTCACAGCTTCATACCAATTCAACACAAATGGTCAGTGTTCGATCACTTCAAGGCAATTAAACCATGAATGTCTGCCTGCCTCACATGTCCATCTCTCTTTCTCTGACTTCCCAGACACTGTGATGAAGTCGTGCACATACAAGGCTTTCTGCGACAAGGCCCGCAGCGTCGGCTCCGGAGCCAAGATGGAGTGTTGTTTTGGTGACGACTGTAATGGGCCCCACCGGAGCCACAGCCACCAGCGTAACAGCGCAAGCGCTGTAGCCTCCAGCCCCCTCCTGCTGGTCACGGCCCTGCTGCTGCGTGCAGCTGTCAGTCTGCAGTGATCATCATCAGTCGATCCAAAGTCTCCTCTTTGTTTCTTCAGACCACGTTTACAAAGAGCCAGTTCATGTGGTTTCTGATGACTGTGTTAGTGCAGTGAAGGTGGTCTGTCTCATAAATACAAGCTGCAACGCCTTTGATTCTATCATTTTTTAATGTCCTCAAAAAACTTGAATAGCAACCTCATTGCTATGCTATTTCTGTTCACTTTTTGGTATTTAAGCGTGTACAAAGTAAAATATAACCCACCCATGTTTTTTGTTATTGCAGCCCTGTGTGGTTTAGATAGGTGCTAGTCAGTGGGTGGCTAGTGTGCAGCTCCCTTGATGACATGGAACCACTTTATGCATCTGTGTTGTTGCCATGGGAACCAGACAGGAAAGTATTTTAACACTGTAATATATAGACTTTTGCAATGGTGCGTTTATTGCTTCAATTGCTCATTTTTTGTGCATGCAAGCTTGTCTGAATAAAGATACATTCACACCCTTTGTTAGTGTACAGTGTGTGTTTGTGTATAATGACCTTGGTGTTTATGTCAGTGTCCCTGCATACAGGATAGAGAGACAGTCTATATGATATTCAGCAGAAACTGCAGGGTCTGTGGAAACTTCAGCACTTCCCTCTTCAACTGTATAACTCAAAATCATTTGCATTCACCAGGAGGTTGGTCTCCCTCCTCAGGCAGGTCATATGACGTGCAACCACTTCCTTTTTAGAAAGGACACAGATTAACCGAAAGAAAAAAAAAACATGATGCAGAATCACCTGTGAATGCAGATCTTTGTTATTACATCACTTCTAAAGGTGACACACTCAGCACTGAGGAGGACTGGACACATGAGGAGGTCAGCTTAGTTCACTATTTCTGTCTCTCAAATGTTTCACCACAGGAACTGAGGTCACATTTGTGTAAAGCAATACTGAAACACGCTGTAGTTTTTACACCACATTTATCCAATGCTTAAATTTCCACTTTTGCACATTAAGATTTTACAATAAAACTCAGAAATGCATTGACAAGATGAATGAGAGATTTTTGCTGTTTGTGATTGAAATTGATAACGTTTAAATTATGAGACAGTTGAGTCTGACCTTCCCAGGTGTCCCATCACCAAAATTACCACTAAACTCTTATTCGGGACTGCATGCCAAGGTTACAGTCTACAATTACAATTCTACAAATTCAAAGACTGATTACAGGATTACAGTTATTACATATGAAATATCTGTATGTGTATTTCCTCGCCACAAACACCTGGCACTGTAGAGAAAGATTGGGAACAACATTTAGAAGGAATATATAGGTCTACAGATAATATAACTGATCTGTCAAAAGGATGACTCAGATTTGAAAATTTGAAAATTAAAAATAAAACCTGTAAGGTGGAGGCGGGTTTGCGCGCTGGGAACATGTCATCAACCTATTGTTAATATTAGAGTGGTAAAAGTAGGCCGCCAGACAGAAAGCTGTGACAGTTTTTGGCACGTCACCTTGCACCTGTCAGATTGACAGCAGGTGTGTGAACGACACTATTCTTCACTGTGTACCTGTTTATCCTGGTTAACACCCCATTCTTTTATAGCTGCTCATTCACACGAACCAACTGATTCAATGTGTGTGCGCGACTCTGTGCGCGTCTTTGACCCAGTTCTCAGACTGGGGAAGAGACACCAAGTCACATGCAGCAGCAACAAGTAAGATACTGCGCACGATTTAGGTGTTTTCTGAATAAAAGCCTCTAAAAAGTATTCAAACTGCCAAAACATGAGGAAGATGCTTTTTCTGCTTCGCTGGTGTTGAAATGAAAAAAAAACAGAGGCCTGTTGAGCTGTTTGGTTCCTCATATGAGAGCCCAGCAGCAGAGGAGGAGGAGGAGGAGGAGGAGGAGGAGGAGGACCCGGCCGGAGCTCACAGGACTCATAGATCACATCCGGGGCTGGTTTAGAATCGACCAACCCGGAAAAAAAAGATAACTCTCCTGTAATCGGATCACACAAACAAACAGAGGACAGTGTGAGGGTTTGGCGCACGCCGGACCTGCTTTGATAATGTGCGCTGTTTGTTAAAGTGATCAAAACTTTATTTAACATGGTCTTTGTTTCCAAAACTCGGGTCTCTCTGCGCTCCGGAGCCGCGCGGGGCGCTGGCTGTGGCGCACACTGACTCCACAGTGGGTGAGTAGACTCTGTGTGTGTGTGTGTGTGTGTGTGTGTGTGTGTGTGTGTGTGTGGAGGGCACCGTGCTGTAGGTGTGGCTCGCCGTTCAGTCGGTGGATGCGGTGTGTCAGTGGAGGTCTGGAGGTCATCTGAGCTGAACCCATGTAATGTCTGTCAGGTGTCACTGAGTAATTCTGCCAGATAGATCACACTTCAACTTCATGCTCATAATCACGTTATAGGCCTGCATGATCTCCAGACTGGTTATTCTGTGGCGTGAAGCTGGTGTCTCTACTGTTGTTTAAAGAGCAGTGAAGAAAGAAAGGGATGGAAACCTGCCTGTGTGTGTGTGTGTGTGTGTGTGTGTGTATGTATAAAAACATGTTCAGGTCTCGTGTTAAGCATTGAAGTATTTAATGTCTGTTATGTTATTAATATTTCCTTGTGGTCCACTTTTTAGCAAAGATGAGGCCCTCAACTCTCTACAGCCTTATAAAATAAACAAAACAGTTCAGAAAAATATGGAGCCGTGTATAACAAGAATTTTACCTAATCAAGTTTCACCTCAACCACCTATAACATTTTAAACAGAAGTCTGTAACTTATATAAATATGGTAGAAAAGTGATTTTTATAAAGCAGTCACTATATCCTGACAGTAGCGCATGAGGCCGGTAACCTGAAAAAAAAACCTCTTGTTCCTCTTGTGCTCATAATGACATTTGTCATATTTCACAGTGCTGAATGGAAACAACCAATCAGAGCAGAGTTATTTCTGCAGCCACTGTCAGTCACTGCAGGTGAAAATATAAATCTAGATTATTGTTGCTGTTATGCCCATTTCTCCCCTGAAATGTTTTCCGAAACATATTTAGGTCAAAGGTGGAAGAAACCACTCCAGTTGCGAAACTCTCATGAGACTTGTGAATTTTAGGCATTGGCCTTGAAAGGTTAAAGTTAGGATAGGTTGAAGGGCAAGGATTGTGGGAGTGTTTGCAAGTATTTAGGATTTGCTGGTTACTTTCTAGACATATTTCAGTGCTTGGCTTTGGCTCAGATGTTCTCAGCATGGCATCGCTCTCATTTGAAAGCTAAACGCTTCGTTAAAATATCTTTATGAAACATAGGTGAGGTGAGATTTTAGAGATTCTTGTTTCATATTTCATTGACACTGCTGTAACACCAGCCACAGTTAAGAATCTTGAACCAGGGACTTTTATGAAATTATAGGATTAGTTGTGTACTAATTTTCAGACCCGCGTTGAATCTAGCATATTATGGTTTTAAATTAAATGCTTCTTCTGAATCTGGATCTGATTAAATAAGCCAAATCAGTTTCTGTTTCAGAAAATGGGTTAAACGTCTACAAATAAAGCAGATGTGTAAACTGAGTGTACGTGGGTTTCACTTCGCTGCCCTGGATGTGGTAAAAGACAATGACACTGATATCACTACTGTGTCTGTACACTGTGTACAAACATGTGAATTAACACTCATTCATATATATATATATATATATATATACGTGTATATATATATATATATACACGTATATATATATATATATATATATATATATATACACACGTATATATATATATATATATATATATATATATATATATAAGTGTGTATATATATATATATACACACGTATATATATAAATAAATGTGCTTAAGACCGAATTGGCACAACCTCACCGCTGCTTCTCTCTGTAATGGTTGAGCCTGATGTTTTCCAATACCCAAAGTGGTTAGTGTGTGCGTGTGTGTGCGTGTGTGTGTGTGTGTGTGTGTGTGTGTGTGTGTGTGTGTGTGTGTGTGAGACAGTGAGACCTCTATGGCATCATTTTCTCTTTTCCATTACACTCAGAGTTTCTGCAGATGCCTCTGAATGATTTGTGTCTCTGACCTGTTTCGATGGCAGAACAATTAAAGGCTACACGACTGATGCATCAGAAACACAACGCACTAGTTTTTCAAAGCAGTTTCAAAATGAAGCATTATTTTCTGACTGCCGACTTGAGAAATAAGAACATTCCACCCGGGCCGTGAAGATGCAGCCCAGTTGTTATTTCTCAGTGTTCATGTGCATGAATGTATTCATGGAAATGTTCATGGAAATTCATGACAGTCCTGTAAAAGTACTGGCAGAGAGTTCTGCTGCTCAGTCCTGGTTATATATTTTATATGGCTGTCACTTACGTGATACTTTTAGTTCTTACAAAAACAAAAATCAGTCACAGATGTGGCCTAGTTAGCCATCATAAATACCTTTGCAGCCACAATACATTCAAGCCCCTTAAGAATATTTTCTCTGCATCTTTTGGTCCGGTGCATCTGACTGTGTACAGCATGTCATGTGATTATCTGCAGAGATGCAAAACAAATAGGAGTGATTGAAATCTCCCTGAGCAGAATATCTGACCATGCCAGAAGTCACCTGACTCCCCCTCCATATAATATAAATACACGTCCATGTACAGATGAGTCTCTTGGAAGACAAACACTTGACATGAAATATCATCAGCATACCTGAGTGTCTGATCTGCATGAGTCCTGGTTTTGTTTGCCAATCAGTGAGCGCCTCAGTGATTCACATGCTTGGCTTCATCTTAATGAATACATCTCACCAGCTCTCTCCCCTCTCCTCTTTTTCACTTTCCTCCCTCCTTTTCCTCCCCTCTTCCCTGGCCAGTGGAAATGTGCGTGTGTGCAGATCTTTTGAATGCAGTCTGTAATTTTTGGCTGTGGTGGAGGGCCTCAGCTCAGCCCCGGGCTTCAGGGTTCGCTACTCAGCCTCAATCACGTCACATGAAAATCTGCTGAGTGCGAGCGGGTCTCTTTCTTCCTGTGTGTGGCTGCGTGCTTGTGTGTATTTGAACAGTAAATGAAAGTTGATTTATCTTCCACATCTGCCTGTCTCTGCCTTTCTGTCCCAAGAGTCCATCTCCTTCTGTTGCTCCCTCTTACAGCTTTGCCTCTCATTGTCTAACTCTGTCTGTGCTTCCCAGTGATATGTGATAGCAGCAGCATGCCGTACGTCGACCGGCTGAACCGTGTATGTGGCTTCCTGGACATTGAGGAGAAGGAGAGCAGCTGCCGCTTCCAGAGGCGATACTTCATCCTCGACACGCAGGAAAATGCTCTGCTGTGGTATATGGACAACCCTCAGGTGCTCCATACGTATATGCACGGCACACAAAAACAGCAAGAGGAAGTGAAATTGACCAATAGCCGCAGTGTAACCTTGGACTCTGAGCCAATGACGAGTCTTCGTGTTTGTGTTTGCATGCAGAACCTGCCCAGTGGAGCTAGCTTTGTTGGCAGCCTGAGACTAACTTACATCTCTAAGGTAAACCATTTCACTTTGCTGTAGCTCGTCATGAACTAGTACATACATGAGATGTCTGATCGGTGTGGACACAGTCGTCACATAGATAAATAAATAGAAACATGCAAATGGTCTGTACAGACGCACCAGATCGGAGTTATCTGTAGTTAATGGTCACATGCAGAAGTAGACTTTGTGAAGTTTTCCAGATGTCAGGGCGCTCGCTGAGCTAACCAGAGATAATGACATCTGGCTGCACTGCTCTGTAGTGCTGACAGCTCCTCCCTGGACACTCTGAGTCAAATAGACGGTGAAAATATCAAATGTTTCTCCTCTTAACTTCTTTTTTGTCTTTTCCCTTTGTCTTCTCTCCTCTCCTTTCCTTCTGTCTCCTCCTCTGTTCTCCTATTCTCAGGTGAACGAAGCCACAGTGAAGCAAAAGCCAAAGACAGAGTTTTGCTTTGGTAAGTTTTTTTTTTTGGACAGTCATGCTCATGCAATAGCACAAAAACAGAACAAAACCATATGATGTGGATGTGGTTATTGTGGATATTCATGAAATTGATGTCTATTTCTGTAGTCATCAATGCAGTTTCCCGGAGGTACTTCCTCCAAGCCAACGATGTGACTGACATGAGAGGCTGGGTGGCTGCTCTCAACAAGGCCAGCAAGATAACTGTGAGTGCAACACACATGATTATATATTTTTATCATAACGTCTGACGTCTTTGTCTAATGTGTGGTTAGGGGAAGGTGAAACTCGCAGTTATTGATAAGGGATTTGTCTCCACTGATGTTTGCAGTGATGTGACTGAAACCAGTTTGGCCCGGGTGGTACCCTGTCCACAAATACCTTCTCACACACTTGAGGAAATTGTGAATGTGTATGAATATGAGTGATTACACACACATACACACACATGTCACTGTGGTGGTGGTGTCAGCACACCATTGAATGTGTGGTGGCGAACATGCCATACACATCCAGTTTGAGCAGTTGCATAATATTTGAGCACGTTCAGTGAGATGACCAGGGCCTCTTTGACTGGAGACATCCAGATGAAAGTAGAGCATTTCTCTTTTCTCTCACCTGCACACCGACACAGGAAGCAGCAGCATTCACACTCTTTCACTTCCCCTTTTGAAGGGAGGGCTTCTCTCCTGCCTTTTCTCAGCTTCCTTGATCTAAGTGAAACCTAAAATATACTTCCTAAAGCAGAATGGGCCTAAATACAGTATTGAAAGTAAAGTACTGATTAATTAACTTCTGATTGTTATTTAATGGTTCAAATAAATCCCATGAAATATCATGAAGCCCACATGATTTCTGTTATTATATCTCTTCTCCAGTCACAATGGAAAACAAACCTGCAGCATACTTTGTTGGATTGTTATTGAGAAGCTTATTTTGAAATACCAGAATAAAAGAAGAGAGAAAGATGTGTTTGACATCGAACCAGAGTCTTTGCAGTTATTTGGTGTCTCTGCACCACTCCTTGTTATAGTCTACGTATTTACCCTATTTTTAGAGTATTTGAAGTTGTTATTTTTTTATTTTTTTTTGATGAGTTGTACCTCTGGTTGATGTGGACTCTGGCAGTTAAGAATACAACGCTTATGGATTGATAACCCCCACATGTTTTTCCTCGTAATGTTTTGCTTGTATTTCTGGTTGAAATAAGTAACCATGAGCTGGCTTTCTGTCAGTAACCATTAATCCAGCAACAGTTACCCTTCCTTTGGGCCATGTCAGAGCATAAAATCTAATCAATAAATGTTTACACCAACATTTCATACAGTTTATAGAATGATTGCAGTGTCACTATTATACCATTTGCAATAAAATAACAAACATTAAATTCAAGACATTAAATAGAAAACTAGCATTAAAACCTAAAGAAATCAGAATTCATCTTCTTTGGTTGCTAATTGTGGGCACCTGAAAAATATGTTTCTTATTCATTTATTTTTTTTATTGTATTTCCAAACAAAGTAGTTAATAAGTTGTCCCATAACTGGTCTTTCACTTCCAGCCATGTGAGACCCTGGTTTGTGTGGTTGCCGGTGAAGGAGGACAAAGTTCAAACCTCCCTTTAGACTGTGTTGGATGTTTTCATGCAGTTTTCATGTTACAGGTACACTGCTCCGGCATGAATGCACTGTGAATGCCATGCTAGTTAATGTTGTCCCACCTGCTGCTCACAGGTTCCTAAGTCTGGCCCTGCACCTCCAAGGTCCGATGTGACTGCAGTAATCAGCGACACTCAGGGAGGGAAGAGACAGCAGGCCTACAAGACCGAGATCATCGGTGGTGTGGTGGTGCACACTCCCATCCAGGTAATTAAGAGGAAGCTACAACCAACATGTTACTATGACAACATGAAAGGTGACACTCGTGATGCAAGAAGGCAGAATTATCAGTGAATGAGCATTTTTGAAGTATGTGCTCGCTCTCGACCTCCAAAACCACTTTGTGTGTAATCTGTATTTTGAAGGTAATGCTTATATTTACCACGACTAATGAAATGTTTCAGAACGAAAGCGAAGACACAGAAGGGAGACAGAGGAAGGGCAACAGGCCTGGTGTGTTGAGGTGCGGTTACTGTGTCAAACAGGGAAATGTGGTGAGTACCCCAGCTGATGACCTCTGGGTTCAAGGAAAAAAAAGCTGTGTGTAGAAACTGTCATGTGGTGTGTGTGTGTGTTTCAGAGGAAGAGCTGGAAGAGGAGGTTTTTCACCCTGGATGACAATGCAGTCAGTTACTACAAGTCTGAGATGGTGAGGAGCCAGATATGCTCACATGCTGATGCTGTTGCTTGACTGTGGCTTTTGTCTGTCCGTATCTGAGTTGTGCTTACGTATGTCCCAGGATAAGGAGCCTCTCCGAGCTGTTCCACTGAGGCAAATTCAGAAGGTCCATGAATGTCTCGTCAAGTCAGGGTGAGTCAGATGTGAATCACTGAGTCTCCCACCATTTTACATACTCTCCCTCTGTTTATGTCTCTGGTGAAGAGGGTTTTTTGAGCACAGACGGTATAAACAGCATCCACATATTTGGACCATTCATGATGTTGTTCATCCATGAATACCTAAGTAATGCTTTATTATTTCATTTGTTCAGGTGTATGGTTAAAATACAATGTCATTTTTATATTTTGTGAACAACTAAACTTCCATATCTAGTTATGAGGAGAATAAATAAAAAAACAACTAAACAGAGAAGATGAGACAGCTTTTATTGTACGCCTGACCACTTCCGAATACAGCTAAAAATACAGAAAGCTGATGCAAATATTCGATCTAGGGTACACCACTGTTTAATATCTAGTGCTTCCTTTAGCCTCTGTGTTAGTCACCATGAACGTTTTTCACTGTGTTTATCAGGGACCTCCTGCTGAGGGACAACCTGTTTGAGATCATCACCAGCTCCAGGACCTTCTATGTTCAGGTACAATCCTGTCTTCTTGTTAACAACCCACCAGACACTTTGTTCCTCACTGGTGTTAAAATCTGCTGGGTGTTTTCTGGCTCTGGTGAACGAATGGCATTAGACACAAGTTATTTTGTCAGTAATTCACAGCAGAGAGGCTCTGTATTCACAGGTGTATCTCCTGTGATGTTTTAGTTGTTTTTCGAAATGCTCTGCTGCTAATGTGTGGCACAGCCTCCTTTTTTTAGGAGCATGAAAAGTTTGTTTTTGTGAAAAAGGCAAAGCCATCTGTTACCATACCAACAATAACATCCTGTTGCAGCCTCCTGGGAGAACAGCTGACTGAGAAGGGGGTCGGATCAGATGGGAAGTGCTGAGAGAGAGAGAGAGAGAGAGAGAGAGGGAGAGAGGGAGAGAGGGAGAGAGGGAGGGAGAGGGAGAGAGGGAGACTGCAAGCATGAGCGCTTTTATTTCTGTCTGTGCAAGAAAAAAAGGAAGCATCGTAAGAGCTGATAATGTAACAATGACGCATGATGTAATAAAAAAAAATGATAAAACCCATGATGTAATAACTGGTTGATAATGTAACAAATTCCTGAGCATATAATGTAATGACTTCTTTGTGCATAAAAAACTGTGGCATGTATAACATTACTCTTTAAATAGTTTTTAATGTAATCCAATGCGCAGTTTTCATACAAAAATGGCCCCTTCACCTCCACCCCAAGCCCATATGTGCACAAAGATATAAATGTGTAACAGCGTTCTACAGAAAGTCAATTATTGACCAATTAGGTTATTGGTCAACAACTTGCTGATTTTGATTGGTCAACTTATGCTGCTTATGATGATATTCAGCATTTCACAGATTGTATAATATGTGTTTTATTTCATTATATAATTAACTGAAAAGTTTTAAAAAGGAAAAATAAACATCTGTTGAATTACTATGGTATGATTTTGTGCGTAAGGCGGCCTGGCACCACCCTTACAATTACAGTAAACACTTTTAAAAGAGACCTTTAAGCAAGTTCTTTCAGAGATTGAAGCAATCACCCCATTAATAAATTGGTGAGTGCCCTATAATGTAATCAAATTAGGAGAAAAATGTTGTGCTGGCTTCATAATGTAATAACTGACAAAATTGTCATAAGTTGTTACATTATGCATAAAAATATATTCCATTATGTGCTCAGGATTTTGTTACATTATCAACCAGTTATTACAATATGAATTTTATTACTTTTTTTAATACATTATGTGTCATTGTTACATTATCAATAAACTGAATACACCAGCAACCGCAGTGGAGATGCAGACAGTGAAACTTGAATTACAAATTAAAATCAGAGCTATTTAACTTTATTTACAATTTAATGGTGGCCCAGTGAGAAAAATATTGCATATCACCAGTAACACAGCACAATAGGACAAACCACTGTATTAGCCAGTGTTGAAATAAGAGCAGCTCTGCGAGGCTTTATCTTCTGGTGACGTTTCCCTGTAGACAGACTCTCCAGAAGAGATGCATGGCTGGATCAGAGACATTGAGATGAAGATCCAGGACTTCAGAGGTCCCGCTAAGGTAACTCTCCACAATCCTTTCTCACTAAATGTTCATGGAGACGTAAAAACTCTGGGATATGATACACACCGACCATTCTTTTGTCTCTCTCACTGCAGGGTTTTTCATTTAAACGTGCGTCCTCTCTCTATCGAAATCACAACACCTCCTCTGCATCTCGAGGTCAACAGAGTGACGAGCGCAGACCTGCGCTGGTTAAATCCTGCTCCGTGGCGCCGGGCTGGCAGCCCTGGACACCCGTCCCTCCCTGTGAACCCTCCATCCTGGATGCAGATGATGAAGACAGTGCTTTCAGCTCTGTGCACACCTTACCTTCTCTCTCCTCCTCCTCCACCTCTTCCTCCACCTCCTCCTCCTCCAACTCCCTGTCCGCCCCGACCCCTTGCTTAAGTGCACCTCCAGCGGCTTCAGCCAGCGGACTGGGGATTGTAACGGCGTCGGGAGATGTGGCCTGCGTTCGTAGGAGGCACCGCTCGCAGCCTCAGCCTCACAGCGGCTGCAGCTTCCCCTTCAGTCTGGATGAAGACGGCATCCGCACCACAGACGTCTGAGCTCAGTGGAGTCTGTCCAGACTCGAGTGTTGGTACCTGCTTTCAAATGAATGTGACTGGTAATAATAGTATTCCCTATTAATGAAGTGACACTGTGACCACCTGCCTTAATGCCATGACATGAGATGTGGACCTCCTGCTGGTCTTCTGGCTGTATTGCAGATGAAGGATGGGGGACCAACAGGTGCAGAGTTTGTGGTTCACAGGACTGTGAAGAAGTACGATGGAGTGTTTCCAGTGCAACCTCTTCTGAAAACTTGAATAATCTTGTTGTTAATTGTTCTTGCAGACAAATTATGGCACATGCTTTCAATCTGTTGCACTTGGCTCCCCTCAGAGATGTTACTGTCATCAAGAGCATGTTTTCACCCCTGCTAGACGTAAGTGTTTGAAGGCATTTAAATGCATTCAGTACCCATCATTTATATATATATATATATATATATATATATATATATATATATATATATATATATATATACATATATATATATATATATATATATATATATATATATATATATATATATATATATATATATGCTATGTGTATATATATATATATATATATATATATATATATATATACATATATATGTATACATTCAAGTGCATGTTCACAAAATACACTGTACATAAATGTGGGTGTTTTTACCTTAACAAGCATTTTTTTTTACTAACATTTAATCATGTGTCGGGGGGGAAATAGTATGTGTAGTTCTCATAAAAACGGTACATGCACTCAGACGCTAACTGACTGAGGGCGCTTCTGTTGTCAGCTGCAGCTTTTATGTGTTTGCACAATGTTTTAAACAGGAGTTTTTAATACTTGGCTTAAAGATCAATTGTCAGTAAACTGTGACTCCTCTCTTAGCTTTTAACAAGGTACTGTAATAATACTGCAGTGTTTTAGATGGTACTTGTTGCAGAATGTACTGCCAACATCAAAGTACAGCTGATCAGCTGGTCGACAGCTTGGTAAATGTGATTTTCTTCTTCCAGCATTATGTGGGAAAATGTGCCACTA
This sequence comes from Synanceia verrucosa, assembly GCA_029721515.1. Taxonomy (NCBI): domain Eukaryota; kingdom Metazoa; phylum Chordata; class Actinopteri; order Perciformes; family Synanceiidae; genus Synanceia; species Synanceia verrucosa. Next base: position 23,593,351 of record CM056551.1, on the reverse strand, counting down.
CTTCTGGTAATTTAACTGTAATTCTGCACTTTGCTTTGTTGTTTTTACTCGTGCTTTTTCTCGTTATATTTTTTCTTCTTTTTTTTTTTTTTTGCTTTCACAGCAGATATCACAGCTTCCTCTGAGACGATGCCTCAGATACTTTGTATTGCTCCATCAACAGTCTCAGCCCCCCTCGGGTTCACCTCAACCTTTCATTGATGTGGTACTATGTACAAGTCTGTTTCCGTTTTCTGAGGCTGTGTGCACTTATCTGCCTGCGTACAGAGTTAATTTTCTTTCTTGTACATTAAATGATGCTTTTTATTCATCTGGTTTTAGTTGTTTTTCATCAACTAGAAAGTTCCGTTTGTTTCAATTGACCTTCCATTTTCTGCCATCTACTGTAGGGGCTGCTGTGTAGATTCACTTTTTACACCCAAGACAATACAGATACACCTTGAGGAGTTAGCTTTTGATGGAAGTGATTGCGATTTGACTTTTTAGTTTTATCCCTCCCATCTCCAAAAAATGTCCCAGGCATGCAGGGGGTCAAAACTGTTGCATTTGACCTTTAACACTGTTGCCTTAAAACACATGGCCAACATAGAACTGCCAAGCCAGAGGCTGTGTTAAGTGAAGTGTTTCACACGTCCAGTGCAAAGGTCCATTAGGTAAAACGCCTAAAACTCTGTCCTGACCTCCGTCCTCTTCCTCCTCCCAGTGCAGCTGTGTGGCTGCAGGACCATCGAGAGTAAAATGTCTCCACTGAACAGTTTGAATTGTGTCATAGACAAAGGCCCTGAGTGCCTGTGAAATGTCAGCTGTGTTGAAATGACTTTTCAGGCTGTTGAAGTCAGGGCTCCTCTAGGTGCTGAGAGAAATCCAAGCAGAAACATGCGGCAGGACCAGTGGTGAATAACAAGGACGGGGATGTGCTGGTGGAGGGCTGCTTATTTCACTGAACATAAATATATTGTAGTTTTAAACTGTGGTGCACTGATCTAAAACCTCCCGTCAATCTAATGAACTTCACTGCTGGGATGCCGCTTCACATCCTTTGTGTGTGAATAGATTGAGAGACGATACACCACAGATGAAGGTCTGACAACACACAATAAGCCTTCCAGGTTGAATTTCTCTTGTGTTTGAGCACAAACATAATGTAAAGGTCACGCAGCACTTTCATTTGACGCCTGTGAGTGGCAGGAAGCTTGGAGGGCAGACCGCTCCCCTAAATGTTAATATTCCCACATGGATGACTCTGTGATTTCACGCCAGTGACTTAAGGTGCTGAAACACTGCCATGTTCCTGAAGCTGGACAGCTCTGCTTTATGGCTCTTGGCTCTATGGTTTCTTTTGGACTTTGTCACATTGATTGCTTTGTTTTCCACTGCTCTATTATTATTTCCCTTTTGCAGAAGAAAGCCACTAGAGGGAGCTGCAGGACATCACATTTCCTTCAGCAGACGATGCTCTGAGCTCATGAAGCAGGTTTTCAAACTCCCACTGAAACACAATAAAAGTATCATAGAGGCAACAATGCTTTTCAATATCAATCACAATATAAGAGCACGACAATTATTTGAGGATGACATGTCAGCTGCTCAACACTGACAAACCACAAAAATCCCCTGTGGTTGTGACGCACATTCTGCCTCCTGCACCTTCAAAATGAAAGTCCAAAAATAATGATCAAACTGGGGTCTTAGATGTGAACACAAAAAACAGAACAAGAGTATGATAAATAAACATGAATTGACTTTGTCATTCTGCAAAAATATAGCTAAACTACACTATAACAAAACAAGAATGTACACTTAGTTGGCCAGAAATACTCAGTAATATTTATTCATTAGATGCAGTGTCATTGCGTACACCAGTACCAACACATTAGACATTGTACTTTAACACTCATTTCTATAAACTTTAAACTTTAATGTTCATTTTATGTGTTTTGCTTGGACAAAAGTGCTATGATTGGAGCTCTACTGGTGATTGAATCAGTTTTCAAGATTTTTTCAAGTTCTCCAAACACATACTGTACATAAAAGCAATCTGATACCATTAAATGGGTGTAATCAGTATGTTGAATGTCTGGAACAAAAATACTGTAATAGAGCTCATAATAGTAAGTCACAACCCTCAAGCAGACAGAGGCAATGAGTAAAGATCGGTTGATTTTGTGTGTGTGTGTGTGTGTGTGTGTGTGTGTGTGTGTGTCTGATGTGTGACATGTAAACTTCTTCACTTGCCTCTAAACCACTAAGTGATCTGATCTGAGGCACATTCACAGTGAAGTCAGATTAGCCACACTGACTTTAATGAAGAGCGTTAACATTTAACTAAGCCTGTGCAGAAAGCTTAAGTCTCTCCAACATGTGTAATATGAAGTCATATTAATGTGGAACAGGTTTTCCTTCATCTGGACTCGGAGGCCCTGTCTGGACCGCTGCCAAACCCCCACCCTCCTCTATTCCCACATCAGACCACCTTACAAACTGGAGGTTGAGGGGGGGTTGGAATGTATTTTGCCCTGTGTGATGTGATTGTTTGCAGAGAAATGGGTTGACCTTGCCCTCTGATGCCACACACACACGCACACACTCGCTCTGGCCGAGCTGGAGGTGTGTGAGACAGACCTGCTGCGTGCAGGAGGTCTGGGACCCCATCACCACTTCCTCCAGACAGAGAACAGAGGGTCCAGTCAGCTGAAGCCAGGATGGGACAATAATGAGCCGTCCAGCCACCACCACCACCTCATTTCAGGTATTATTGAAACCTTCACCTCTCACTTTTCCCCTGCATAGACCAACCAACTGACGGGTATAAAACCAGATGAAGAGCAAGCAATACCCACTTAGAAAACTACACTGATTACTCAGATTCTAAAGATTTAAATGACAATAAATGGTGCCAAGCAAATGTAACACCAGTCTTAACAGGCAGTATCTGTGATGTATGTATATGTGCTATAATGCTGTAAAAAAAATTAATGGTAAATATTATAGGCTAATATATTAATGCATAAAGTAAATAAATTCTAATATGGACAGATATTAAGATAAGGTGTCTGATTCATAAGAAATGGATTTCAAAGTTTTATGGAAAGTAATGTAATTTGTTTGTGATTTAGCCTGTTAAATATTTAATATATTCCAGGGGCTCCTATATCTATCTATATCTTTTTAAATATTTCTTTATCTATCGAAATAATTGTTTCCATCTGTATATTGTTTTTTTTTTTTGTTTTTTTTTACAAAATCGAAAAGTTTTATAGTGTGCCCCAAAAAATTGTCAGATGATTTTGTATTTATAAACAACGACAGAATAAATCAGTTCAACTCTGTTTTAAGTCATTTAGACGGATTATTATTATTATTATTATTGTTATTATTATTATGCAACGGAGGAACTTTTCCAAAACTTTTCGAAAATATTGTATTTGATGTAAGTCCTTCAACAACATACAAAATGACTTTGACTTTGAAAAAAAAAACAACGAATTGAAGCGAAATATTTTTTGATGTTGTGCCTGAAGACGACCGAGTTTTAAAATTTTTAGTTTTAAAATCACAAATTTTGGCTGGAAGGTCCAGACTTATTTGGAAGAGCAGCGATCACTTCAATATTTCTCAATAACAGTTTTATTTTATTTTATTTATTTTACAGTATAACTGTCCTGTGGCGTCATACTGGTAAGTGAAATGATGAGTGAACATCTGCGTCTGTCATTGATATTCAACATGGAGAGGCTATGAACAGCCTGTAAGGCTACATTTTAGTGTTTTTTTGAGTATTTCACTTCATGAAAAGTTCATTCCGAGCACATGATAATTAATACTGGATATGTTTTTTTATATATCTAAATGCATTTTTATTCAATATCGTTCTTGTCAAAAATATTAAGATATGTATTTTTATTTTTATATCTTTTTTCTGGTAATTCATTGACCAGCGGTTTATAAACGGTCTTAAAAAAAACTCACTGAATATAATCGATGTGAAAAACACATTTCAGGGTGATCCTTCTAAAATAAGCAAAAAGCATAAATAAAATAAGAACTTTAAAATTACTTTTTAATTTCTTAATAGCATATTTTATTTTATAGTGTAGACTAATAACAATCAACATATATTTGATCGTTGCTTCTTTTTCCCTGCCTTCGATAAACTCATATTCTATAGAAGCAAATAATAGTAATTATTATAGTATGTTTTATCATTATAGTGTACTTTTTTGTTGCATTGTGTTTGCGCACAGGTTGCGCACGCTATTTGAAGAAGGCGCTGCACGTGTTTGCGCCTGTCTGGGTATTAATTGAATGGCTGATTGGTGTCAGAGCAGATCGGAAACTTGATGGGTCTGCATTTAGGCCTACAAACACATATGCACACACGCAGACGCGCACACAAACGCACGCACACCGGGCACGGATCTTTTCCATGTGGCCGAGCGCTCTCACTGCAGCGCCTTCTTGTGCAGGAGAAGCAGTGCACCAAGCAGCCGGTAACCGGAGGTCTGTCACCGGGGAATCTGACATTCAAACACGGTAAGAGCTGCAGCTGCGGATACATTCATGAAATAAATCATAGGAACGCGCAGATGCGCAAAGCGCGGCACGTTTACGCACGACAGTTCCCAACAGGCTGTGATGTTTCACGTCATTCTGGTCCAGTATTTGTGTTCATTTTTTACATATGTATATGTGTTGTAGTTCGCTTTTTATATAGATATATTTGCACTGAATAGATCGACAGACTACCTTTATTTCTAGGCTATTTCAGAAGGTGCACTTGTCATAAATAGCCTATCGACACATTCCGTTATGGTATAGATGAAGTGAACACCACAGGCCTTTAGCAGCCTAAGTGAAACAAATTAAGCAGAGAATGGTTAAATGATGGTTAAATCTGTCCACAGACTATGGTCAGGTCAGGCTGTGGTCAGGTCAGGCTGAATGGGGTGGAGAGGAAACAGAGGACACTGCGGTAGCAATCGGTAGAGATGGTTCAGGGAGAGAGCCAGCATGTTGCCCCAGTGACCTCTTCAACTTTCAACTCTGGATGCCTCCAGTTATCAGGATCTACGGTAATCCAATCAAAATGGTGCGGGCTCGCGTCAACCCGCTGCTGTTGCTGCTGCTGCTGCTGCTGCTGATGATGATGATGGTGATGATGATGGCCTAGCGTGTTTATAATCTGCTAAGAGATGATACAGTAGCCTCTGTGTGTGTCTCCATGTTAGGTTAGACTTGTGTGTTTGGAGCATTTCAGTAAATTAACAAACCAAATCTTCATCATATTTGTGTGTTGGACGTAACATATTGTGTTTTATTCAACAATGGCAACTCTGGTATGAATTAATAGCATGATGTTTATTGTATTATTATCTGGCTCACGAGTTAAAATAAATCCTAAATAAAAAATAAGATAAATAACTCATTCGTTATGCCTGTCAGACATTATTTAGTTGCATGTTTGATTGGGGTTGAATGCCTAAAAAAAAGAAAAAACACTCTTTTATCCTAACGTTAATACTCTTTATCTCAAATAAGCAGGTTTCATTGAAACAGATCATGCCTCAGACATTATTGATCTGACAAGTGTGTCTGATCAATCAGAAACACGTTTTTTTGTGAGAGATAGAAAAAGAGTCAACAGGCATTTTGAATTGTGTGTGTGTGTGTGTGTGTGTGTGTGTGTGTGTGTGCGTGCGCGCGCGCGCGCGTGTAGGTGTGTGTAATAAAAGATTTATACTAAAGGAATTATTCTCACGGTCGAAAATGGACAATGTGGTAATTATTATTATTTTTTGTTAATAACTCGTGCTCGACAGCGTGCATGTGACGGTCTGTGTCTGTGTGTGTCTTCGTGTGTGTGATTGGCCAGTGTCACGGCCGTGATTTGGGCTGCAGATACCGATGCACCGTGCAGACCTATTGGAGCGCAGGAAGGCAGAAGGGGGAGGGCGGAGTGGCGGACTTGACTCCATTTGTAATGAAGGATCTGGAGAGCGGGGTTCAGATCAGGGCTGCTGCCGAGTCCGCGAGGTCAATAACGAGAGGAGCGATATAAATGAGCAGGAAATTACATCCGCTTTGCACGGAACTCAGGCTTTGCAGCCGATGGTGACCGGGAGGTGGCGGAGCGGACGAGCTGCGCACTGAGAGCAGGGAGACGGACAACAGAGCGAGAAAACAAGCCGATGATATCTGGGAGCTGCACATGGAGCCTGAAGGATTTTTGAGAGCAAGCACTGCAACATTTGGACCGTTGGATTTTTAAAAATAATTTTGGGGAAATCAAAACTAAAAAAAACAACAACAAAACAACACGACACGAGCAGGCTGCAGAGCGCGCAGGATGAGCGTGTTTTGTGGAGGAAGAGCAGAGCAGTGCGTCTGAGGTAAAGGCCCTGAGGGAGACCATCCAAAACACACACACACACACACACACACACATACTCATACACAGGGTCAGGCAGACTGTAGTTAGCTTATTAGATATCAGTAATATGCATTTTAGAAGTTACCTTTATTTTAAACAGGCTAAAAAAGTCAGCTACGCACCGAGGAAGCTCAGCACTAATACTGTCACACAGTCAGGTTGACATATAAAATCTGAATATTTTATATTGAATACAGTCTCCACTGTGGCTGTAATACATCCTTCTTAATATCACATAAATATGCAAGATCGATACCAAGTTATGTCCTGTCATTAAAAAAACAATAAGTTCAAGTTCGTCCCGTTTTAAGTGGAAGCCTGTGATCATAGATTAACCAATTTGTCTGTGTTAAATGTAAATCCGTGAATCATATTTATAATTGGGGGTATAATTGTTTTTGTCTTTTCACCACAATATCAAAGTGCTTAATGGACCTTACTTTCTGTATCCTGCAAAGTAAAATAGTAAATATTTGTTTTAATTATAGATCTGAAACAAGTTTAGACCTTAATCTCCTTAAACAGACAAATGATCATCAACATGTGTGTGTGTGTGTGTGTGTGTGTGTGTGTGTGTGTGTGTCAGTGGGACATGGCAAACGGAGGGGACCAGTTCGGTCTTACAGAGCATCCAGACTGCATGGATTCCCCAAAAGAGACCAAACGGGAAAATGCCAGCTACACCTTGAACTCACCAGCTTCACCTCAGACAGCGACCAGCCAGCAGGTACCGGCCTGCACTGCGGACCAGAATGTAAATAGTAATTTTATGTATTGATCTCTGCGGTTTGTGTCCATGGTGTGCATCCTGGACCGCAGAACTGTGAATAAAATATTCATTGATGTGAATTTAATTGACCGTGGATTAGATTGATACCACAAATCATTATGTTGATACAACATGCAGGCTGTATTTGCTCTAGATTTATTTTTTTTTCAACAAATATTAAATTCTGTTTGGTTTTTGGGCTCCCAGAAGACTCTCTCTTCAGTTATCCTGAGCGCTGTTTACATTTTTGTTGCAGGGGATGGAAGGAATCAAAGTTTTCCTCCACGACAGGGAACTTTGGACCAAGTTTGATGAAGTGGGAACTGAAATGATCATCACCAAGGCTGGAAGGTAAAGACATAATTATATATATATATATATATATATATATATATATATATATATATATATATATATATATATATACACAAAACAAAAACGCTGCAGGCAGTTTGATGAAAGGGACTTTTATGAGCCACATGTCTCAATACTTCTGGACAAAGTGTACACTGTGATTGTGTCCAGGCCTCACGGCTGGCTGCTTATTTTATAATATAAATCTGTCTGTGTTTGAAAGGAAATACTGATGTTCTTCCCTGAATGTGCTCATAGGAGGATGTTCCCCAGCTATAAGGTGAAGGTCACAGGACTCAACCCAAAAACCAAGTACATACTCCTGATGGACATTGTCCCCGGGGACGACCACCGCTATAAATTTGCTGACAACAAATGGTTCGTATATGCATATCTGCATTTATACGTGTGTAATAGGCGCAGTTGAAACTTAGATTATCCCCCCAAAAATCTGTTGGTTTTAAAATATGCATCCATGCAGTGACCCGGTGCACAGGCCAGCTTTCCCATTGACCTTTTTGTTTATTGATGATATGAACACAGTGAACATCGTTTATGGAGCAAAGTAAAACGAGAACACAGCCTCCGCAACAAGTAAATAAAAAGTAATAGTCCATTCATAATTCTGGGGCTATTGATTTTTATTGACATTATTTTTGTGTTGTGTTTGTTTTTACATTACAAATATCAGCCTGATTTCTCAGTGAAAATACATCTATGTGGGTTTACTCTGCTCTCCTCCCCTGCCTCTAAAGGTCGGCTTCTTCTTGCAGACTGGTATGACCTAATTCCCCGCATTTCCCTGTGTCTGCCCGCCGGTTAAATCGGAGTACAGCTATGACGGGTTCACCAAGCGGACACGGCACACTCTGGATTAAAGTCCCTCATTCAACTGTGTGTTGTTCCCATGAGGGGAAAATCCTTCAGTGAGATCGGTCAATGTTCTGTCTCTTCATTCGAGACTCGGTTCTTTCACTGTAACTGCTGAAAATGTGGAGTCTGTGGATAAACGCACCGTGACCCAAAGTCCCAGCGCAGCGCGTCACGGACTGTTTTAGAGTCGATGGCACAGGCGATTTTTTCGTGTAGGCGATTGTCACCCTCTACTACAGCAGGCTGCTTAATTGATTTTTTTTTGTTTGCTTCCTTTTAATATTTTTTTTGCCAGGTCACGTCATTTGACCTTTTACGCACTGCAAACAAATAGGCCAGACTTCAAAAAGCGTCACAAAGACATTTTTGTACGATGCCTTTATTTTTTGGCTTGGTTAACATCACACCCCCACTAGGCCTAATTATTTTTATTTTTTTAAATTATTTGTGACGCGTAAAACGTCAGCTGTAGGCCTCAACGTGACGAGGAACTCACCTCGCTTTATTAAAAATGAATGCGCTGAACAAAAACCACCAGACCGGCCAGTGTAGTGTACAGGAGCTGCTCTTCATAAACGATAAACCAGTCCAGCAGCTATTAGATTAGATGGATAAAACCAGACCCTTGGTTCTATTAGATGTTTGTAGTTTTGAGGTGTTTTTCAACAAATATAACCACGGTGTCAGACTTCTCACTCGGCGCCTGGCACAAAATAACAGAGGTTGTATCCAAATCGTGTCCACTGAGCTCCATACGTGCCTATCTGTTTAAACTTCAGAAAAAAACAAGGTGCATTTGGAGTTTGTCTCATTAAAGTACCAGATACTCCTGAGCCCCGGGCACACAAAGCACTGTGACCCACTGAGTGTCAATGTCTGACCGTTTTCTGATCTCTCCACTGCCTTCAAGGTCGATAACTGGAAAGGCAGAGCCCGCGATGCCGGGGAGGCTCTACGTCCACCCGGACTCTCCTGCCACCGGAGCTCACTGGAGCCGCCAGCTCGTCTCTTTCCAGAAGCTCAAACTCACCAACAACCACCTGGACCCCTTTGGACACGTGAGTCTGCCTCCTTAATATTGTTTAGCTGATGAGCTGTTGGCATATATTTCCAGAGCAAGACATATGTTCTCAGTCTGTGTTTGCGCGAATTAAAAATACTGAGTGTAGTTATGGGCCTGTAATTTTTAAGCTATAGGCCTGTTCGGCTTTTAAGAGACACTGAAGGACACAAATCCATATGAAACGACCATCAAATAGCAGTAATATCCATTTCAAATAATCAGTCCTGAGTGATGTTTTTGAACAAACCACAGATTCAGTTTAACCATGGCTGAATATAACTCAGCAGACATCACAGCAGCACAAATCTCAGACTGAAAACAGAGACTCACTCTGGCTTTCCTTTGCTCCAGTTACTCTCCACTATCTGAGTCCAAACCCGTGACAGCAGGTGAGCCTATTGTTTTTTTACGCACGCGTCCCAGTGCGTGTGTGTGCAGGCGCGCATTTCTTTCAGACTTGTTAAATTAGAGGTAATGATTTCAGTGACTCTAAAGTCCATTAGCTAATGCATGTCACAGGCGGACACGTCACCGCGATTAAAGCGGGGCCCCCTCTGATAAACAAGCTCGCACCCGTGTGTGCGCGTACACGACAGCCGTGATCCAATTTAAAAAAGAAAAGAAAAGAAAAGAGAGTTATCTGGCAATAGAATAAAAGTTAAAAAAAAATTGTGGGCTGAAGGCGCTGAGGTATTTTATTATTATGATGTAGTTTACATTTCTGGTATATCAAAAATCAAATTTGGTGATGTAAATAAATAAAATACGTGTTAGTAGCCTAAGTGGTCAGCAAGTGCGCAAACGTACCATATATGGGCTTAACTCTGGATTTCACCGAAAATCAGCCGAACTACTCTGTCAGATAAATTAATTTGAGTTTAACATCTTAATTAGGCCTACAGTATGTCAGATCATATGGAGTTTGGGGTTATGACAATAACACCATGTAGTTGAAACAAAATGGTTACAGATTAAATTGTGTATAATATGTTACACCAATCACTTTGTTTCAAGGTGGCAGCTATCAGACTTTTAGAAAATAACCAACAAATAGCATCAGCATGAGTCATTTATGCTGCACAGCTGAAAATATTCTTACATTCATGCAGAAAATATGACATCAGTATTTTTAAAATCTCAGTTATGGCCTTGTTGAATAAAATTTAGACCCCTACTCTTGGCTTACAACAGTTGCAGCCCACTAATATGAATGAATGAATCTCTGTCTTGGAGATTAATGTCAGAAACCTGGGTACCTTGACACAAGTATGTTTCCCCCTCCACCAGGCCTCCAGTCAGGTCTCAGCATCTGCTGGTAGGAAACATGACAGGTCTGTCAATCTCACCTCTTCAATCTCTCCCCTGTGCAGATAATACTCAACTCCATGCACAAATACCAGCCTCGCCTCCATATTGTCAAGGCGGATGAGAACAATGGCTTTGGCTCAAAAAACACAGCTTTCTGTACCCACGTCTTCTCTGAGACGGCCTTCATCGCTGTGACGTCCTACCAGAACCACAAGGTACCATTTAAGATACAGGAACTTATATTTTAGAATAGCGGCCTCCTTAATCTCCTTGGATGGTAAAACTAAGTGATTGGAAGTTTTAACAAATATCATACAATAAAAATGAACTTTTTGGAGAAAGAGAGAGAGAGCTGAGATGCAACAAAGGTTGAAAAAAAGGAAACATGCAAGGAGGCATGCACATTATCCATTTTGCCTTTCAAGCAAAATGACATTTAGATCTCACTTGGTGCCTTTTACAAACTATAGGCTACCTACACACACACACACACACACACACACACACACACACACACACACACACACACAAACATTTTTCTTTGTTTGTATTACTGACTGTATTTTGTATCCAGAAAGTCAATTTGCATCTTCTTTGTTTATCTGGCCTTACACAGTATTTGTAAATATATCCAAAATAAGTTATTTTTGTGTGTGTGCGTGCATGTGTGTGTGTGTGTGTGTGTGTAATGACCTGTTTCTTTCCCTTGATCTTGGCTGTTCCACTTTTCTCATCATCACAGAAAGACAGATTGCTGAAGTTTTAAGCCGCTCTGGTTAAGTTTCACAAGATAGCTTTAATTTAATCACATTTCATAACAAAATAGATGAATGGCAACTATATTAGATCGATGATAAACCTTGTTAGCACTTACAAATACAGCCCTAAATTCTGCACAAGGTCAATATGGTATTTTTCACTCAGAATAAAAAAAAAATAATGCTCAGAAAATAGATCTACAAAAAGTATTTATTCCATGAATGTGCATTCATTCATTTATTTAGGACAGTAAATACATTTTTTTGTGTACACAAGAAAGGCTTATACTATGTTATTTCAGCTTGTCAATTTATCAGAATCTCATCATATGTATACATTATTAGTGTGGTATAATAAATACATGTTTTATTCAATTTTATTATTTTATTTCAAACTGAACTATATTATTGGTCTCAGTAGCAGAAGTTAGTAGCAGTAGTCAAAGTGACCATTGAATTAGTTTAGAGGATTTTGACTCTTCCTGTCTTAAAATGTCAAAATGGTCCATATATTTCCATCATACATGCAATAAAAAATACTTCTGATATCACACTGTTAATGTCAAAATGTGTGAGTAAAATTAAACCTGTTCAACCAGTAGTTTAGTGGAGGCTATCACTACTATTCCACCACTTCAAAGTTTGTTTGGTCCTGCGCTCGTGGCAGAGCTCTGGTCCACTTGCCTGCTGTGTGATGGACACTGCGGGAAGGTTTCCCTCCATGACATCACTGAGAAAAGTTTGAGGACTTAAACATCAAAGCTCACAGCTTTGGACCTCTAAAAGCTTTGGCCTGAAATCCTTAAACCTGGCGACTGTTTGGGTAAACAGTTTATTCTGTGTCAGCTGGCGAGGACACTGTCCGCTGCGTTAGAAACGTCAGCGGCTGAGGAATGTTGGCCGTGCAGAGCTTCAGTGGTTCAGCTTTTAACATCTGCAGGGCCTCTCACTAATAGTAAACCACTGACCTCCAGGCAATGAAGAGAATGATTAAAATAACTGAACGTGCCTTTGTGTGACTGGTCTGAAAGTGTGAGCGTGGTTGGTTGGTTAGGCCTGTGCAGCTCTGCTGTGGTGTTGATGCTTCTGTCTGAGCTAAAGTTGTCCTCTGTTTTGCTCAGATCACACAGCTGAAGATAGAGAACAACCCTTTTGCTAAAGGCTTCAGAGGCAGCGATGACAATGAGCTGCACCGCATGGCCAAAATACAAGGGTGAGTACAGCTTTGTTGATGAGTGTGTCTTCTACTGTCTGTGAGAACATAGGAAACCAAATCTATTCCCTTCTCTGAGGGTTGTTATGATGGACTACATATGGTCTAAGACAGGGCTGTGTGTGTGAGACATTGTCACCTGAAGGTTGATCTTAGCCTGAAACCTCGACCAGAGTGTGCAGCACCCTGATATAACGTTGCTGCTGGTCTATTAAACTGTCACTGCTGATCAGCTGATGGCCCTACATGGTATCTCTTTTTTGTGTGCTGCTTTAATCTCCGTTCAAGCACTGTTGTGGCAGGCACTTCAGAGATTTTAATAAGCCAATGAGAGAGGCTGTTCCAGAGGGGAAGGGGTGGTAGTAAATGCTGCAGCTCTGTGTTGTTGTGCTGCTGTGGTTGGTGGGGAGCACAGCAGAGGAGAGTCTATCTGAAGTGACACATGGATGGATGTTTATTTTTAGAGCAGCGTATTATCTCACAACAGGACTGACTGTGTGTGTGCGTGCATGCATGAGTGTGTGTCAGTATCTCAGCGAGGGTCAGGGAGATGTGGCCCATTGTCCCCTGCATACCACAGAGTTCACCAAGAGGGGAGTGTGTGCAGAGAGAGATCAGAGCTGAAAGGATGGAGAGCCACTAAGTAGACTTGAAGGAAGAAAGAAGATGCAACCAGGCAGAATTAAATACCTGTACAGAGTGAGGAGAGGCTGTTTTGTGCAGCACACCTGAGGCCACAATGTCAGATGCATACTGTTGCTTCTGCTATCAACCCACCTCTCTGTCTGCTTCAGTAAGGACTACCCCGTGGTGCCTCGCAGTACTGTCCGTCAGAGAGCCTGCTCCACTGAGAGCCCCTTCAGTGCCGAGAGTCGGGGTCTGCGGGGCTCCCCCGAAGCTGTCGGGTCCCCCTACAGCTGTGAGAATGGCGTGAGCAGCAGCAGTCCACAGGAGCTGCTGAGAGCTCCTGCACACTACAGCCTGCCTCATCCTCCTCCTCATCCTCACCTGCAGCGCAGCCAGCAGCAGCCGCTCTACCACAGCACCAAGAGGAAAGGTAGGACCAAGCTGTGCAAAGAAAGACACTTATCTTCAGATGTAAAAGCAGTTAACTCCCTAACACAGGGGTGCACATACCACCTATTTATTTCATTTAATTATTGAAAAGTGGCAATACATGTGTACATTTCTCAATTAATTCATATTATTATTAATATTATTCTGATGGGGTGTCCCATCTATCTAACCAATGTCCCTTTGCTGCAGGTCATCTCTCCACATCATGACTATATTATCTCTATATAACAAAGGAAAAAATTATAGCCCAAACAACAATCTTTTACAAAAAACAGCTTTGTGTAAATGTCATAGTAATTAAATGTACAATTGATAATATTCAGCCTCAAGATGTCTTACTTGCTGGCAGTGGGAACTGAACACCAGATATCTTCCACAGAGAACAAAACATTAATTTTGGACCCGCTGAAGTTTTGATTAATTTACAATCATAGCTTTCTTATTCATGTTTCTTATTATTTAATATTAATTTATTTTACTTCATTCTAATACCTTTTTGGGTGTATTATTATTAATTATTGGTCTACATAAATAATTTATCAATAAGACCTTGAGGGTTTTGTTTGCAGGTTACTTACAAAGTTAAAGGACTGTTTAAGTGTTTATACGCTTTTTTGCCCATTGAGTGCAAATATACTACAGGCTACTTAACCTCAGTGTAACTTTAAGATTGATTAATGTAGCTGTAGCTTTTTAATTTTTTGTAAACTGACTGAAGTAAATGGAAAACGTTGGCTTTTCTAGGCAAAAGCAAATGAGCCTAAAAAGCAGATTTCCAATAGTTTGTGCTGTGACTGGTGATCAGTCTGTGTTTGCAAACTGTGTGTAATTAGCATCAAGTTTACTGAGGCAGCAGCTGAATGAATGAATATTAGATATTATGAATAGTAGTTATTTACACATGCTTGCATGGGTTCACTCAGACATTAATCAACAGCTAAAAAGAAAAATCAGTAACGGTGTTTCTGCACTTTGAGAAAGACTTATAATGAGGCTGAAAGTCCTAAATAATTAGATTAAAAACATTTTGTAAGGATGCAACTAAACACACACTGACAAACATAATTTAGGTTACACTCAACTGATCACTTAATGTATCATAAATGACATGTAATTGTACTGCACAGTCTGCTTTGTTGTAAATGTATTATTGCAGTATTGTGTGTTGTAGCATCAAGGCCAGACTTCTCAAATAAAAGCCCTACTTGGTTACAATTTAAATTGGAAACTATCTGATCAAAGAATAAGTAAACTTGAATACACCGTGGTTTTCAGTAGGTAGTTAGTAATTAACGGGATAAAAATGTGTGTTTTCTTCTACCTAACAACTGCACTTTAACCCTGGTATCATGTTTAAAATTAAGTTAATGCATATGTACCCTAAAAGCAGCAAAACCGATTCAACTCTCCTCTTAATGTGTACATTTTACTCCTGTCTCAGCTTCTGGAAGCTTCTAATGTGGGAAGATCTGAAACGTTCCCAGTTCTCGCTTGTCATTAGTGTCAAATGGAAAGTCAACACAGTATTTTCTCTCTCTCTCTTTAGTGGAGGAGAACAGCTCTTCAGGAAACCGCCAGCACCCGTACAAGAAACCCTTCACTGGTGGCTCTCCAAGCGAGGGCGAGTCTTACTACCACCCTTCCTCCTATCCTCCTGCTCCACCCGGTCTACCCAACAACCCACTCACTGACTCCCCCTACAGCTCAGACATGGGACAGCGTCAGGCGTGCATGTTTGCCGGCTCTGAGCCCAGACTAGATGAGCTGAACTGTACATCCTGGTCATACACCTGCCCGCTCCCCTCTGCCATGACCCCCATGGAGCCCTACCCACCTTACACGCCTCACCCCCCTTACAGCTCCAGCCCTCAGGGCTCTCGACTCAGCGCCATAGCCCACCAGAGCTCGCCACCACTGGGAGAGCACATCACCCATGACGCCTATCAGAGCCAGAGCTCTGGACCTCCATCTCAGAGCTCCCAAAACATTCACAGCAGGCAGCTGAGCCCTCCCCTCAGAGAGTATCCTCGCTACACGCCCAACCTGTCACCGCCTCTTTACCACACACTAGAGACGCACACACACATCAGGTGTGGTGTCCCAGAATGGAGCGCAGCCTCCTAACTGAACCAGAGGACATACCCGAAAGACCAATTAGTCGACAGAGATTCCTCGTCTCAAATTCAGCGACCCTTCTTTCTGCTCTTTTGAAAGATGCTGCGCCTCGTACAGACTAAACATGATAATACCTTTGTAAAATATTTGTGAAAAGTGTGACGTTAGTGCTGCGTGAAGAAGTCTCGTTGCTCTGTCATGTTTCTCCTCTGTGCTGCATGAAGCAGTGGATTACTAAAGACTGGACATGGACATCCATGAAGCAGATGTTAAAAAAGAGTCTGAGCAGCACAATCAAAGTTGTACTTTATTATCTTTCCGTAACCCAAAGACTGGTGTCATCCAACTGTTTGCACTGTGAGCCCCGTAAAGGCCAGACCGTGAACAGCGCTAGGCTGTTTTCCTCTCAATGGCTCCCACTGTCTCCATTGTGAAGGATGTAAATTGTGACCCTCCGTCAGACAGGCAGAAACATTTACTGACCAAAATAATCTCAGCTTTCACAGCAGAGCCTGAGGGAGACGTTGTTTGTCTTTAGTGGAGCGAAGCACAGCTCTACACCCAGTCTCAGCGAAGGAGAAAAGGCATGAGTTATCTTTGTGTGTGTGTGTGTGTGTGTGTGTGTGTGTGTGTGTGTGTGTGTGTGTAAAGCCTATGTCAGCCCAGCTCAAGGATGCTATGAGTTAATTTCCAATGAGACAGACAGTAGTAGCTGCCGGCGCTGCACCATAGAAATAAACTGTTTGTTTAGACCACGCTACAGGATGAAGGACCTGTAAACACTGCTTCCAATGCATTCTGGGTAAATGCACCACTCAGCGTCATCAGCTGTCACCGCTGTCCTCTCAGTCACCTCCAGATGACCAATCAGCTCTCTCCGTTGCTGAGAGCCAGCCAATGGACGTGCTCCTCTCTTTTATCCCTAGCTGACCAGCTGGAGCGCAGCATGTTTCATGTTTCATGTGTGCGTTGGCTCATTTCTGCTAGTCTATCGTTGATCCTTGACGTGTTTGAGGATTGCTCATAAAGAATTACAGAGATGTAAATGTGATACACCAACTCTTTTCCTTCTCCTTCCTTTTTGTGTCCATTCAGCATTTCTCCATAACTTGCTTTGACAAGTTTGGGTTAAATACATTTCTCCCACTGTGCAAGCTGAGATTTCCATTTCTTTTTGTGTAATGAAGCAGTTTTTGATATTTCTGCCCAGGTGTTTTACATGCAGTAACATTTGAGAAGGTGCTCTAACATTACAAACCATCAGTATGCGGAGAGCAGATCCTCGTCGTTTCTTGATATGTACTTGATTTATGTATGTATGTGTGTATGTGAGTGTGTTACAATGAGATTTTTATAGCCTTGTTCCTGCTAATAGTATTTATTACTCTAGATTTGTAAAGATTAGTTTGTCGTAAAATAAACAAGGCGGTATTGTTCCGAGATATTTGAAGGTCTGTTTCTGGCTTCACCCTCCATCTCCAAGTGGTGAGTAAGTAGTTGTGAACAAACAATTCTTCTGTTCTGTGGAAATAAAGGCAGATTTATATACAAAAATGGAATAAATTTTAGAGAATTTTGCGTAAGTCAAGTGGTTTCTTCTTCTTCATTGTGACAAACATTAACATTCCCAGTGAGTTATTTAAAGTACGTTCAGCACCTCAGGAGTGGAAAATCTCTTATGCGTGGTTCAGTTTATCACTTTCAACTCATGTATCAATTAGAAGGACCTGATAACAACAGCAGCCTGCAGCTTTTCAGAAATGTACAACAACGTCACTGAACAATGTAGAGAGTATTGTTCAGTGGGTCTTATCATGTGTAAGGGACCCCAGTGTCTCCAGCTCTTCCACTCAGTAACGAACCCCCACAGTGGTGTGGGTGCTGTGCATACCTTGTCCTCCTCTTATCTCTGACAGCTTGTTTGGCATCTCCAGTCTCCACCAGCTGGACCCCCTCACTGATGCCCAGAGAGGGGTGGGGTCTGTCGGGATACGGGACAAAGAGAGGTGGGGGTGCGTCGGTGGTCCCCCTCCTCTCTCTCCTCACATCCCATGTTTCTGCGTCTCCCACAGCAAAGTTAACTTATTACATCTTACACCTGCTCAGGGTTTACAGCGTGCTTATTTTGAAAGAACAAATGGACGTAACATGCAAGGATTTATTTGGAAAAAGCCGCTAAATCATTAAACTTCTAACCCAGAGTATTTACATTTAATTGTGTAGTTATATGTCAGTTGTCAGACCCCCCCCCTCGCTCCTTCTCTTTTTCTCTTTCTTCCTTTCTCCGTCTCTCGTACACCATAAGGTCAGAGGTTAAGCAGGCAGCTCTTCAGAGGGTCTGTTCCTCCTTAACCCTTCGTCTCCAGCAAACTCAGGAAAGGATGAGGGGAAGGGTGTGGAGGTGGGGAGGGGAGGCCTCTGACTCTGAAGATGGATTGCATCACTTCATGTTTGCTTGTACAGTAACAGAGCTCTGTGATGACTTCTGTATGGCTGGAAGTTAGCTGGGAGACCAAAGCTCTGGTGAAGTAATATTAAACACAGTGTGTGTGTGTGTGTGTGTGTGTGTGTGTGTGTGTGTGTGTGTGTGTGTGTGAGTGTGTGAGTTCTTAATTCATCCACTTTCTCAGACACACTGGTCAGACAGGAGATTGATGAACTTTTGTGATCAAAGAGCCTAAGTGGTGCTCATCGTTATCTACCCAACGCCCCCCCAACACACACACACACACACACACACACACCACTAAGCCCTCCGCCCGCCCTCGACATATTCTCTCATCTTTTTTTTGTTATGTGTACAACCGAGACATCACATGTGAAAACAGAGAAAGACTGACATTTTTAAATGTCACACATTTGGCCTGCAGACCTAAATTTTGGTAAAGCGATTAAACTGGGAGGCTTATAGAGGAGGGCTTGTGTTGCTGCTGTAGCGTGTGTTCAAGCTGCTGCCGGACTACTCAGAGTCATTTCTCTTGCAAAGAAAGCTCTTTTAAAAGGTATCAAAGACTTATTTAAAGCTTATTTCATTACAGTCTGAACCATTGGTTTGAATCCATAAATGTGTATCTGGAGTCTCTTGCTGGACCCTGAGAGGCATTTGTGTGATGTCTGGCATTAGTCATGCCATTTTGCATGGAATAAGTGGTCTGAGATGGAGTGTAATTGCTAAAGTTGATTATGGTTTGTCTCTGTGGATCTGATGATGCTCTGTCTCTGTGGCAGTAAAAGGGCGACAGCTTGGCCCCTCCTGGCTAGTAGCAAGGCACTAGTTAAACTGACGTAACACTGGAATGTCACAGAAAATAGAGAAAGCTTGGCTTGACGCAATTTTCCTAAAGTTTGGAAGAAAATATTCAAATTTTATTTGTGTAATTTTCTTTCTTTTCTCAATGGCTTTCCAGAAACTTGAGAAGAAATCTTACCGAAGCAAAACAGAAATCACTGACTCCTTATTGCTGTTTGAGCAGTTTTTATAACTACCTACCGCTTTCTTGTTGTCATATAACATTATCTATGTGTGTGTGTGTGTGTGTGTGTGTGTGTGTGTGTGTGTGTGTGTGTGTACAACTATCATGATTTTTTTTGTTGTTTTCTGTTATTTTCTTCCTTTACAAATGACCCTTGCATTAACTTCCCCCCAAAATGGTAGAAACCTCTGGAAAAACCCATAGACACATACATAAATGAAGCTGAAGCTTGTTCCGGTGTTGTTAGAGTGGGATTCATTATAAAATGGGTTGATAGATGCATCAAACTAATTTTATTCAGTATATATTAATAAACTGTGATTAGAATTGGTAAGCATTGTATGGCACTAAGAGGACTTCACAATGGCAGGACAATAATGTAAAACAATGAATGCTTGGCCATTAGGTATGGTGCAGCAAAGTAGGATGGTGGAGGTTTATTTGAATGATACTATCCATCCTTGTAGCTATTTAAAAGCCGCAAGAATGGTCTAATGCTGTTAAGCACAGTATAGAAACAAGACTGAGACTCAAAGCTAATTTCCCCTAAATGAGAGTTTATGGCTGAAACAGCCCTGAAATCACTGAAGTAGATCTTAATATGAGCATAAGGGCTGTCAAGGATAAGAGGCCACGTAGTGTTTGTGTGGGGGGGTGGGCTGTGTGTGCCGCTTGGGTTTGTCCTGCACGTTATGTCTGAAAGACAAAGGGAGAGGCTAAGGGTCAAACTAACAGCAGACAGGCCAGTCCAGGGTCAGAGGGCTCAGACTAACCTGATCAGTGATGGCCATCCTCGAACCGTCACCCTGATGGAGCTGCCTGATCCTCTCGTGCTCGACTCTCCCTTTCAACAAGTCAGTGCTCGTTGTGAGGAATAGTTGATCCCCCTGCAAACATCATGGAAGATGGCCATAACATCCAGACGATCTTGGTCCTCCTGGTTTTCCTGTCACTCTCCTCAGTGGAAGTATTTTTTTTTTTAAAAAAAAGGACACTGTGATGTGAGCAAGAATAATTGTTTTAACTCCTAGCATACCGCCAAGGTCCCAAGACCAGCAGCCAAACACACATGACAGGGTGAAAGGGAGAGAGGCGCTGCCGCAGTAGGTGGTGGAGGGGGTTGTGGGACGTCATGGAGCCAATGTCCTGTCTCATTACAGCCAGAGGAGTGGAGAGGCACGCTAATCCTCCACACACACACACACACACACACACACACACACACACACACACACATATATACACAAATATGGATACACAAAAACACTGTTTGAAAGAAAAAAAACCCACAACCACCCACACATGCACAAACACAGAGCTATTCAGTATTAACCCCACACCCCTTGACCTCAGTCCGGTCCCCTTGTCCAGACAGGACACACATAATGATATCACTACCAGCAGGACTTCACTTTGCCGCTCTTTTTGTTTGCTCACTGTACAGACCGGCTATGGCTTCTCATCACCTCCCAGTTTTAAATTAAGGAACATTGTCAGGTCATTATTGTGCATGTGCCCGAGACTGTAGGAATGTTTGTTTTTTTTTTTTTTACAAAAAAAAAACAACAAAAAAACAATAACAACAAAAACAACTCAAGTCATGAGTCTAAGCCTTTTTTTATTTTTTTTTTATTAGTTTTTTTTTAATTAATAAAATTCTGAAACACTGAATCCTGTTTTTCCTTTCTTTCTTTTGTTTGATGTCCCTAGCAGCTATAAAAAATGTTATAAATATATGACAGTTTATCAGAAAAGAACTGACATTACAAAGCTCTTTTCAGTTCCATGAAGCAGCATTTAAGAAAACCAGAGCTTATGTCAGTAAACTTGGCCATATTAAGCAACAGTTATGTGACGTAGTCAAACTTAATTACAGTGTCTCAAAAATACTGGGATTTATTCATAAAATACCGAAATTATCTAAATTCCCAGAAACAAGGCCAAGAGTCTACACTTTGCAAGGCTCTGGGAGGCTGTACTTGACCTCTTAAACCTTCATTAAGGGTTTTTTTCTCTCTTCTGTGCTGGGGGCTTGGGTTAAAATAAATCTCACATCAGTGCACTAACATGCCAAGATGGGCTGGTGACACTGTTAACTTGGTAGTGTAAGAGAGTAAGAAATAACCATCATTGCTATTTTTTTTAATAAAATATATAGATGCTGTTTGGCATATCTGTATTTTTGAAACAAATGGTAAATTATTTTAGTAGAGAGAAGTTGAAAGGTTTATTTTGAAATTAGATACCGGAAGTATTAGTTTGCTGTGATGTTTTTTCCGCTTTTACTAATTTAACGTCGCTATTCTCTACTGTCTCCACTAGAGGTAAACACGCGACTTCATCCCATTAAATGTGTATTTAGGATGAATGTTTGGTCCTTATCTAGTGTTGCGATGTACACAACTGCCTCTAGTATGGGTGAACGAAATGCTAACATCATGCTAATATGCACCCAATGCTAACATGTTGATGTTTAGCAGGCACAGTGCTACGGCAAACACTATGATAGTGTGTACCGTGCACTAAAAACAACGGCTGATGGTTTTGTAAGCCGTATTATTTACCGACTTATTTGCATTTTAATTTGAGGATTGTCCTGGTATACCAGAATTAAAACCTATTTTTATTTAACCTATTTTGACTTTCTACAAAATTAATAGTAGCCTACATCGAGAAATCTTATTTTGAAATGAGTCACGGGAAGTATCAGTGCTTTGACGTCATGACTAACGTAATAGTGTAGTTCTCTGTTGTGTCCACTAGAGGGCAGTGAACACTGTGACTAAATGCACAGCAGCATCTGCTAGCATCAACATAGACGCAGACTCAGGAACTGCTAATACTTAAAAATATATACATTAATCAGGTTAAACATCTGGTAAATAATGAATAGACTACAGCTAGCTTCATCTTTTTATTTATAATCACAAGTTTTAACATCCTCCAGTATTTACAGGTAGGAACTGCACATTTGACAATCATGCACCATTTCAGAGTTAAATGTATATGTTTTTCTAGTTTATGCTTTTTTATAAAAAAAAATCCCTGCATCATGTACTGTGCGAGTTTCTCAGAAGTGTCACTGTGTGAACATGACTTCATTGATGCTAATTTGATTTATTTAATATGGCAGTTTTCTACAGTGACCACTAGAGGGCAGTGATCACTTGTGATTTTAAATACCCTGTTTTACTCCTGGCGAGCTTTGTGTTTTGCCTTTTATGGTGGATTTAAACAGCACTTTATTGTTAATTCCTTGCATATTGTTGTCAACAATGTGTGTGATAGGGATGTGCTTCTTTTCCTCTTTGTCTATGAAATGCCCTCAGTAAAATACTTTGTGCCATTGATTTGATTGATCGGATCTAGCCAAACTAATGTAATGTATAAACAGTTTTATTTTGTGGACAAAAAAGAAGCAAAACATCCTAATAGTTTTGTACAAAGCAAAGAGATGACTGTATTTAAAATCACAAGTGATCACTGTCCTCTAGTGGTCACTGTGGAGAACTGTCATATTAAATAAATCAAGTTATGCAGTCATGTTAACATACCTAAATATGAAACATTATATTATAATGATGATGATGAAAATGGAATTCACCTTTTTATACCCATAATTGAGCCAGAACACCAATAAATCATTTTTTCCTGTTCAGGAATGACAGTAAATAACTATAATTATAATTTTTTCTTTTTCTTTTCTTTTTTACTGCTTTTTTGTCAAACAGTAAATACATGGATAACAAGACTAATTATATTTTAGCATTAAATATATAATAAAATATTGGTTATCAATAATACTGTTAATTTAGTGGTAAACACCTTACACTGGATGGTGGTCTAATGTATTTATTTAGCTCTGTATACGTGTACAATATATACACAGATAAATCATTAAAACTTGTGGATTAGAAACAAACAGCATCTAGTTAAATGTGTTTCACATTCAATTCACTTTGGTGCTTTATAGACAATCATATGTACAATATCATAATATTAGCTTTGTCAGTCTGTCAGTAGAGCAGGATTATCACCGCTCTATGATCACATGGTTTGGTTTATACGATAGATCACATACTGACTGTCACACTAGCAGATGAGACGCCAGGAGATCACCAAATTTACTGTCACAGATCCTGAAGGAGACACTTGTAAGCCACCAAATGTTTGCAGACGGATGTTTCCATCCCCAGAGCCTCACTGCAGGACCTCATGACCTCCTGACCTTAATGGTCCTAGATGAGATTTCCCTTCTTGTACTTTTTCATTTTATAAGATGTTTAGTGTCCTGTGGAGGTGAAAATATAAAAAATGCAAAACATTTGTTAGAATCAAAAAGAACAGACAGAATTTTGTGTATCCGATGAATCTGGTAAATTATTTTTTGGGTATCCCTGAAGCAGTCCTGACCCCAGCTTGAGAACTGCACCCTTATTTGATTAGATTAACAGACGTTCCAGCAAGAGGTACAGAGGAAGAATAGTTTAGAAATCTGAACAATGTATTTAACACATGTTGTTGTGTTCAGAAATTATAAACGCTGTGCTTTTATTTGCTTTTTTTTTGTTGAGGCTTCCCCCAGCAGGCCTTCCTCGCTGCCTGCTCCTCTGTGTTTTCCTGCAGGCTTGTCGACATTTGTGTACAAGCATGTTTGCAAACAGGCCAGACAAGACCACTGCTGTGAGACAAACACTAAACACAAACATCAATAAACAAACAAATCCATTCACACACACCCTCCCTAAACACTGCACGCAGCCTGGGTTCAGAGAGTCACTCTTGTTTGCCAGCAGCAGCATTGTTTGGTAGGCACTCGGTGCATTTGTGTGACCATGTCTCATTATTAATAGATGGTGTCAGAGAGTCGCTGGCCTCTTTGTCTGACAAGGCATTAGCATAAACACAGACTTCCTCTTAGTATCTGTTTGCACCACACTGTTGATCTTTAATTATGGATGTCTAAATGTTTGTTTCCTGTTCACTCAAGTGTGTGTGTGTGTGTGTGTGTGTGTGTGTGTGTGTGTGTGTGCAGGCTACTATGAAAGTCAAAGCTTTTACTGCTTATTATTTTTAGAATTTAATCATGCTTTTTATTTTTGAATTTAATAAATTTAAACAGAGGCAAGGCAATGAGAACAAAAGCACAGTGTAACTGAATCATAAAGCCAGCACTGTGTAAGCGGGGTGTTTAGTAGTTTAGTGTTTAGCAGAGAGTACACAAGAAAAACTACTTGACAACACAAAAATAAGAGCTATGTGATTTTTAAAGCATCATGCGGAAACTGACAGTGACTGTATTAAGTAGCATCAGTCAGAAATACTGCAAATCTGGTTAAAATGTTGAGGAAACAGTAAACACCACATAATAAAGAGATCTCAGCCTCAAACATACTGCATGGTATTTATGACTCATATCTAATATCAAGTCTAATATAACCGACCTGGTGTCAGCAGCACAAACCTGCAGTTCACTTCTTTCCACAGCATCAAGAACAAAGGAGGTGTACAATATTGGCCTGTATGTTACAAAATATTATGAATATCATGTGAATTTTGAAAACAGATTCAGATGTGAAATACTGTGCCTACACAGGATCAAGAGAAGAGCTAATTAACAGGCAGACTAAGATTACGATGTTATATAAGATCATGATCTAGATATGATCAATAAAGCACAGAACGTGTGTACATGACACAGGAAGGACAATTTCCTCTTGATATAAAAGCATATTGATTCAAAAAGAATTAGGATGTAATTCAGCCTTTGTGATGCACTGATGTACAGCTTAAGAGGACACTTCAGGGGTAACATATGGCTTTATTAAAGTGAGCAGTGCTGCAGGATTCCTTATTGTCCTCAGAGGTTCTGCCTGTCTGTACCTCGTCTTTCTCAGCGGTTAAAAGGTCTGCTGGTGTTTACACGGGTGTAAAGTCAGACTCGGGTGCCCATCACCTGACACAACATGCTTTTATTATAAGAGCATTGTTCCATTAGTATTAATAAAGCACTGTGTGTGTGCAGCAAGCCATCTATTCATCAGAAATGGACTCAGCAGCATCTCTGCCTGCAGCGATCTGTGTTGTTGTTTTTCCCCTTCACTGCCTTTCAGTCATGCCTCTCCTCCTCTTCTCTGCTCACTCTGCATGTGTGTGCGTGACACACATTTACATCAGATGCATTTTTCTGGTTCTGCTGCTTTTACTGTCTGCATCACCATCATCGCCACACCTGGCAATTATTATTCAAAAATAGCAGCACACAGCATTTCCATTAAGCGCGTTGACACCAGCTTCCTCTGTCACCTCATGGCTCTGTGCCGCCTGAACCAACATGAAGAGTCAAATTAACTCTGATGTGTTTGATGCTCATGCTTTGTGTTGATGCTCATGCTTTGTGTTGATGCTCATGCTTTGTGTTGATGCTCATGTTCTGTGTTGATGCTCATGCTTTGTGTTGATGCTCATGCTTTGTGTTGATGCTCATGCTCTGTGTTGATGCTCATGCTTTGTGTTGATGCTCATGCTTTGTGTTGATGCTCATGCTTTGTGTTGATGCTCATGCTTTGTGTTGATGCTCATGCTTTGTGTTGATGCTCATACTTTGTGTTGATGCTCATGCTCTGTGTTGATGCTCATGCTCTGTGTTGATGCTCATGCTTTGTGTTGATGCTCATGCTTTGTGTTGATGCTCATGCTTTGTGTTGATGGTCATACTTTGTGTTGATGCTCATGCTCTGTGTTTGATGCTCATGCTTTGTGTTGATGCTCATGCTTTGTGTTGATGGTCATACTTTGTGTTGATGCTCATGCTTTGTGTTGATGCTCATGCTCTGTGTTGATGCTCATGCTTTGTGTTGATGCTCATGCTTTGTGTTGATGCTCATGCTTTGTGTTGATGCTCATGCTTTGTGTTGATGGTCATACTTTGTGTTGATGCTCATGCTCTGTGTTTGATGCTCATGCTCTGTGTTTGATGCTCATGCTTTGTGTTGATGCTCATGCTTTGTGTTGATGGTCATACTTTGTGTTGATGCTCATGCTCTGTGTTTGATGCTCATGCTTTGTGTTGATGCTCATGCTTTGCGTTGATGCTCATGTTCTGTGTTGATGCTCATGCTTTGTGTTGATGCTCATGTTCTGTGTTTGATGCTCATGCTTTGTGTTGATGCTCATGCTTTGCGTTGATGCTCATGCTCTGTGTTTGATGCTCATGCTTTGCGTTGATGCTCATGCTTTGCGTTGATGCTCATGTTCTGTGTTGATGCTCATGCTTTGTGTTGATGCTCATGTTCTGTGTTTGATGCTCATGCTTTGTGTTGATGCTCATGCTCTGTGTTTGATGCTCATGCTTTGTGTTGATGCTCATGCTTTGCGTTGATGCTCATGCTCTGTGTTTGATGCTCATGCTTTGCGTTGATGCTCATGCTTTGCGTTGATGCTCATGTTCTGTGTTGATGCTCATGCTTTGTGTTGATGCTCATGTTCTGTGTTGATGCTCATGCTTTGCGTTGATGCTCATGTTCTGTGTTGATGCTCATGCTTTGTGTTGATGCTCATGTTCTGTGTTGATGCTCATGCTTTGTGTTGATGCTCATGCTTTGTGTTGATGCTCATGTTCTGTGTTGATGCTCATGCTTTGTGTTGATGCTCATGCTTTGTGTTGATGCTCATGCTTTGTGTTGATGCTCATGTTCTGTGTTGATGCTCATGCTCTGTGTTGATGCTCATGTTCTGTGTTGATGCTCATGCTCTGCGTTGATGCTCATGCTTTGTGTTGATGCTCATGCTTTGTGTTGATGCTCATGTTCTGTGTTGATGCTCATGCTTTGTGTTGATGCTCATGCTTTGTGTTGATGCTCATGTTCTGTGTTGATGCTCATGCTTTGTGTTGATGCTCATGCTTTGTGTTGATGCTCATGCTTTGTGTTGATGCTCATGTTCTGTGTTGATGCTCATGCTTTGTGTTGATGCTCATGTTCTGTGTTGATGCTCATGCTTTGTGTTGATGCTCATGCTTTGTGTTGATGCTCATGCTTTGTGTTGATGCTCATGTTCTGTGTTGATGCTCATGCTCTGTGTTTGATGCTCATGCTTTGTGTTGATGCTCATGCTTTGTGTTGATGCTCATGCTTTGCGTTGATGCTCATGTTCTGTGTTGATGCTCATGCTCTGTGTTTGATGCTCATGCTCTGTGTTTGATGCTCATGCTTTGTGTTGATGGTCATGCTTTGTGTTGATGCTCATGCTCTGTGTTGATGCTCATGCTCTGTGTTGATGCTCATGCTTTGTGTTGATGCTCATGCTTTGTGTTGATGGTCATACTTTGTGTTGATGCTCATGCTCTGTGTTTGATGCTCATGCTCTGTGTTGATGCTCATGCTTTGCGTTGATGCTCATGCTCTGTGTTTGATGCTCATGCTTTGTGTTGATGCTCATGCTTTGCGTTGATGCTCATGTTCTGTGTTGATGCTCATGCTCTGCGTTGATGCTCATGCTTTGTGTTGATGCTCATGTTCTGTGTTGATGCTCATGCTTTGTGTTGATGCTCATGCTTTGTGTTGATGCTCATGTTCTGTGTTGATGCTCATGCTTTGTGTTGATGCTCATGCTTTGTGTTGATGCTCTTGCTTTGTGTTGATGCTCATGCTTTGTGTTGATGCTCATGCTTTGTGTTGATGCTCATGCTTTCTGTTGATGCTCATGCTCTGCGTTGATGCTCATGCTTTGTGTTGATGCTCATGCTCTGTGTTGATGCTCATGCTCTGTGTTGATGCTCATGCTCTGTGTTGATGCTCTTGCTTTGCGTTGATGCTCATGCTCTGTGTTGATGCTCTTGCTTTGCGTTGATGCTCATGCTTTGTGTTGATGCTCTTGCTTTGCGTTGATGCTCATGCTTTGTGTTGATGCTCATGCTCTGTGTTGATGCTCTTGCTTTGTGTTGATGCTCATGCTTTGTGTTGATGCTCATGCTTTGTGTTGATGCTCATGCTTTGTGTTGATGCTCATGCTCTGTGTTTGATGCTCATGCTTTGTGTTGATGCTCTTGCTTTGCGTTGATGCTCATGCTTTGTGTTGATGCTCATGCTCTGTGTTGATGCTCTTGCTTTGCGTTGATGCTCATGCTTTGTGTTGATGCTCTTGCTTTGCGTTGATGCTCATGCTTTGTGTTGATGCTCATGCTCTGTGTTGATGGTCATGCTTTGTGTTGATGCTCTTGCTTTGCGTTGATGCTCATGCTTTGTGTTGATGCTCATGCTTTGTGTTGATGCTCTTGCTTTGCGTTGATGCTCATGCTTTGTGTTGATGCTCATGCTTTGTGTTGATGCTCATGCTTTGTGTTGATGCTCTTGCTTTGCGTTGATGCTCATGCTTTGTATTGATGCTCATGCTCTGTGCTGATGGTCATGCTTTGTGTTGATGCGCTTGCTTTGCGTTGATGCTCATGTGAAATATTGAAATCCAAGACAAGAATGTTGTAGTTGTTTTTCTCAAGATGTCTCCCAGACATTTGCTACAGAAGCTTTAGTTCAGGATCTCGTGGTTTATGAAGCACCATGTTGTACATGTTGTACACCCCCCCCCTCCCCCCCCACACATTTCCAGTCTCTCGTCAGACTCCAATAAATCTTTACATAAATTAGGCCAACATTGTTTGAGCTGGAGTAGTCTTAACAATTTCACACAACTGATCTTGTTTCTGACGTGTTTACAGCAAAGTGTCATCATGTGTCTGTCAGTTCAGTGTATGGTGTCCAACGTCTTTCAAAGTGTCAGCCAAGGGAAGGTGTGATATTAAGTGTGATTTCTGAGCTGAAAGTGAAAAAAATCACACATCTCCTCGCAGTAACACCTGCCAATCGAATGTCTGAAACTCATGTTTCATGGGTCACATCACTGATCATTATTCACAAGCTGTTATATTGATGTTTTGTTTTAATTTTACACCAGATACATTTACATTTGAAATAGTTTGGGCCCCAAAAGAATAATGAACTAATTCAAATGTAGTCAATGTGCCTTCATTGTTACATGGCAGGTTAAAATATAACTGTATAACTGTTTTACTCCAAACAATCTTTGATTTTGAATTTAATCTCCTGTCCAAAAAGGCGTGAGTAACCCCACAGGGTGGAGGGTGTTGTCCATGATGGAGAACAGTCTGCTGCTCCTAATCTTCCTCTCTGCCTCTGGTATGATGGAGTCCATCTCTGTTCTGACCACAGAGCCTGCTTTCCTCACCAGCCTGTCCAGTCGAGTGGTGTTCCTCCTCTTGATGCTGCCTCAGCACACCACAGCATAGAACTAATGATTGTTAGTATTTTTATGCCTTGAGTCATGTCTGGAGGGGATGTTTAAGAACTAGTACAATCAAATGTTAGGTGTGTTTGCTCGACAGATTACTTAATTCTCAGAATAGTTGAAAAAACTTTTCTTTACAGGCTATGCCTGATATGCTATAGAGTTTTATTTATAAATATATAAATATGCAGTAGGCCTATAGATTAACAAATTACTAAATAAAATTAAAAGAAAGTTTATGGTGGAGCTGTGTTTTGGGTTTACATTTGAATTAAATGTTTATTGATTCATTTTTAATTAATTGCCTAACCTTTCAACTTCTAATAGACATTTTCAGTGCTATTCTGTTGCCAGGGCAACGGCTTTGGTCCATGTTTACTTCCTGTTAGCTCCTGCATTAACAAACACAAATGACTTAATTATTTTAGAATACTGAAGTTGTGGAGTTTGAAGAAGGTCGATAGAACTTGACTTGTAGATGAAATTAAAATAAAGAAATGTCTTCACAGATTTTATTTCCATTGAAATGCCGGATTGTGCCTTTAAAAGTTCCTGGTTTGTGTTACCATGGAAACCGGAGGGAGGAACGCTGCGCGCCTACAAACCTGGTAAAACAAGGACGACAGGAAATAAGGAAAAAACATCGAGTTTTCATGAGGGGGAAGATCTCTAGAGACTACAGAGAGGCATGGAGCCGCTGGGTGGTTCACAGTGAGTTCAGTGGAGCTCTTCTCCAGTCACAATCAATGTGAGCGGTCAACGTTAATAACTGTGTGCTGTGTGGACAGGAGGCTCCCTGCGGGGGATGTGATGGCAGCAGGACCTTTATCCGACTGGAGCGACTCTTTCTTTGATTTACAGAAGAAACGCAGGGAGGAAGGAGAGCTTGAGAAGAAGTACAAGGAGCGCCATGAGGTAGCTGGAGTTCACCCAACTAGCAGCTTACTGCAACTCCACCCTTTAAGTCGTTTCTGAGCTCAGCTAGTTACAGTTGAGCCTCACTTTAAAACAGTTGCTCAGATGCCCCCCTCCCCAAAGTGCTGTGAAGACAGGCCTACTAATATGATTTTCCACTTACATTGAACTAGTTATCACCACCAAATAATTTGGTATCATATTTATGTACCTTTAAAGGCCATTTTGTATCCATAATGTCACAGTAATTTATGAGGAGAAAAAAACCCAAAACAAAAATGGAATTTATTTTCCGATTAATAAATGCTAAAGGATTTGTTTCACAGGAAAGTAATAGTAGGCAAACTACAGAGTAAAAACTGCAATTTTGAGGCCAGGGCTTTGAAATGTAATTTATTTAATATAATGCATTGTTTTATGCTATGGCAGAGGGATCAAAAAGTGTGGGGATTTTTTTCATTTTGTTTGAGTGTATTTTTGCTGCCGATTTTATTGCAGACTTAATATAGCTTGCCAAAATGTGTGTCACATGTGGTAACATAGCCAAAATGATCAAAAAAAAAAAAATGTGAACATAGTCTTGGTAACTTTGATGGTGTTTGCAAAAATATTCATGTGCCTGAAGCATAACAATCAATCAGAGCTCTGATCAAACTGATCAAAATTGTGCTACTCTAATGTCTAATCGTTGACTCAAATGTTTGTGTGTTTTTATGTAGATCTTAGTGAGTTTGCAACAGCAGACAGACCAGTTGCACAAGGAGGTTAAGAAAGCGAAGGAGATACACTTGAACTTTGATTTGTTTCTCAAGGTATAGTAGAGGACCATTTGACACATGACTCCACTATTAGACTGTAGATAACGTTGTTGGATCTCACTGGCATGGCTGGAAGTGGACAGCAACAGACAAACCAAATCCCCTCATCTCTCTTCCTGCAGGAGGAAGATGCTGATCAAGCTGCTGAGAAAGCAGAGAGGGAGAGGAAAGAGGTACTTCGACTGGAGGCAGCGATAGAGAGGCTAAAGCTGGAGTATGCTGAACTGATGGAGAGGAAACAGGAGCTACAACGCCAGATGCAGAAACACTCTTTGTATTGGGAATTCATGGTGCAGTTTCTCAAGATGACAAAGGTAGTACAAGGACTTTTACCTGGCAGAGGATGTAAATCTTAATAAGTGTATCGTACAGAAAAAGATCTGTTTACTAAACCAGGGGTTCCCAAGCTTTTCAGTCCATGTTCCACTATGTACCAAAACAAATTTGCCACTTCCCACTGCAGACATCAACAACGTGACAATGAAAGAGTCTATACTGTTCCTCTGGCTCAATAACGGTAAATCCCAGATTGATGTAGCTAGAGTGGTAACGTCTTAGCCAGAAGTGGCACAAGACGTTTCGCTGAACCTGTCATGACCAGCTTTGCTACTTGCCTCCTGACTTTCTTTGGGTCCTTGTAGCCACTTCAGGAATCCACTCATTCTGCTTTGTTTTGAGTAGATAATGAAATTGGATTTTAAGGCTACAGTTTTTAATGTGTGTTACAGTTTGATGACTTGCAGGCACTGAAAGGCCATTTAGAGAGTCTTCTCCACTTTCGAGACCATCTCTATGAAAGGGCGAATGAGGCACGAGAGCAGGTCGACCAGCAGAGAAATGCACTGCTGGCACTGGAGGAACAGCATCACGTCCTGCAGCTGCACCACAACAACCAGCTGTCCCGGCTCCAGACCAAGATAGAGAAGACACGCTCTGAAGCTCTAACATGGGTATCTGACATGACCAGGGTCATGTGGCATCAGAGCAAACTATAAATCAATGTTTACCATCTTCTGTATTGAAGTTGTCCATGTCTTCACATAGGAAAAGAAATGGAACCGTATCCAGGAAACAGCAGCAAAGAAAACACTCCTGCTGGGCCAGATTAAGATGGCGATCCTCAACCTTTATGAAATGACACATGACAAGGTTGAAGGAGAGGAAAATGTGGATATGAATGACACAGAGAATCAGCTGGACAAGGTATGTACCCTGACAGAGCAGATAACAAGATCATTTTGTTGTTTAAATTCAACATTTGTGTTGCCCAAGCTCAGTTATGATTGTGAAATACAATTAAAGAAAATAAACAAATATAAAATAACGGAGGGCAAAAAAAATAAAAGATAATGGTGGTAATCAGGAAATTGTAAAGTAAAGGAAAACCCTACTTGCTGTTTCTTTTGTTGTAGCAGGAATTCACTGTAACTGTATTGCTACAGCGCCCTCATCACAGTGACATCTGCCCTTCTCTTTGGCCAGGCTTCAGCGTCTTTCTGTTGTTCTTATCAGTTATTGTGGTGAGGTAATCCGCCAGAGTATGTCTGTTAGGTTTCTACTTGATATTGTGAGTGTATAATTAGTATCAAATATTTTTGTTGCTTTAGTTGTGATTTGGTTGGTTTAATCTTCTGAGTCAGTGTAACTGCTCAGGGGCTGGCCGGGGTGATGATGATGTCAGAGGGTGAAAGGTCAGCCAGCCTGAGGGGATTTCTTTTTTATGTTCAACTCCAAACAGGCAAGGAACTTATTATGGTAACTGACAGGGTGGCTCTTTTTTGCCAAATAATTTTGTATTAAGGGAATTTGGATTTGAACTGAATGCTTAATTCCATAAAATCCTGAATCTTGAAGGAGAAGGTCCAGTCTGAGCTGAAACCCTTCTCTAGTAGGAGACAAGTCATCTGCATATTTGATTTCAGTGTCTTGAAGAGTCTTTTTCCTACTGTCTCCTTCTTAGGTCAAGATGTTCATCCAGGACCATGAGGACATTGTGAAACAACACCAGAATCCCTTACAGGGACATGATGGACAGAAAAAAGACAAGGCAAAGTTCAAAAAGCACTTCTAATGTAAAACTCTGTGAGTTAAATGGTCTGTCAATCTCAAGACAGTGAACTTCCAGTAACCTAAGATACTAAGTGCAATCCAAAACTTTTATTCATTTTCTCCTCATTGTTATGATGGCTTGACCATCAGTTCTGAAATGGTTCTGAAATAGTGGTAACTATACATTAGGGGTTGACTTGTTTTAAATTTAGTAACATCTGATAACTTATACTGTTGGTTGTTCACTCCCCAGCTCCTCCTGTCCAGGTGACGAATGAATGAAATGTAATGTAGAAAAGAAGTCTTCAGAACATAAGGTCCTGTACTGCCACCCTATGGACATTAAAGAAAATAGCAACTGGTACACCCAGTGAATCCTGTTTGTGTCTAATGATCTGCTC
Source organism: Synanceia verrucosa (assembly GCA_029721515.1). Classification (NCBI taxonomy): domain Eukaryota; kingdom Metazoa; phylum Chordata; class Actinopteri; order Perciformes; family Synanceiidae; genus Synanceia; species Synanceia verrucosa. The sequence continues at coordinate 23,559,433 of CM056551.1, read as the reverse complement.
TGGTTTAAGTTTAGTTCAGTTTTAGAAATGAGGTTATTCAAATCTATCCAAAATTGCAAGAATTATAAAAGTGTTCAACAAAATCAAGCACAACTAAATCAAAACATTTATCTGCATTCCAGCATTTTTATTAGTTTGATATTGTCTGCAGAAAGACAGCGTAACAAAAAGTAGTAAATACTAGTTTGAAACATAAAGACCTTTATTAAAAAGAGCACATGAAGGAGACAGATCGAATATGAAATATGATGGTATGAAACTAGTTTATTTGCTCTTCTTGCCTTTTCCTTTTTTGGCCTTCTTACTTTTGCCCTTGTTTTTTAAGGCCTTGCGGGTTCTGTAACCTCTCCACCAGGCTTGGGCATAAAGAGCAGCTTTGGTCTTCAGCTCCAGCTCCCTCATCTCCTCCCTTCTCTTTTCTTCTGCCAAGCGACGCTTCTCCTGGATTTGGTTGCACTCCATCTCCAGGACAGAAAAGGGTTTCTCAAGCTTCCTCAGCTCCTCCTCATTCTTTTCATAATCCATTCTAGCCAAGTCCAGGTTGGCCTGAGACAGATGATGGTGGCAGTTATTTAGGATGGAGAAGAGAGAGAGAGAGAGATGGAAGTGGACAGTGATGAGTAGTGAAGACAAAAATGACAAAAAGTAAACTTAAATATAGATAGGGGGCTGAGTTTGTACCTGGATTACTTCAATTTCATTGTCAAACATCTGAAGCAAGTATTCGATTTCTGTCTCCACCTTTTCATTTTGCTGCCAAGGGAAAAAAAAACAGTGACATGGGTTTTAATGAAGATTAAATATATTAGCACATTTACTGTGAAATGTTAGATACTCTCAGCTTCCCACCTGTTGAAGTACTCTCTCTTCCTCCCTGTTTTTAAGGATCAAATTGTTGAACTGACTGTTCAGTTCGTCAATCTCCTGTTGTTTACCAGTGTGCTTCATGTTTGATGTGTTGATTTGTGGCTGGTACTGATTGCCTGCAAGAAGACATGAAGCTGCTTTTTGGCTGTTCTTTTGCAGTAAACTGTGCAAATGTTCGATCTCTTCATTTTTCTGAGAAATCTGTGATGTAAACAAAAATATAGGATAAAGATCAGAGGACATGACTTTTCTTCTCCAGCAGCATCTAAGCAAGTTATACCTGTGGTAGATTAATGTAACACTTGTAAATGCAGGTCTCTGCAGACTTTAACAACCAGTTTAGTGCCTCACCATTGTATCCATGTGCTTCAGTGCTGTAGCCACTTCTGCTTCCTCTGGAACTATGTGCTCCATATTGCAGGCAGGGGATGAAGACACCGGCTGTAGCTTCTCATCCATACTGGTCAGCAACTTTTCTACCACTTGGCTGTGAAACTTTTTAAGCCCTCTAATTAGTGTGCACTCACTCTCCCCGAATTCCATACCCAGCTCTGCATTCGTACTGCAGGTGGCATTTGGATGAAATTGGACAAACCTTAGTAGATCCCTGACAGAGTTCTTGATGTCCCTCTCAAACTGAGCCCTTTCTTTCCCAGCTTGTTCCCCATCAGACTCCTGCTTGAGACCTTCTAGTGTCTCCAGTCTTTGAAGTAATACTTGATGCTCTTGAAGAGCCCTGCTCAACGCTTTGTCCACAACACTGGACACACTGTTTAACTGGGGGAGAGTGGGCAGATTGGCTGCAATCTCAATTTTACTGATGCAGTTTTCCAGTATCTTTGAGATGCGTTTAGCCTCAGGAGAGAGCTTCTTTTGTGAGGGTCCCTGGCTCTTAAGAGCATCTTCTGAATCTGACTGGGTCTCTGTCTTTGCCCCTTTTGCAGACATGCTGTGGATGGCAGGAAAACAAGTTATTAGGCTTATTGTTGTAATATTTATATGGGTTGCATAATGAACATGCAGTGTGTCACTTTGTATAGATAGTAATACCAATGGTAAATAGTTGTTTAGTTTGATATGTAGCCTACTATTCAGGCCAGTGCTCCTTCAACTTTTTGTATTTTACAAAGAGCAAAGATGAGAGAAAAGTTTGAAACAACACATATTCACCTTGCAACCCTTGTTTGTTCACATATGGGGATATTACTGTTATGGCAATATTTGGCTATTTGCAATCATTTTAGCTAAGTTATGTTAAATGTAGGCTACCGTACTGTAGCCTCATTGGCCTAAGACAGACAGCGACTATTGTATTGGTGTTTACAATTTACGACATAAAGTGTTATATTAGTTACGTATCACGACAGTAGTAGCAGTAGCGTGTATACACTACAAATTACAAATTTAGCCTACCTGTCGATCAGACGAAAGAAAATGTTGTTTTTCCTCTGTTGCTAGGTTACCACTACAGCGGGTGACCCCTGTATCAAATCGCTGTCGCATATTTGAGTTAGCTTGTTAATGAACAATAAATGTATGCATACGTGAATATTTTTGTCGATCAGTGAATGCATAAATAAGTACATGTGGGAGGGGTTTAGAGTGTTTTCTTAGCTCTATTTACTTTTATTTTGAAAATCTGGTCAGACTGCCGCAAAGTGGTCCGGTGTCGTAGATGTTTGTTGACCCAGCTCTTCCACAGTAAAGTAGAGCTTCTGTAGAATCCTTGAGCATTCGGCACATCGTCGCTTGTCGAACGGTCAATCTAGTTGTAACACTTGTGTATTTAGTTCTCGGTTGAATAGAATGAGACCGTGACCAAAACGTACTGTCCAGCAGAAAGCCTTGATGGTGATGATGATGCCGTGATGGACACAGGCGGGCAGTCTGAGCTTGTTAGCATCAATAATTGTGAACCAGTTGATTCGGTGACAGATGCCGTCTGTGACTGGAGAAAGATCGAATCAGCGTGAAAGCCGCCAGTTCCTGTTTAGCATGTCTCACCAGAGACATTTTGACGAGTAGTTAGCACAGTCCGGAAAGTACTGTTTGTTTGCTAACAAGTACCGTTAGCTTTAGCTGCGAGCAACCAACATGTGCATTTGTGTTGTGGTCTGCGGAACAAACCGCGCACTTCTTTAGCCAGTGGGTAGTGTTGATTAACTCCAACTGAACAGCAGCCTGTTTATCTGCCAACATGGATTCTGACGACGATGTGCCTCTCATCTTAACCTGGGACGAAGCAAACAGCGGCTTACTCAACGAGGAGACTGAGAGAGGAGACGAAAGTAATTGACTTCTTTCATTATGTCCATCCTCAGCCAGAGTGGACTTTTTGCTAAGAATGAATGTATGGCTGGACCGGTGTGTGGTGGCATGGCATTAGCCGTAGCCCACCATTTAAAAGACCAATGCAGTGTAACATGAACAGCCTTCATGTACAGCCTATAATCAGAAATATTATGATGATCAATATCAGTTTGAACTGTTTTCGCTATGGATTCAACTTTATTGAAGTTGAAAGATGTTCTTTGTGGTGCTGTTGCATCATTTTTATTATACTCTGCTGACACAGTAGTTGTCTAATTTAATTCTAAGTTTACTCTCCGTCATAGCAGACTTCAGCTTCCAAAGTGACATGAAATAGAATCATTACCTCTTTAAGTCACCGTCGACTAAATCAATAGTAATTTAAGTTAACTGAGTACAGACTGGCTGGTTGGTGTCTTGAGCGATTCAGCGCACAGACAGACAGAGACACTTGACCCTCATTAAGCTCATCTGAAGGTATTTATCTGGAAAAAGACAGTCTTGCCTGCCTGGTAGTCATTCTACTTGTTTTGCTCCATGATGCATTGTTTTTGTGAATGCCATATTATAATACTGCAGTTTAGTGTTGTTTAAGAAGAAGAATTCCTTTATTAGTCCCTCAATGAGGGAAATTTCAATTTACACTCTGTTAGTATTTTTTATTTTCAGTTGCACATCACACACAAGTTATGAAACACACATGCACATGCACTAGAGGAGAGGTGTCAGAGTGAGGGGGCTGCCCCATATCCAGGCACCCCGTGCAGTTGGGGGGTTCGGTGCCTTGCTCAAGGGCACCTCGGCAGTGCCTCTCCAGCTACCAGTCCACTCTCCACACATGGTCCGACTTGGACTTGAATTGGCGACCCTCCGATTCCCAGCCCAAGTCACTACAGACTGAGCTACTGCCGCCAATTCTTCTTCTTTCTTTTTTTCCTTTCTTAAGAAAGAGATCTTAAGAGTATCAGGTATTTTTGTGTATGTCATTATAGCAGTATATTTGGTAATATGAATCATTGCTTGTTTACTTACCACATGCTGCACATCCAGGTCACACTGCTTTAATGCAGAGCAGAGATAGTCCACCAGGCTCTGAGATCACGTGTGTGTGTGTGTGTGTGTGTGTGTGTGTGTGTGTGTGTGTGTGTGTCGCACATCCAGCTGCCTTTGTATATAAGCCCCAAAATGACCAATCTGACAAACTGCTGCTGCAGCAGATCTGTGCCCCTCCCTGGTGCTCACGGGCCACGTGTTGTGTGTGTGTGTGTGTGTGTGTGTGTGTGTGTGTGTGCAGCCTGTGTAAGTGTGTGTGAGTGCACTGGATCATTTTCTGGCTGGAGGTGAACAGGAAGACGAGAGGATTTTTATTCCTTAGGGTATTTTGGAGTGGTGGACAAGGAGGAAGTATCATACTGTTCCTGCTGATTGTTGTTGGAGCTTTCTGGAAAGAGTTTGTGTCCGGACGCTGAGAAAGAAGGCTGCATTGTATCACCTTAGTGACAGATCTCTTGCTTGGATTGTGGAGGACCCTTCAGATGACCACAAAACTAGATTTTATTTGCCCTGGGTGAAACAGTCATGACTGCTGAGTCTGTTTGTGTGTCTGTGAGCATGACTCCTATTGTGTTTTTGACCTGGAGCTCCGGAGCTCTGAACAGGTTTTTGTTCTCAAACAAATGAGGGGTTGGAGTTGCACACGGCAGACACAGGGTGTACTTCTGTCAGGATAACAGCCTGGCTGCAGCTGGACGGGAATTTGATCTTCACACTGTCACAGCAAACGGGAACAGTCAGAATCAGAGATTCACAACGTTTTAGTCCAAGGAGTTGTGCCTTAAGCAGAAATGTGATGTACAGTATGTGAGAAGAGCCCCAGACAAACTCACGCAGGACTAAAATATGCAGCTGCTGAAAGACATATGGAAGTTTTGCTCATTCACAAACAAAACTGGTTTATTTTTATGATGGATCCTACTGGAATCTGTTATTACAGCTCATTAGAGAATACTATTTGGATGCTGATTTTCAGTTGCTCCTTTGAATTAGTTTTGAAGGCAGTACTTATTAATGTATTTTGTATCTTCTGTTGAAGTTAGTCTCTCTCCCTGTTGTGGTGCAGGATTGAATCCTCCCATGGTTTGTCTGTCTTGTGTCTGTATCCTGTCTGTGGTCGGAAAAGAATGTAATAGACAACATGATATCAGTGCAAACATGGCAATTTCTTACTGACAGGCTGCACTGGGTTCAAAGTTCAATCTCTGTGGCTAAGGAGGCTAATGTGTGTGTAAGCGTGTAAGTCACATTTCACCGTCACTGGTGACAGTATCTTTCATCAAGGCAACTGTAAGAGACGTGTTCCCAAAGAAGCTTCATAAGCCTCATTTTGAATGGTTGTCTGTTCGCAGTGTTACTTTGAACCCACAGCTTGGCCTGAATGTTCCTGGATCTGTAAGGACTCACATCCGGACTGTGTTTCTGGAGTTTGCATCAGGCCTTAGTAGAATGTTTGGCCATCTGTATCTCCAGATGTGCGTGGATGCTGGACCGAAACCAGGACTCTGTGAATGACACACACTCCGTGGATGTCAGGGACATTGATTCATTCACACAGCTGGGACACACAGATCCAAACTAATCAATGGAGTGCACATGTGGACAGGCAGCTGGTTCCTATGAGGATCAGGTCAACGGGAGTCCAGTAGTGATCTCTTCTTATGCCTTACAGTTTGAACTAGACTACATTGGTAGGCTCATACCCCTCTAAGGACTGTTACTGTGTGTGTGTGTGTGTGTGTACAGAAGGATAAATATATACCTATCTTCCATCTTCTGGGCAATGCACAGACACTTATATGTTTTCTTCCAGATGGAGGAGGAGGCAATTATGACATAGTGAACAACGCTGTGATCTCAACACCTGGACCACAAAACCACAGAGTCCAAAATGTGTCGTTACGGCAAAGCTGGGAGATGAACTACCAAGAGGCAGCCATCTACCTGCAGGTATTCACAAGCAGTGGATTTCTAGTTTACAGGGTGTGTACAGGGCAGCTGAGTTCACATGGTTTTTATTACACCCTCCACACTGTGTTACCTGTAGATGGTTAAACTTTTATCTCTGTCATGAGCTACTGGAAGTAATATAGCAATTAAGATGATGAACTTTCGAACATAGAAGAAAGAATGGAAACACAAATATGGAATTTTCCAGTCCACTTATTTTGAATACAGATACAAGTCAAACAGGCTTTTTCATTGTAAAAAGTTACACACACATATATGTATATATATATATATATATATATATATATATATATATACATTACACACACGTGTATATATATATATATATACACGTGTGTGTGTGTATATATATATATATATATATATATATATATATATATATATACGTACACACACATATATTTGGTCACTTTTCTCCTTTGAATGGTTCCATATCTCAAGTCTGGGTTATGGCAGCTTCCATTTATTCCAGCAACTGCAGGAACTTTGATCATTGGTTCAGCTGAAATTGACCAATAAAACTGTAAAAGGGCTTCCACTGTGCAGTTTAAAAGTGTTCTTTAAATTTCACATGCAGGAGGGAGAGAACAATGATAAATTCTTCACTCATCCTCGAAACCCAAAGGCGTTGGCAGCGTACCTGTTTGCTCACAACCACCTGTTCTACCTGATGGAGCTGCTGACAGGCCTGCTGCTGATGATGCTGTCGCTGTGTGAAGCTCCTGCTGTGCCCTCCCTGCGCCTGGATGTCTATGTGAGTGAGCATACAGACACTGCAGGATTATGGCTAAAACAGTAATCACAATGATTTTGATCAATGTTGAGGTCACTCATTTTAGGAATGAAATATTTATATTGCACATATTGTACAGAGCACTCACTTTCATGTTCCTTCTTTCAAATATATAAATCTTTACATCACAAACATTATTCACAGGGCATCTTTGCTTTCACTTTCACATTGTGCTAAGCTTTGCTAATGTTGCACTTCTTTGTAGCAAAATAGGACTTAAAGTGAGGTTCCAAAAAGAATAATATACAGTATATCACTCTTCTACATTCAAGAAAGTTTTTCACAGGCTGACGCTGTCGGGTGTGCGCGCAGTGGCATGACAGCTCCCCAAAAGTAAAGTAAAAACATCTTGATCCCTGGTGGCTAGCTGTAAGTTTAGGAAGCATTTGATTTGATATTTTGCATTTTTAGATTTTTAGATGTCAGTGTCACAGTCGATCACATTCATTTAATTGTGATCGGGATTAATAATCCATTAACTGTGCAGCCCTAGTTTTTGGTAAAAGCATCCGTGTATTTAATACCTCTGCAGGTCCATGCCACGCTGGAGCTGCTGGCTTTGGTTATGGTGGCATTTGAGCTATGCATGAAACTCCGCTGGTTAGGCTTCCACACCTTCATACGACACAAGAGGACCATGGTGAAGGTAACCGTGATCCATGATGGGAACTTTCTGATGCCATTGTAGTTCCTTCAGCATGTTGGATGCTCTCCAAGGGTTTGTTCCAGTCAGCTCCCATTGCTGCGGTTGTTCATGTTGTTTCCTCTCCTTGTTCAGACGTGTGTGTTGCTGCTACAGTTCGTGGAGGCCATAGTTGTTCTCATCAGACAGACGTCTCACGTGAGAGTGACCAGAGCTCTCAGACCAATTTTCCTGGTGGACTGTAGATACTGTGGTGCTGTGCGCAGGTACATAATGCCCTAAACAAACACACACATTCAGATCAAAGTCATGGCCAAATAGCATTGCCAGTGTCCTCCATGGAAAAGTTTTCATAATAACCCACACTAAATCCTGGAAGACACCAGAGAGATTAAAGGAAAGACCAAACCGCTGCTAAGCATCTCATCTCAGGCAATTCTTTTCATATGACAGAAAAACAGTATGCTACTCTCTAAGCTTGCAAAGACATCATAGTGATTGCTCAGTTAAATTTGACTAGAAAACATCTATCAAAAAGTCTGTGAAGGTCTTTGTCACCAGCATGTCATGTTGCTTTTAATAATTTTCATTTTAAATTGTTTAAAAATGTTAAAAATATGGAGATGGAGACATTAACTTTTGATTTTCATCCTATCAGAAATTTGCGTCAGATCTTCCAGTCCCTCCCACCTTTTATTGACATCCTCCTACTGCTGCTCTTCTTCATGGTTATATTTGCTATCTTGGGTAAGAATGCTTATTATTTTAAAGAACTTTAAAGACTATTGCTTCTACACATTTTTCTAAATAGTTCAGGGTGAACCACCTCCTGTGTTCAGAAGGAGCAGGGTTTCCTGTTACTGTGTGCTTGACCATCTGTTGTGTCATCCCAGGTTTCTGCCTCTTCTCTCCGAACACTGCTGACCCGGTATGTTTAGTCTGAAGTGCCTGACATTAGTTTGTGTGGTTACGTACACTTGGGGATTTTTTTTGTCTGTAGTGGTCAGTTATCCTGTCTCCTCTCACCACAGTACTTCAGCACCCTAGAGAACAGCCTCGTCAGTCTGTTTGTGCTTCTGACCACAGCAAAGTAAGCTCAGTAGTACACACAGTACTGTTCATTTTTTTTCTCATCTTTTTACATTGCATGCAAGTAATACTTCCTACTTTCACAGCTTATCATATATTTTTTTGTTTTGCATCACCACATGTGTGTTCAGGCTGATTCCACAGTTTTCATTTTGTATCCCATGACTTTTTTGTCTCATACTTCCCTTTTTCTTGTAGTTTCCCTGATGTGATGATGCCAGCGTACTCCAAGAACCGCTGGTCCTGTGTTTTCTTCATTGTTTACCTCTCCATAGAGCTCTACTTCATTATGAACCTGGTACAAACAGCCTTGTTTTCACTACATTTCATGGTCATGGTTTCCAGTTAGCCCTTTTCCACGATCACTTCTCTGTCCCCTTCCAGCTCTTGGCAGTGGTGTTTGACACATTTAATGATGTCGAGAAGATGAAGTTTAAATCTCTTCTACTTCACAAGCGCTCAGCTATTGACCATGCCTTTCAGCTGTTAGTTAGCAGACAGGTACGACCTCACCGTCCTATGTAGTGTAATGTCTTCTATTTGCTACAAACTGTTCATTTCATATGATGCCGTTACAGCCATGCCGTTTATCTGTGTTGCTGTTGTTTTCTTTCCAGAGGCCGATGGGCGTGTCGCTGAAACAGTTTGATGGTCTGATGCGATTTTACAGACCACGGATGTCTGCGAGAGATCGCTTCCTCACATATAAAGCTCTCAACACCTCAGGGTCTCCTATGCTCAGGTAACTGCTAGACATATTTTTCAGTTAAAGTCATTCTGCATTTAATTGCATTGTTACATTTTCTGTCTGTTCTGCTACAGTCTACAAGACTTTTATAAGTTCTATGAGGTCACTGGCCTTAAATGGAAGGTAAGTAACCTTATATTTGTACTGTGCAGTGCTAATTCACTTTATTTCGCGTCCTTTTAATGTACACATACTGCATATATGTGTGTTGTGTAGGCACGACGCAGTGGAGAACATTGGTTTGATGACCTTCCACACACAGCCTTCCTCATTTTCAAAGGCAAGTTGTCTTTTTTTTTTATTCTGATTATCAGATTTGACAAATCTTTCTCTTTCTCAGTGCTTTCTTTTTTTAATTTAATAGGCATCAACTTGCTTGTGAAGTCAAAGGCCTTCCAATATGCCATGTGTAAGTGCATCCCAGTTGTCCTCAGAGATACCAAGGCAAGGTCATGTATCATAAACAGTTTTGTTTTACTTTTTCTCCTGGCTGCAGATGTGGTAGTGGCCATCAATGGTGTGTGGATCCTTGTGGAGACATACACTCTGAACAGTAAGATCTTTTCTGATGACATTTAACACTGAAGGAAAGTGTTGCTTCCACCTCAGATCTCTCACCTCTCTGTGTTCATGCAGGTGGATTTTCCTGGTCCAGATTTGTTCCCTGGAGTTACATTGTTTTTCTGACCAGTGAGTAGGTTTTTATTTATATGCTGGGAAAAACTGGTCATGGAGGGTGTCAAGTTTTAATGTTGTTTACCAATACTGACTCTGCCTCTGTTCTTCCACTTTTAGTTTATGGTGTAGAGGTGTTATTGAAAATAACTGGTTTGGGGCCGATGGCTTATTTCAGCTCTGGGTGGAATCTGTGAGTAATAACTTGGTTACTGGTTTGATTGATTGATTGATATATTGAATAAGTTCTGAATCCAACATTTCAGACTTCTAATTCTCCCTGTGCTCATTTGTCCAGGTTTGACTTCTCAGTGACAGTGTTTGCCTTTCTGGGCCTGATTGCTCTTGCCTTCGATATGGAGCCCTTTTACTTTATTGTAGTTCTCAGACCATTTCAGCTGCTCCGGTAAGCTTTTGCTGCTACTCTTAAGGGTATATTGTACATGTACTTGTATTTTGCATTGTCTTTCTATTAACATCTTGGTCTGTGTCTTTGGTAATTAATCTTTTTTTCCAAACAGTCATAGTATAGTATGTCAAAATTTTTATGACCAAAAAGTCATTTTGTTTGTATGTCGGAAAAAGTCTTAAAAATGGTCTTAACATAGTATACTATGAATAATCACAGTAAAACATCTTCAAAAAAATGACAAAAAGTAAAAGTATTGCATGTCCCAAATTTCATGAAAAATGTCATAGTATAGTATGTCAAAATGTTTCTGACAAAAATGTCATATTTTTTTTATGCTGAAAAAAGTCATAAAATAGTCTTAATATAGCATACTATGAATAGTCACAGTGAAACAGCTTCAGAAATTTGATGAAAAGTAAAAGTATCACGTCCAATATTTCATGAAAACAGTCATAGTATAGTATGTCAAAATTTTTATGACCAAAAAGTCATTTTGTTTGTATGTCGGAAAAAGTCTTAAAAACGATCTTAACATAGTATACTATGAATAATCACAGTAAAACATCTTCAAAAAAGTATCACATGTCCCAAATTTCATGAAAAATGTCATAGTATAGTATGTCAAAAAAATTAATACAAAAATGTCATTTTTTAATATGTTGAAAAAAGCCATAAAAACAGTCTTAACATATTATTCTATGAATAGTTACAGTATAACAGCTTCAAACAAATGATAAAAAAGGGAAAGTATCACATGTCCCAAATTTCATGAAATTTGGTCTGTGTCTTTCACAGGTTGTTTAAGATAAAGCAGAGGTATCGTAATGTGTTGGACACCATGTTTGAGCTCTTCCCCAGAATGGCAAGTCTGGGGTTGACCTTAATCATCTTCTACTACTCCTTTGCAATTGTTGGAATGGAGTTTTTTGCAGATGTGGTTTATCCCAACTGCTGCAAGTAAGTCAAGAAATGGCAATTCTTTTCTCAGTAATCCATATATTGGTTAAGATCAGAATGTATTGTCATTAACTCTGCACTGATGAGGTTTTCTTCATTCCATCTATTTTTTTGGGGCTTTTTTCACCTCAGCACCAGCACAGTGGCAGACTCCTACAAACAGATCAACATCACATATGGCAACAAAACTGTGTTGGAAGAAGGCTACTACTATCTCAATAACTTCAACAACATACTCAGCAGCTTTGGTAATTAATCTTTTTTTCCTGGGTAATATTCCTCTTGTTGTTATTGTCAACAAAGCAATTTAATTCCATTTCAAAAAGGCCATATATAATGTCTTAAGAAGTGAATAAAAAATGAATAGTAATAGTGCTGCATGTCAAAAATATCATAAAAATGTAATGGTATAGTATGCCATATCATAGTTAAAATCTTTGTGACCAAAATGTCATATTTTTCTAAAAAAACATAAAAACGTCTTAACATAATATTCTATGAATAGCCAGAGTATAACAAAATATGTTAAAAAGTTAAAGTAGCGCATGTCCCGAATTTCATGGAAATCGTCATAGTATAGGATGTCAATTTTTTTTATGACCAAAAAGTGTTTTTTTTGTATGTGGGAAAAAGTCAATGTTAATATGGTATACTATGAATAGTCACAGTAAAACAACTCACAAAAAATCACAAAATGTTGCATGTCTTAAACTTCATAAAAAACGTCATAACATGTCAAAATATTCATGACCAAAATGTCATATTTTTGTATGTTAAAAAAAAAGCATCTCAATATAACATTCAATGAATAGTCACATCTTTAAAAATATTAGAAAAAGTGAAAGTATTGTATGTCCCAAATTTTATTAAAAAAAAAGTCACAGTATAGTATATTAAAATTTTCATGACCAAAAAGTCATGTTTTAATATGTTGAAAAAAACATAAAAACAGTCTTAACATGATGTTCTATGTGTAGTCACAGTAAAACAACTTCAGAAATGTGACAAAAAGTAAAAGTATTGCATGTCCCAAATTTCATGAAAAATGTCATCGTATAGTATGTCAAATTTTTTGTGACAAAAATGTCATATTTTTTTATGCTGAAAAAACTCATAAAATAGTCTTAATATAGAATACTGTGAATAGTCACAGTAAAATATCTTCAGAAATGTGATAAAAAGTAAAAGTATCACATGTCCCATATTTCATGAAAACAGTCATAGTATAGTATGTCAAAATTTTTATGAACAAAAAGTCATTTTGTTTGTATGTCGGAAAAAGTCTTAAAAACGGTCTTAACATAGTATACTATGAATAATCACAGTAAAACATCTTCAAAAATGTGACAAAAAGTAAAAGTATCGCATGTCCCAAATTTCATGAAAAATGTCATAGTATAGTATGTAAAAATTTTTGTGACAAAAATGTCAAATTTTTTTATGTTGAAAAAAGCCATAAAAACAGTCTTAATGTGATGTTCTATGTGTAGTTACAGTAAAAGAACTTCAGAAATGTGACAAAAAGGAAAAGTATGTCATGTCCCAAATTGCATGAAAAATGTCATAGTATAGTATGTCAAAATTTTTGTGACAAAAATGCCATATTTTTTATGTTGAAAAAAGTCATAAAACAGTTTTAATATAGCATACTATGAATAGTCACAGTAAAATATCTTCAGAAATGTGATAAAAAGTAAAAGTATCACATGTCCCATATTTCATGAAAACAGTCATAGTATAGTATGTCAAAATTTTTATGAACAAAAAGTCATTTTGTTTGTATGTCGGAAAAAGTCTTAAAAACGGTCTTAACATAGTATACTATGAATAATCACAGTAAAACATCTTCAAAAAATGACAAAAAGTAAAAGTATTGCATGTCCCAAATTTCATAAAAAATGTTATAATATAGTATGTCAAAATTTTCTTGACCAAAAATTATATTTGAATATGTTGAAAAAAGCCATAAAAACAGTCTTAATATAACATACTATGAATAGTCACCGTAAAACAACTTCAGAAATGTGAAAAAAAAAGTAAAAGTATTGCATGTCCAAAATTTCATGAAAAATGTCATAGTATAGTATGTCAAAATTTTTATGACAAAAATGTCATATTTTTTTTATGTTGAAAAAAGTCATAAAATAGTCTTAATATAGCATACTATGAATAGTCACAGTGAAACAGCTTCAGAAATGTGATAAAAAGTAAAAGTATTATGTCCAATATTTCATGAAAACAGTCATAGTATAGTATGTCAAAATTTTTATGACCAAAAAGTCATTTTGTTTGTATGTCGGAAAGTCTTAAAAACGATCTTAACATAGTATACTATGAATAATCACAGTAAAACATCTTCAAAAAATGACAAAAAGTAAAAATATGACATGTCCCAAATTTCATGAAAAATGTCATAGTATAGTATGTCACAATTTTCTTGACCAAAAATTATATTTGAATATGTTGAAAAAAGCCATAAAAACAGTCTTAACATATTATTCTATGACTAGTTACAGTATAACAGCTTCAAACAAATGATAAAAAGTGAAAGTATCACATGTCCCAAATTTCATGAAAAATGTCATAGTATAGTATGTCAAAAAATTAATACAAAAATTTAATTTTTTAATATGTTGAAAAAAGCCATAAAAACAGTCTTAACATATTATTCTATGAATAGTTACAGTATAACAGCTTCAAACAAATGATAAAAAAGGGAAAGTATCACATGTCCCAAATTTCATGAAAAATGTCATAGTATAGTATGTCAAAAATTTTATGACCAAAAAGTCATTTTGTTTGTATGTCGGAAAAAGTCTTAAAAACGGTCTTAACAGAGTATACTATGAATAATCACAGTAAAACATCTTCAAAAAATGACAAAAAGTAAAAGTATCACATGTCCCAAATTTCATGAAAAATGTCAAAATTTTCTTGACCAAAAATTATATTTTAACATGTTGAAAAAAGCCATAAAAACAGTCTTAACATATTATTCTATGAATAGTTACATTATAACAGCTTCAAACAAATGATAAAAAAGGGAAAGTATCACGTCCCAAATTTCATGAAAAATGTCATAGTATAGTATGTCAAAAATTTTATGAAAAAAATGTCATATTTTTGTATGTTGAAAAAAGCCATAAAAACAGTCTTAACATGATGTTCTATGTGTAGTCACAGTAAAACAACTTCAGAAATGTGACAAAAAGTAAAACTATTGCATGTCCAAAATTTCATGAAAAATGTCATAGTATAGTATGTCAAAATTTTTGTGACAAAAATGTCATATTTTTTTTATGCTGAAAAAACTCATAAAACAGTCTTAATATAGCATACTATCAATAGTCACAGTAAAACAACTTCAGAAATGTGAAAAAAAAGTAAACGTATTGCATGTCCAAAATTTCATGAAAATGTCATAGTATAGTATGTCAAAATTTTTATGACCAAAAAGTCATTTTGTTTGTATGTCGGAAAAAGTCTTAAAAACGGTCTTAACATAGTATACTATGAATAATCACAGTAAAACATCTTCAAAAATGTGACAAAAAGTAAAAGTATCGCATGTCCCAAATTTCATGAAAAATGTCATAGTATAGTATGTCAAAATTTTTGTGACAAAAATGTCATATTTTTTTATGTTGAAAAAAGCCATAAAAAGTCTTAATATAACATACTATGAATAGTCACAGTGAAACAACTTCAGAAATGTGACAAAAAGTAAAAGTATTGCATGTCCAAAATTTCATGAAAAATGTCATAGTATAGTATGTCAAAATTTTTGTGACAAAGTCATTTTGTTTGTATGTCAGAAAAAGTCTTAAAAACGGTCTTAACATAGTATACTAAGAATAATCACAGTAAAACATCTTCAAAAAATGACAAAAAGTAAAAGTATCACATGTCCCAAATTTCATGAAAAATGTCATAGTGTAATGTGTCAACATTTTCTTGACCAAAAGGTAATATTTTAACATGTTGAAAAAAGCCATAAAAACAGTCTTAACATATTATTCTATGAATAGTTACAGTATAACAACTTCAAACAAATGATAAAAAAGTAAAAGTATCACATGTCCCAAATTTCATGAAAAATGTCATAGTGTAATGTGTCAAAATTTTCTTGACCAAAAGGTCATATTTTAACATGTTGAAAAAAGCCATAAAAACATGTTATTCTATGAATAGTTACAGTATAACAACTTCAAACAAATGGTAAAAAGTGAAAGTATCATGAAAAGCATCATCAGTATTGCATGTCAAAATTTTCATGAGCAAAAAGTCATTTTTTTTTAGTCAGCTGAAAAAAAAACAGTCAAAATATAGTTTTCAATTAATTTTCACAGTAAAACAACTCACAAAAAGTCACATAATGTGAAAATGTTGTCACAGTTTTTATGACTTCCGACCATCATCATCATCCTCGTATAAAATGCCATGATGGCTGTAATATAGCATGTTTTATGTTGAAAAAAGTCACAAGTTTCCTTTCTTGCAGTGACTCTGTTTGAACTGACGGTGGTCAATAACTGGTATATTACCATGGTAAGATCAGTCCTTCTTCCGCACGCTTCAGTCAGTCAACACTCTGCAGTCTCATCGTTGATCAGTGGATGCTGCTGTTTCACTGCTGTCCTGTTCACTCTCATGCAGGAAGGAGTAACTTCTATGACAACCCACTGGAGCCGGCTCTACTTCATGACCTTTTATATCGTTACCATGGTGAGGACTGTGCAGTCATGTTTTTTTTTGTCTGTGTAAGTATGCACTGTATTTCTGCTTTGCCAATCACGTGATCTGGCATGTTGTATGATATTTCCTCTCCACAGGTGGTGATGACCATCATCGTGGCGTTCATTCTGGATGCGTTTGTATTCCGCATGAACTACAGCCGCAAGAACCGGGAGCCAGTGGAGAACCCAGAGGGTGAGATTTAGTGTGGATATTGTTTACATTTACAGAATGTACAGAACAAATCCTTCATGTGTTTGCTAATATTTGCAGTATTTGTTGTACAGATATTTGGATACATTTCTTATTTGATTGATATCTAGCTGCCAGTGAAAGGGCACTGAGTGTGAAGCATGAATTAGCATTCAATCGTCTGTGTGCACATGCTCTAGATGAGAATGGGATAGTGTTTGAAGTCGAGGTGAGACGTGACGAAGCTCTGGCCACGCTGGAGCTGTACAAACAGACTTGTCCAGGACTGTCCTCCCTCAGCTCTCTCCAGGGAGTTGTCCAAACGATGGACAGGGGAGGGGTAAGAAAACACACAATAAACCCTTCTCTGCCCTCTGCGCTTCACCTGAAATCTCACTAATCAGCTCTCCTTTCTGCTTTGGTACACGGCACAGCACTCGTCTCTGGTGTACCTCGGTCGCAGGTCGAGGACAAAGAGTGACCTCAGTATGAAAATGTACGAGGAGGAGATACAGGTAGGAAAGATATGATCCTGAAAACCATGACAGACATTAGTTTGTCAAAACCTCCACACTTTCTTTTCGTCTCGTTTTAGCATGAATGGTACACAGAGTATTCAAGGGAAAACCTGCCTGAACAAGACCAAAGTCTGGAGCGGAATCTGGACATTCCCGACCCTGACCCGTCTTCCTTCGCAGAGCCTCAGCTCAACTCCCAGACTGGACCTCACAGCATCAACTAATGCACACACACCAACATCTCAGTGTTTTTAAAAGCAAGGACATCCCCATCGCTCCAGGTCTTCTCCAGTCCAGTCCATCCATACTCTGTTTGCCACAGTGGGAAACTAGTCCATGGCCTTTTGGACTGAGACTGGGACCAGTTAACGGTGACTCATTCCCGGAGCCGTCACTCCAGAGAGAACAACAGCAGTGAAAGTCTGTTGTCTGACCAGTGAAGTGGGAGCGTTGTCCTCTTCTGGCCTGTTCAAAGACTGCAGCCAATATGACCAGGGAGCCTGTACCAGCACAGTATGTTATGTATGTATACCACTACTGTCTGCCTTTTGAGACCTCTCTAAATCATGTAGTACTTAAACCCGATGCCTTAGTTAAATGGTGCATCTGATCAGTATTAACATCCACTTTATAAGCTATAAACTGTAAAAACCAAAAGCATAAACCACTTACGCTCCTTTAAGCTCAAGTTAGCATAACAATTACAGGAAGTATCTCCTAACGACCGTCTCATCAGACTCAAAGTATTTTACTTTTATATAGCTTCTTATTCTGTAATGTATTTCAGATAGTTAAGAAAGGATTTTAATGAACTGTTTGAATTGTCATTTATGTATTTTTGTTGTACTATCATACTGCTAGTAACTGTTTACTCATACTGTATCACACAACACAGTCCTGCAAACCACTAATCACTGCAACCTGTAAAAACAAAAAACCAAACCAAAAATTATTTAATGTCCCAAAAAAAGCTTTGTACAAGGTAATTTTAACATTTGATTTACAGTATGTGTAGTTCATCTGTTTTCCCTCTGGGCTCACAAAGTGCCGTCACAGCTCCAGTCAGCACAAACAAGAAGTGGGAATAAAGGCACAGTGTGATACATTTCAGCTCTCCCTGAGCAACAAGGTCTCAGTTTGTTTCCAAAGGCAATAATGCATTGATTCATACGTATAGAGGAGGATTATTCTGTTCCAGTGTGTCATTTTGCATTACAGAAGAACGTCCATCATTTACCCAACATGGATCTTGCCAAATTCTGTGAGCAGTGCAATGAGAAGGAAGGCAGCATAGAAGACGAGGAGGAAGATCCCGTAGGGCCGACCCAAGTGGAAGCGGCTCAGTGGAACAATAACGAAGGACAAGACCAAAGACAAACCCAAAGATCCTGCGAGAATCCACGTCAGCAATCCCTCTGGTTCAAACTGAGGAGAAGAAAGACACAAACATGCATCATGTTCATGGGTTCCAAAAGCATCTTATTTTTTCTGAATGTTTAGTGTGACTTATAAAATGCATGTTTTTTTTTTAAAGAGATTACCTGCACATCAGAGTGTGTGTGAACCATCTGCACCAGACATCCTAAACCCACTCCAAACAGCATGTCTGAAAGAAGTACAGTCAAGGACGACTCACAGAAAGCCACTGTTGGATCTCACCCACTCCCATGAAAACATAAGGATACTGAAAATGATGCCTCCAAAGCAGGCAGATATGGCCATCCTTGGGTAACCCTGCCGAGCGATGGTGATGTCAGAGAAGCAGTCTGAAGAGAGAGATGCATGAGGATCATGTGCTCAAGAGTTCAGTAACAAGTATGTATGTTCTAGCTGATTTTTTTCTCAATACATTGTAACATAACATAATGCTATGATTTTTTTTTTGACTTAGAATGACTGTTAATGACTTAAAATTATTTATTTGCGCTTTAGCCATCTCTCCAGGATGACACTACTGTGCTCCTGTTTATCACCACTTGCCTGAAGATCAGTGATGAGGCAATGCTTTCACTTTTTATAATATTTTTGCCGATGATGTAATTAACATTTTTACAACAAAAAAGTCAGATTTTATTACGATGAAAATACGACATAATGGAACATTCCATTAATAGCCCCAGTTTAACATGTTTAAAAATATGCTAAAAGTGAAAGTATCGCATGTCATAGTTATGTCAAAATTTTCATGACAAAAAAAGATTTTTGTATGTTGGAAAAAAAATCATAAAACAGTCTCAATATGGTATACTATGAATAGTCACAGTATAACATCAAAATATTATTTTAAAAAAACACCATAGTATGTCAAAATTAATAAATAATAATAATCAATAAAACAGTTAACAATATGCTATGAATAGTGACAGTATGACATTTTCAAAAATATCATAAAAATGCCTAATATTGTGATGCCATTTTTTGAGTACAAAATGTTCATTTGATGACTTATGCACTGATCAAGCATAACATTATTATCACACTGATTATCTCTTCATCATGGCACCTGGGATATGACGTTTTTATTTTTCAAGATGGTGTTAGATGACCAAGTCACATGATTCTATGACTGTATGATTATTTTTCGACATATGAATGTTTTTTCATAAAACTACATGCTAAACTATGATTTTTATGATATTTTTGACAGGCCATAATATGACTATTTATGTCATACTATTCTAAGACTGTTTTAATGGCTTTTTTTTTTTTTGACATTTTCTACTTTTTTTCCTTAAATTTTCAACATATTTTACTATGATGTTCTTCAAGAAAATTTGGACATGCAAACCGAAGATTTTTTTTTACAACAAGCTATGACGACTAATGTCACATTATTATAAGATATATATTTTTTTCATGAAATATTGACATGCTATACCAGGATGATTTATTGCATACTATACATCTTCGACAGACTACATGACTTTTATAGTATATATTATTTTACAAATATACTGTAACTTCTTTTGTGACACACTGTTTTAAAACTTTTTTTTTTTTTTAAACTTTTTAGACATCTTATACTATGACTTAATGACATACTACTCATTAATCACATATTATCCTAATAAAAAAAAAATCAGAACTATTACCTCCGATACTGTTCCCCCAGGCCAACAGCGTAAGCCCAAGCACAGTATTGCTGAGACTCAGCACCACACCAAGCATGTGCAGTATACTGACCACTTCAGAGGCCGCTGCACTGATCAACACTGCACTCACCACAAAGCCCAACAGAGCAAACAGCTGGAGAGGAGAAAAGATATACTTAGAATCATATGCAGCATGAATAAATGCAATATGCATTAATCCAGTCTGGTAGCATCATATATACAAGCTCTAGAGAGGTCACCACTTGAGGCTGAAATATCTCAACTGTTATGAATGGACATTGAAAGTATGAGTGACGGTAATTCTCTGATTTTTCCTCTAGCGCCACCCACCGGCACATTTTTAATTATCTGAGATTTTTTTTGACTAAAGAACTGGAAAATGATGACAATTAGCAAATATTAGCATACTAACCCATTAAAGGCTGTGGGAATGGTAAATGATACCTTATATTAGCATGTTGTCATTATCATTGTGAACATGTTAACATTTAAGTCAAAGACACTCACAGAGCATCTAGCATGGCTGACAATTATTACATCCTCTCGTAAACAAGACTTGGCCACAAAAAGGTGCATATCCTCTATATTTTTGACAACATTTGATCCTTTTTACTCTCCACAAATACTTACTGGATGATATTTGGGGGGACAGTCATTGGTGGTGGTGCAGAAGACAATAGCAGACAGGAAAATTCCCAGCAGAAGGGTCAGCAGCCAGAGGGGAAACTGCCCCTGGATCATATAATCCCCATCTAGACATTAGTTAAGGAAAAAAATATGAAGCTTTAGCAAGCAGGCAATAATAGAGTGGTTGGTTAACCATATATTAAATCTGATAATAGCTGCTTCTGTATGGCATGCTGCACTTACACATTCCAGACTGAAAGGTGAGCACACACACCAGAGGAGCAGTGATCAGATGAAGGCAGTTCAGTGGGCGTCTCCAGTTCCTGTCTTCTTTATCAGGGTCGACCACAGGGATACAGAGCAGCAACAGGATCTCCAGAGGTGTCTGATGGGTGCAGGTGTGTTTTCATTAGTTTTTCACTCTTTTGTCTTACAGCATTCATTCATTCATCCTCTAGTAACCAGCATTTATTCTATCATGCAGAATCATGAGGAGCTGAAGGCAATCCCAGCTGGCAATGGGTGAGGGACAGGTCACCAGTTGCCAAAACATAGAGACGATAACCATCCAGTCACACTCACATACATGTGTACAACCAATTTAGAGTCAACCATTAGTCTAAAGTACATGGTTTTGGAGTATGGGAGGAACCTGGGGAACATGGAAAGAACCCAGTCTGACCCCAGAACGTGTGACGGTCTGCTGTGAGGAAACTGTGCTGAACTACTGCACCACTGTGATGTCCTGACTTACAACAATCAGCTTTAATTTCACACCTAGTGACAGGAAACGTTCCAGGGGCTACACCATGATACTTAGACCTGGTCAAGAGAGGAAAAGAAAAGTAATTTTGCTTGCCAAAAGAATCAGTTGAGCAGCAATCGCTTGGGGGAGGTGACACCAAAGGTTTAAACTTGTAAGGCTTTTACCAGTTAATCCTCACACTTATGAAGTCAGTGTCACAGACTTGATGTACCAACTAGATTTATTCAGACATTGAGCTTTTTCCATCTTTTGTCCATCTACCATCACAGACACACCTTAAGTACTTTGAGGACTCTCCAGCGCCATGATTTCCTCCTCCACTTCCTGTTGTCCACTGGATTCAGAGAGCTCAGGAGGATTTGACTCGTGGACTCGGAGTAAGGCAGAAGTGGCCTGTACTCTGACTCTGAAACACACACATGCACACATGGGCATGTTGAGGTCATGATCACAGTCATGAGATAAAGCCTGGGGCCTCATTTATAACTGCTGTGCACACACACGAAAAAAGCATTGCAATGTGCACATTACACTTTCTAAGCATTTATATGTATAAAAATTACTGAGATGTTGTGTATGCACCATTTATCGTTGAATGCGGCTGTATAGAGGGCAGAACATGAGGCTGATCCATGGGCAGAAGTTTCAGTTAAGATAAGAGATAAGATAAAACTTTATTCATTCTAAAGGAAATTCATTCAGTTGTCATACACAGAAGGGAAAAGTAAGATAAGTACAATTATTAAAAAAAATGTATTCAGTGCAGAAAAGTACAAAAATGTGCAATAATAGTTCAGAATAGTTTGGGGTATACATACATGTAAGAGGCCTCAGGAGTACATTAATGTATAGTGCTGCATTCCTACCATACTCCTGTTGGAGAGTCGCTCCAGTCAGGTATGGGACGTCATCATCAGACGAGTCAGACGAGTGAAACTCTGCTGCAAAGACAAAAAAAATATTAACACTGACAATTACAGTAATATGTTTTTTTTTTTTTAAGAACTTGTCTGTGTGTATATGCACTCAAGTTTCTCACCTGGAATATGTGCAACACTCTGGATACTGGAGTTCATCAAATGTTTCTGCCGGGTGTAAATATATGCGCTGACAATAACAGTCAATACATACATCACATAGAGACCCAGGTACCCTAGAAAAAGGAAATGAAGCCACGTGAAGCTAAAAATGTGTGTATACAAATGTACCCAGAGCTTCAGGTAAAACTGCTCTGGAAACTTCATACATAGACAGAAACCATCATACACAGACTCTGCATTACTGAGTAAATATAAAAAGTCAGAATAAAGAGATTCATGCGTAAAAAATAAAAAAAAAATAAAAAAAAAATAAAAAAAGTAGTATGTTGTAGTATATAACATCATTTAGCGGAATATAGCTTAACTCTTTGAGTGCCATTGTCATAAGTAATTTTGGGGTTTCTGGGAGATGTAGTCAGGACATAAAGAGACAGTATACACCACAGAGATCAAAGCAGGAAGTGGAGATAATTGAGATTTGAGAGACAAATGGACAGATTCTGGACAAAAAGTGGTGATTTTAGTAAAAGTGGCCTCTACCTCTGATAAAACAAGAATGAAACAAGGTAAAAACAATTTGAGCTTCTCTGTGTTTTCAGAGACAGTACAAAATATTCTGTGGATCTTGAAATATGACTCAAAATGGGAAAAAAAAATGCTGGCACAAGGCACTTCCCCTGCGATGAGGTAGCGACTTGTCCAGGTTCCGCCCTAAGACAGCTGGAATAGGCTCCAGCCCCCCCCGCGACCCTGTGAGGATAAGCGGTCGATAATGGATGGATGGAAAAGGCACTTCCTGTTTTAAAAAAATGGCTGGCACTCAAAGAGTTAATTATACAACTGACTTATTTAGTCACTAATATACAATGCAAATACAGTGCAATAAAAATGTGTGTGTGTACCCAGTGTTTCTCCCAAAGTTGTGGTTCCTCGGTACAATATAAGGAAAGTCCAAAACACCGCCACCATGTAGAAGATGACGTCACGTAGAAATGGACGAGAGGCCACAGCAAAAGGCTTGACCAGCGCCACGCTGCCTGCAACTACTGTGGTGACAAATATTCCAGCTCCTGTGGAGGGTTAGGGTTAGCATGATGAGGAGAAAGACCAACCAGTTTGAGTTGTTCACGGTGTGGCTGTGGGTGTGTAGACTGTGCCTACCAAACAAGGCTCCGACAGCCAACCCAGCAGTGTGTGGGTGGGAGAAAGCTGCCATGGCACTGAAGACGTCAGGAGCTCCATTACCAAGAGCCAGAAACGTCACACCCTCAGCACAAGCACCAGTCAAGGAAAACATTATTCACAAAAAAATGAAAAAGAAAATCATCAATGTGACTGGTCTGTACTAACTGCACATAGGTGCAGTAACATCAGTCATCAATATAACGTCCAATGTGCAATACATCCATCACTGTCATTGCTCTGTTCCATTAAACACCCTGAGCAATATCATTTATATCCGTACATAGTCTAACACCCAGTGCAATACATTTGTACAATTCCTGTTTATATTTTGAGTATTTATCCATGTATCCTTCATATTTGTATATAAGGCATTTTCTAGACTTATTTCTGTAATTACATTCCAAGATTTTTATACGTATTTTTATTCTTGATTTGTGTGCACTGAGGGAGAGGGAGAATTTTGTTGTACAATTCTATAATGACAATAAAGGACATTCAATTCAGTTCTATTCTATTCTATTTATACAAAGAAATGAGAACTTCTGGGGGAAGTACAGTGGATGTAAATGACGGATACAGCCACGTTGTGAGTGAGGTGCAGACTGGTGGAGATGGCTGACAGGTTGGGACAGAAGCTGGGGAGAAACAGAAAATTTTACTTTATTTTAATGTTATACTTTTCATTTTAAAGCTACAGTAGCTGAATGGTGAAGAAGACACTGCAGTGCATTTGTGTTCAGTGAGTGAGGGGGGGCGGTGGTTCCTTCCTTTGAGGAAATATCACTATTTTACAACTCAAGCGACACAATGATGAAAAACTCTCCGCAGTCATGTGACTTTTTTTCATGTGACTATTGAAAGTATGAATGTGTGTATATGTGTGTGTGTGTGGTCTGCACATGTGGGCTCATAAAGATGGTGGTGGACTCTCCATAGCCAAAACAAATCAATGAAAATGTGTGATTAGGCTTGCTGCTAATGACACACAAAGGGAAATTTGTGCAACTGACATACTGACACATTGCAACATGAGATGCACTTACAATTTAGAAGCTGTGAGTCCGAGAATGACGAACAAAGAGAACAGCCATAAAATCTGTGGAGAAGCAGAAGAGAATAAAAGGTCTGATAAGTTTTCTGAACACACGCTCAGTGAGGAAAGAAGTGCTGCTTCTTGTTATTAGGTTGAAGAAGCTCAGTAAACACGGTTGGACCACACTGTTCTAATCTGTCTTGTGGAGCATTTATAAAATCTCACTTGAACTTTCTGTACTTTTTTCAGTGTGACAGTATTCATGTTGCAAAGGAGCAAATTCAGGAAGTCGTGAAAATCCATTACGCTGCAAAGAGTGAAATGACTGGGTGTGTAAATACGAAATCTGATAATTCCTTATTCTGCCGCGGCCAAATCCTCTTCCTCAAAAGATCGACTGGTGCTGAGCTGCAGTTTCACTCTGTCCACACGTCAAACACACACACATCTGACACAAAAAGTGATGGTCAGAGGTGTGAGGTTGGGAGGAAGCAGACAGAAGGCCACTTGAAGGTAGCTGATGAAGCCATCCACCATGTTACAGTCTGCTGTGTTCTTCACAAACTCACAGCGGTGTGAAGCGCTGATGTTCATCACAAGGTCACACTGAATACAAACACACAGAAACATGTGAGTTATCCTATTTACACTTCTAAATGCATCAAGCTAAATATTTAACAGCTCTTGCTTCATTATAGTAACTGATCAAAACAAGGAAGAATACACACTACATGTGGCAGCTTTGAAAAAAAAAAAAAAGCCAAGAAAGGAAACTGTTGTCTGATCTAACATAAAAAAAACACTAAGAAACAACACAATCCAATATTACCATAACACAGTCATACTCACTGAATGGTCTAATGTACCCAAATTAATACTGGCTCATAGTTCATTATTAGGTACAGCTGTATAATGTATAAAATCTACCAATACTAAGATAATAATTCTCTCAGGTCATTAATGAGTTTGTAGTTTGTAGTGGTTTGATTTGATTGGACTGATTTATATCGAGAGGTGTTCCTATGTTATACATTTACAAACAGGAGGGGAAGAGGAATAGCATAGAGACATTTAACAATATAATAGTCCAGTACAACACCACCACTAAATACATCAGTAATACACACAATGTTAAATTAATACCTCTTGGAATATATCTGTGTAACTGCCATTACAAGCTTCTTAAATGTAGAATATGTGTAAGAGCTGTTGTTCTAGGTTACATTAGACTGCATATCTGCAATATAGTATAGTTTGCAGTGATTACATTTATTGCAGGAACCATGCAGGTCAATTAACTTCACTGAATTTGGCTGCTACATTTAGAAATAACAGATTTTTTTTTCCTTTTCATTACAGCTTAAGTTATGCTTTTAAATTAGTAGTTATTCAAATAAGCACAGTGCACCTGTTGGCATTGCCTGACTGTGCATCTCCCTCAGTGTAATAATGCATATACTTATATCTATCCACCATATCTATCTGTAGGATCTTGACATCTGCCCTGATGTGAACCTTTAACTGAGAAGTTTAACTTCATCAGTTTAACCAATCATGTGACGGCTGGAAAAACCTGCTGAGTGCTGACAACCTGCCAGCGCATAAACAGTAAACCAGTTAGAGCACAAACACACAAACACGATGGCTAAATTTCACACCACTGACAGTTAACAAGTTAATTTGTCATAAATCAAACGTCACATACCTCGTCGTTGTTATTTTCAGACGTCATGGTTAGTGTGGTGTTTGCGGGCCGTCCGGCTAATCCGACACCAGACTGGTTCCTGAGGATATGGGAGCCCGAAGTGACCTGCTGGAGAGCCGCTAACACCAGCAGGACTGACAGGTAAACAGCGAAAGACATGGGTCACTTTATCCTGGAGCTGCGTCCATCCTGGTGGACAGGACTGTGGTAGGACGTTTCACTCCTTCAATCCGATCATTTCCGTTTAAAGTGAACAGGAAAAAGCCAAAAACTGGGAAGGAAAACAGTTTAATATACACGTCGTTGTAGCAGCTTCACTTAAACATTTACGCCTCGTTTCTTGCAGCCTCCTGAAGGACAGATTCAATGTCCGTGTACAGTGTGTACTACCGAGCCTGAAACCCCACCTACTGTTTTTCCAACCAGACGTGTGCTGCCTTCATGGACTCCTCGTAAATTCCGCGTTTGTTTTCCGAGACAAGAGCGTAGACATATAAAATACAGAAACACGTATGAATCGAGTGTACTTTTTACAGTTTCTTTTTGTATTTGCTGCTATACATCACTTGGCAGCCTTGTTAGCATGCTTTGTCCTCATTTGATTCCAAACGTAGTTTGAAAAAATAAAAACACTGTTAGAGGAAAAATACAAGATAATTAAACATATTTTGTACAGTCTATGATACTACCGTTTAAAATAGTTAGGAAGTGTATACATTATACAAAACTGCTAACTTAATATATCTTTCAATAGATTTGAAGTTGGAGTGTAATTTTCCAACAGTTCAGAAGGCAACTAAAGCTCCTTCCTGCTCCTCTTGCTTCTGACCTGCTCTAGTTAATTTGTGGCTTTGTTTACTCCCTGCTAACAACCCTGGGAGAAGAAAGGACTTTGAATGTGAAAATCCTGGGACCATGTTTCTTCTATCCACCTCACACATCCACACCTCATAAATTGTGACTTTGTAGTTCTATACGTATTGCAGACAAAACAGATATTCATAAACAGAACAAAAACCAACATCACATTAGACGGAGCAACATTACACTAGAAACTTAGTTTGGTTGCTGTGTTTACACAGATGTGGGTTTATGTTTTTTACATAAATCATAATCATCTACAAAAATAAACAAAATGTGGGTCAGTAACTGTCACAGAATTAATAAGAATTAATAATTAAAAGTTATCAGGGAACCTTCAGTCTTGCATCGGTTGGTCATACACTAGTGCAGCATCAAGTGGTGCTGTGTGGACATCATAGCAGCCTTTTTCATGTTTTATTGCCACAGGACACAAGTCATTTTCACACCACCTAAGAAAGGAAAATAAAAATTGTGATGTTTTTTTAAACCTGAAAGAAGTGCAAATTTAATTCTTTTTTTTTTTTTTTCTAACCTTAGAGCCGCATAGGCGTCAGATGAAGAGGCTCCCTTCCAACATGCATGGTCAATGAGAAGGGCACCTGTTAACATCCAGATAGGAAGTCAGATTTCATTTGTTAAAGTCTGTTTTGAGTGTACCAGACAATACAGCATTAATGGTCTTTTTTGTGTTAAGTGTGATCGTTTTATAGGAGTGCAATGTTAGATCATTGAAGTACTCTTTTAAGGAGTGTATGTGTAGTACCTACCTGTGTAGATGCGAGCCAGGCTGTACGCCAGGTCTCTGGCGGCTAGTTCCAGGTACCCAGGTTCTTTTGTAGCTGCTACCTGAATGAACTCCTCCAGTTCAGAGAGAGCACCATCTACTGCTTTCACTGCCGGGGCCAAAGTGGAAACACTTGATGCACCTGCAAGCAGGGACTACAAGGAGAAGAAAACAAGTGCACTTCACATTCCTGTACAACTGTCACAGATAGATACTGAACTTGTTTGACAGGCTCATAGCTCCATGTACCTTGGCATGGGTGAAGTAAGCGTGAAGAACCATTCCTGAACTACGAGCAACACAGCGCAGCACATCCAGAGACAGGACATTTGTGGTACCTTCCCAGATACTCAAAACCTGAAAGAGAAAGACACGGGTAAGCTTCAAGATTACAAAGAAAACTGTTATAAAACAAAAATACTGATTTTTACATATTGACCTCACCTGTGCATCACGAAGTAGTCCAGGCAACCCTGTATCCTCGATGTAGCCCTGTCCGCCAAAGCTTTCCAAGCCCTCAGACACCACAGCCACAGCCTGACACAAAACAAAGACAGTAAGGCGGCTATCAAAACAGAGTGTTTACCATCACATTCATACAAGCTAGTCACCTGCTTCCCTGTGTACAGTTTGACCACGGGAGTGAGCAAACGCAGCAGGTGTGCGTCAAGCTGCGTCGCCATGCCGCTTTCCTCTCGGCCCAACAGACGACACACATCCATCACCAGGAGGAACGCTCCACGAGTCTCCACCTGTCCATGTCAGAGTCAAGCACAGCTGAGGCATGATGGGAGACTTTGTATAGAGTTTGTGTGGTTTGTCCTCCACCTGTCAGCTTACCTCCATCCTAGCAAGAGTCTGCATGTGCAGCGGGTGGTCTTTAAGAAGCTTTCCAAAGGCAGTGCGGCGAGTGGCATAGTCACGAGCTAACTGGACCACCCTGTGAACACACAGGTTATTAATCAGCTTATTAATAGTATGCTTTTAGAAATGAGTGCAGGAGGATTCAGTGCAGCAGTAGGAGCAGTATCATGCCTTCTCATTGCAGCTGCTGCAGAGACGCTGTTGTGTATTCTGGTTATAGTCAGCATGTTAGCAATGGAGGCCACACCTCTCCCTTCCTCTGAGAGCTGTGAATATAGAGAGTGAAGAAAGACGTCAAGGATTTAGACATAAATTTAATGTAAAAAAAAAAAATAATAAATTAAAAAATAAAATTATTTAGCTGAACAGAAAGATAAAAATCACATTAAGGGCATTTTAATTGCTTAATGTGAAGTATAGAAGACCAACTGAGCTGTATCAGGCCCGATGTGACTTCACAGGCATTAATCATAGCTGCATAGACCAAAGGGAGAATCTTAAGTTCATTATTACTTTTATAAATGATGTGTAACTGACCCTGTGTGCCGGCAGGCCGTCCAGCAGCAGCTCAGCCGTCGGCATCTGTCTCGTGCCCAGCTTGTCTTTCAGCCTCTGAACCTCTATACCCTTCAGCCGTCCATCCTCATCTCTACTCACCTCTGCAAAGAACAAAGACAAACCTCTGTTGCCCTGTGGGACAGAGACAACAATGAACACACATGTAGTGCAATGATATTATTCTGCAAATCATTCAAGAAGAGTAATGACTGATGTTGGAGGAAGTCACCAATACCGGTGTGGTTGCTCCCGTTCCATCCTGGACTCTGGCCAGTGTGAGAGTCATGTCTGCGTCAGTAGCAGAGGTGAACCACTTGAAGCCGTGGAGTTTGTATGAACCGTCTGTCTGGGGAACAGCCACCGTCTCTGTGCCACTGCCTGAGTAGATGCAAGATAGGGTGAAGCAACTCATGTTGCATTATAGTAGTAGTTTCTTCATGAAAAAAATGCATACAAACAATTGAAAAATAAATAATTGCCGGCTGTAGGCTGAAGATGATACAGATTTACTGTATGTAAGACAACAGTGAGTGTCACCACTCACCCACATCAGATCCTCCTTGTCTTTCTGTCATCCACTGTCCAGACGTCCAGAAACGCTCAGGCTGACGTGTGGTCAGACGACTGTAAGCTTCATCTACTGGCCATGAACCACCTATGGACTTCACATACACCGAAAGACATTCACACAGTATGTAAACAAGCTGTGGAAATGTAGGCTTACGGGCTTTATTTTAGCTGTAGTCTCCTTCTGAGTTGAATATTGGCTATAGCTATGACAAAAGTTCTTTCACTTCCTCCTGATGCACCCTTGTCATGCTACTTTCTCTGTCACACAGTTCTTATAAAAATAATATGAAGTACAGATTTCTTGTTTACATACTTTTTTTGCTGCAGAAATTTTGACGTTTTTGAAACTTTAGAAATTTTTTCAGATTTTTCTGACACACCTGGATGACTTTAGCTGCTCCGTCAGTCATGGCCAGTGGACAGGTGTACAGACCAGAGGAGGGAGAGAAGATGTACAACTTGCTCATTTGGTAGACACGACTAGAAGGAACAAACACAAAATTTTGAACTTATCCTGCCACGACATGTTTATTGAACAGCAATATACAGTGGGGGAAATAAGTATTTGATCCCCTGCTAAATTTGTAAGTTTGCCCATTTCCATAGAAATTAACAGACTCAAATTTTTATGGTTGTTTATTGATTATGGGTATAGACAGAATATCAGTCGAAAATGCATAAAAAACACACAGTATAAAAGTTATAAATTGGTGTGCATTTAATGAAGTGAAATAAGTATTTGATCCCCAAGTAAAACACAAGTTAGTACTTGGTAGAGAAACCCTTGTTGGCAAGCACAGCGCTGAGACGTTTCTTGTAGTTCTTGTAGTCACCAGGTTTGCACACAGCGCAGGAGGGATTTTGGCCCATTCTTCTTTACAGACAGTCTCTAAATCCCTCAAGTTTCTTGGGTGCCTCTTGGAAAATCGAAGCTTCAGCTCTCTCCACAAATATTCGATTGGGTTAAGGTCTGGAGACTGACTAGGCCACTCCATGACCTTAATGTGCTTCTTCTTGAGCCACTCCTTTGCTGTCCTGGCAGTATTTTTGTGGGTCATTATCATGTTGGAAGACCCACCCACGACACATCTTCAGTGTTCTTGCTGAGGAAAAAAAGGTTTTCATCCAAGATTTTACATGCGTTCATTGGCCCCCCAGTGCGGTGAAGTTGCCCTGTACCCTTTGCTGAAAAACAGCCCCAAAACAATGTTTCCACCTCCATGCTTAACCGTAGGTATGGTGTTCTTTGGTTCATACTTGTGTTTTTTCATCCTCCAAACACGGCAGGTCGAGTTAATGCCAAATAGCTCAACTTTGGTTTCGTCTGACCACAGCACTTTCTCCCAACCCTTCTCTGAGACACTCAGATGTTCACTGGCAAACTTACATGAGTACAGGCCTGTACATGAGCCTTCCTGAGCAGGGGGACCTTGTGGGCATTGCAAGATTTCAGTCCTTTACGGCGCAGTGTGTTACCAACTGTTTTGTTGGTGGCAGAGGTCCCAGTTGCCTCCAGAGCATTAACAAGCTCCTGCCGTGTTGTTTTAGGCTGCTCCCTCACCTTTCTCATCATCATCCTCACTCCACAAGGCGAGATCTTGCAGGGAGCTCCAGACCGAGGACAGTTGATGCTCATTTTGTGTGTCTTCCACTTGCAAATAATGGCACCAATAGTTGTCACCTTCTCACCAAGCCTTTTGCTGATGGTTTTGTAACCCATTCCAACCTTGTGCAGGTCTACAATCTTGTTCCTGACATATTTTGACAGCTCTTTGGTCTTGCCCATGGTGCTATAGAAGTTGGAATGTAAGAAACTGATTCTTGGAGCAGGTGTGCTTTATATACATGACGAGTTAAGATCAGGAGTGTTGGTAATTGGTTGACTGAGCACAGTTGTGTGCCACATGGGCACCAGCCAATCTGTGGGAGCAAGAATTCTAAGTGAGTTGTTGGGGATCAAATATTTATTTCACTTAAGAATATGCACACCAATTTATAACTTTTATACTGTGTGTTTTTTATGCATTTTCGACTATATTGATGTTACTGATATTCTGTCTATACCCATAAACACTAAACAACCATAAAATTTGAGTCTGTTAATTTCAATGGAAGTGGGGAAACTTACAAATTAAGCAGGGGATCAAATACTTATTTCCCCCACTGTAACATATGAGCTGAACTGAAAAAAAGTATGACAACCTCCTAACCTCCACTCCCCAAATGACCTCTCATAGCCAATGGCAACCAGTCCTTCCTGTGCTGACAGGTCTTTCATACGTTTCCAGGCTGGGGATGTCACGATGTGGTCCACTCTGCGACCCCAGGGGTCAAAGTGCTCCAACCGTGGAGGAATAACCTCACACTCTCTGCCCCAACAGTCCACCTCATTTGCCACACGCTCTCCAAATATGCACAAGTCTGAGAAAGGTGCCTGTGAATAAGTACATACACATAGTGTCACACTGATCAGGTACAATACCTCACTATATTGTATTTTCCCAACAGCAGCTGAAAGCACAGGTGTTCCTTCCTCACCTCCTGGGGCAGATGTCTCCTCAGGTATCCTCTGAGCAAGGCGTCCTCCAGAAATGGGTTCTTCAGCACTGGCCTTTCCTGAAAAAAAGCTCCTATCTTGGCTCTGGAGAACAGTGGGTACCCTGCTGCCTCCTGGTGTTGCTTTTCAACAGATCTTGTACCCAGCTCAGCTACACTGGCAGATGTGACGTGGAAGAGTGGTGGAGGTACACCACACAACACCCTGCAGCAGCCTCCAGCTACACGGTGGTTCAGTAGAGCTGAGCACAGTGTCATGACTCAAGACCTGCAGACTGAGGTGAAAAAAAAAACAACAACACAGCGCTGTAACTGTTCGAAGGCATACACTTCATGAAGCAAAAACCTGATGTTTAATAAAAATATCAATACAAACATGTCTGTGTAGGTTCTCAGTCATCCAGGTCAAGGTAAATCACAAAGAGACAACCTCAAGCAAATCCAGTTGACTCTTTTTGATTTACGAATACAAACACAGATACACAGTATATTTTTGTCGACCTGTGATGTTACTTGAAGAAGTAATAATCATCGAACATTTTCAGCATTCACATTATACATTGGATTTCTTACACTATCACATCCAAATTATTCAATATAATGTCAGGAGTGATCAACACTTGTAAAGACAGAAATGGCCACTGTCAGGGGGAAAGGGATTTGCTGGCTAATGTGAAGCCATATAAGTACCTAAACGTTTATTATTTATTGTTATTTAGAATAATACTAATATGTCAACATTTAACTGAAAAAAACTCATGACCTGCAGTCTGGGGCTCACTAAAGTGGGTCAAAGTTCATTCCACCCGCCGTACTTTTCGTCAAGATATTAGCTTACCGTTAGCTCGTTTTATTTAATTACAGTGTTTGTTAATATCCGGCCACAAGTTACCAACTGCACTATTAGCCTAGCTGTTCTTTGTCAAATTGAGTATGTATATATTGTCCACTCTGCAACCCGAAGTGAGCCGAGACCTGCTCTTACCTGCAGTTAGCAGCAATTTACGTACATTCTTACCAGCTGCAAACTCTGGCCTTCAAAATAAAAGTCGGTCAAAGTTACTTCCTTCCGGTTCGTTCACCAAAACACACACACACACACACACATATATATATATATATATATATATATATATATATATATACACACATATATGTATACATATACATATTGTGTACATATATACATATACATATATACAATATATTGCCAAAAGTATTCGCTCACCCATCCAAATAATCAGAATCAGGTGTTCCAATCACTTCCATGGCCACAGGTGTATAAAATTAAGCACCTAGGCATGCAGACTGCTTTTACAAACATTCGTGAAAGAATGGGTCGCTCTCAGGAGCTCAGTGAGGTCGCCAGCTTTCTGCAGAGTCAATCGCTGCAGACCTCCAAACTTCATGTGGCCTTCAGATTAGCTCAAGAACAGTGCACAGAGAGCTTCATGGAATGGGTTTCCATGGCCGAGCTGCTGCATCCAAGCCATACATCACCAAGTGCAATGCAAAGTGTCGGATGCAGTGATGTAAAGCACGTCATCACTGGACTCTAGAGCAGTGGAGACGTATTCTCTGGAGTGATGAATCACACTTCTCCATCTGGCAATCTGAAGGATGAGTCTGGGTTTGGCGGTTGCAAGGTGAACGATACTTGTCGGACTGCATTGTGCCTAGTGTAGTTTGGTGGAGGGGGGATTATGGTGTGGGGTTGTTTTTCAGGAGCTGGGCTTGGCCCCTTAGTTCCAGTGAAAGGAACTCTGAATGCTTCAGCATACCAAGACATTCTGGACAATCCCATGCTCCCAACTTTGTGGGAACTGAGAGACTGAGAGCCTTCTCGTCCAACATCAGTGTGACCTCACAAATACACTTCTGGAAGAATGGTCAAAAATTCCCATAAACACATTCCTAAACCTTGTGGACAGCCTTCCCAGAAGAGTTAAAGCTGTTATAGCTGCAGAGGGTGAACCAACGTCATATTGAACACTATGGATTAGGAATGGGATGTCACTTAAGTTCATATGTGAGTCAAGGCAGGTGAGCAAATACTTTTGGCAATATAGTGTGTGTATATATATATATATATATATATATATATATACACACATATATATATACACACACACATATATATATATATATACACACACACACGCACAAAAAAAAAAAAAAAACAACAGACAGCTTATTAAATTTTACTTAAGATCTAAATTATATCTGTAAATGCCCCACAACCAGTATGTTGTCATTTAGCACACACAGATGTGTCAAAATAACAAACATTCAACAAAAAATGGCGCTGAACCTGTTTTATTGTTCTAAGTAAAGATTTGTCAAAAATACAGGATCATTTGTTCCAATCAGAACAAAAAGACTGAAAGCATGCACAGTTTAATAAAACATTTTCATGACATGTTAAAAATCTGTTCAAAAGGAAGGACACAGGCACTGAATAATTATGAACACAACCTTTGCATTTGAATGTTTTTTTTCTTCCAAAAATAAACAGAACAGTCGTAGATTAAATGCAGGAGGGATATAAGGAAATACTCATACTGATAAAACCCAGTAAGTAATTCTTGTTTGTGGGTGTGGCGCCACCACCCAACTATAAAATATTAACCTGGTTTGCTTGTCAGACCAGGATGGAGGAAGTTATAGGCAACACTGATGTGTTTTAGTGTACAAAAATAAAAGTCATGTTTTAGTATAGGCTGCTTTGCAGAGCACAGCCCAGTCGCTTGTGGTGTGTCCCAACTCTCACCTGACAATAGCTCTAAATGAGGAACAAATGTAGTTTTTGTCACAGCATTAGCTGACGATATAACGGGAGCATACATGTAATAAACCTACACAAATTATTTCAAAGGTCAATGAGAATAGGATGGCTTAAACATAGATAACATATATAAGCAGGTATATAAAAGAACTAAAGAGAAAACCACAGGCTACCCAACAATGTAGAAACAGAGAGAACCGGCCCTAACTCAAAAGAGCGCATTGGTGCCGACTAAACGCTGTCACGATCAAAATCAAAGATCATACTCATTCTGATTAATAGCCACCTGCACATATAAATGAATCCTTGAAGAGCCGTCACCAAGTCATGGCTGGAATGAAAACTATCAGTCTGTTCATGTGCATGCACACGTCTCTCTTTTCAGTCTTCTTTAATCACCCTTGGTAAGGAGGTCCTCTATGTAGGCATCAAGCTCGTCATCTGTGTTAATGTCAATGTCCTGAAAGGATTAAAAAAAAACAAAACAAAAAACAACATTATTTCTGCAAACAATTACATTAATAATGTAATAATACAATTACAAAAATATTCCATCTGACAGGCCTTAACAGGGAGCAGTAATACAGTGTTTCCCCTACATAAAAGCTGCAAAAGTATGACCTAACTGCTGATTTTCTTTTTAAATGAGAGAAGAAAAGACAGGAGGAGAAGCTTCATATCCAGGGCCTCATCTATCAAAGTCTTGGTCTTGGAGCAACACAACGAGGAGCTGAGCGCTGCCAGAGCCCACACAGGTGCTGACCACACTGTGCTTGTTGGCCACAGGAGCTGGCTGACTGATCAGGAGTAAGCCAGTCAACCCGGGCCATGCCATCTGTGCTGGACTGGATAATCCACGTCAGCCAGACATATAAAATTTGCATACAATGTAGTTAAACAGGTTAACATTACAGCGCAATTTGCAGCGATAGCTGGATTCCCTGATGTAATCAGAGCGATCGACTGCATTCATGTTACAATAAAAGCACTATCTTGGTATGCAGATTATTTGTGATGCACAAATTAATCTGACCAACATCGCTGTGAGGTGGTCTGGCTCAACGCATGATTCATACATCCTAAAGAACAGCATGTTGGGAACAGACTGCATGTAAGCATGTGCAGGACTGCTGGAGTAAACATTGACTGGTCATCAGTCTTCTCCCTGACTCATGGTTTGCATGTGTGCGTCTCTGATTATCATTTACACGTGTGTAAAGTCACAAATAGATTCATCAGTGTTTCTCCTGAATTGCACTCCTATTTCACATCAGTGCCATCCATCAAGTGCAGCACAAGTGGCGTCTAATCCTCTGTTTTTAGCTCAGGTGACCGTGACTACACCCTGAAGTTTCTCCTTTTTCTCCTCTCATGATGAGGAAAGTCCCAGCGTGGAACCCATTTACATGAATTTGCAGTTATTTATGGATGTGGTGAGCTGATTGGGATGTATCAAGAAAAGGTACATGGATTCCGGCGTTGGCACTGTTTGATAAATCCAGATTTTTGACAGCATACACCAGCTCTCAGTATGAAGTCCACACAAGTATTGATGAGGTCCCTGGTCAGTTCACTTTTGTGCCTACCTGACAGTGTATAATCACTGATATTATAACTACAAGCACAGAGTAGATGTCAGCAATGAAACAAGTAATGCTGATCACAGATTCAGGCTTATTATGCACAGAAAACAAAACAGTCCTGCTTTCATTTGATAAGAAGAAATATGCAAGAAAACAATATCTGTTAAATAATCAACTTTTGGATCCTTCTTAATACAAAGATAGCAGATAATCTGTGAATTTCTTTGTGAGGTGAATAAAGTATCTATCTACCTATCTATGTGTTACAGTTAAAAAAACATGTCATATATAAGCTAAACACATATTTCCCCTGCTCATTACAGTGCTCTTTGGCCTCAAGAGCCCTTCTGGTGCTGGCAGACAGAAACCTCTCATAAGGTACAAAGCACTTCATCTTACAGGAACGACTGCATGACCGATCATATTTATCTGTTTGAATATGTCCAGTTTCTTGGACCATGAATAAAATACAGATGAAGCAGTTGTACCTCTTGTACTTTTTGCAGGAGTGCTACAATGTTTGTTCGTAGTTTCTGTAGTTTCTCGTCTGCCTCCTTCAGCTTAACCTCATTGCTGTTGCTTTTCTCTTCCACAGCTTTGGCCCTGGCATCAGCTCTGCTCTGGTAGGAGTTACACAACGACTGGAGACCTGATTCATACTGCTGGAAATACTCTTTCTAAAGGGAGGAGGGGGAAAACACAATACACAGACACTCAATACTCTGGACAAGAAAGCGTGGCATTAAGTCAACGCATTCTTAAAACTTATTTATTAGTATTATTACAATGTGTAGTATTGTTGGACAATTATCCAGCAGATGCAGTTCTGCATTCTCTAATAATTTAGTTTCAATGCCTAGAAGTAAAAAAAGATGCTGCACCCTGCTCTTGCTCAGCATCGTAATTTACTGATCAATATATTGAAACATTATCTATCTCACCAAAGGAAAGGCCACCAACTCCTCAGCTGTCATGCTGTTGACATCGTCTTTTGGGATCCGAAAAGCAGGAGG
The DNA here is from genome assembly GCA_029721515.1 of Synanceia verrucosa. Lineage (NCBI taxonomy): Eukaryota > Metazoa > Chordata > Actinopteri > Perciformes > Synanceiidae > Synanceia > Synanceia verrucosa. The sequence continues at coordinate 23,521,425 of CM056551.1, read as the reverse complement.
GAAGAAGTAACGCAGCATTGTCCTGGAAACATCAAGCACACAGTAAACACACCTCAGCAGCATAAAACGATGTGCCCTGGCAGTCATCATTTACACCGTGTGAAGTAAAAACACTAGATATTTGTAAACAACTCACCTCAACATGGTGACGAGACTATCAGTCACCTCTCGACTGGTTCCTGGTTGAGTAGTGTCGGGCTCCATGGTTGCCGGCACCTGTTGGGTGTCAGGTGTCTGAGAGATTGGAGATGGTGGCCGCATCAACCGTACTTCATCGCTACCCTTAAATACCCTTCAAACACACATACGTACAAATATAGAATATTATCTGGCAAAGTCAACAAACTGTCCTGAATGCAGCACATAACCAGCATCTTACCATCTATCTTTAGGGGTGGATCTAGGTACGTAGTCAAACTTCACTTTCCAGCGAATACTCTGTTTATTCGTCTCCACAGCAATTACTTTGCCTGTGTACCACTCCTTGTTGACACGTACTTCAACCAGCAGACCCTTATCTGTGGAGAAAATACAAATGGAATTTTTTTATATTCAAGCTTTTATGTTGCTGGTGTGTGTGTTTATGATACATGTTAGTGTAGAGCAGTTGATCATCTCACCTTTCTGGGTATTTTTAGTGTCATTATCTGATTCCTCCTGTGGGGACTTCTCAGATGCCTGCAACATCCAAACAATCATTACTCCCACTGCAGCAAGAGAAACACTTTACTGGAAAGAGTGGTTAAAGGAAATGATTTGCATCCCTGTTAATGAAAGAAGTGAAAGTTCTAGTGTAACATCAGGTATTGGGTGAGAATGACATGCTTGAGTGCAGCTTCAGTTTCAAGAGAGGATTGTTAGCAGAGAGAGTGATGATTTGACAATACACCCAGATCAGATGAAAGGTTAATTTGTCATGATTGTTAAGAGATTGCAAGGCTGTGCAGATGCAGCCCAGCTAAATTTGAGGGTAGTAGAGGGAGGGACCAAGTAAAGCTACCTTTTCTTTAGCCCCATACTGTTGTATGGAAATGGATTTAGGGATAGAAGTTGGCGTGCTTGGTGTCTGTCGTATAGGAGTAGAAACAGCTTTCTTCTGGATGTTAACCTGCAAGGTCAAGAACAGAGGGTCTCTATTTGGAGCCATTGCCAGCCAGCCAAACACTATAGGAAGCTAATCAAGCAGTGCTTGCTACAGTTTAGTTCAAAGTCTACAGATAAAACGATTCAAAACCTTTGTATCCGATAAGCTGTTCGTGATGGACACAGCTGTAACAGATGAATGCTATTTTGATGCTGTAAAGTGGCCAAATTCTGCTTATTTCTTTGTCCCCTTCATTTGTTCACCTCCTAGAAGGTGAATCCCTTGATACCCGGTGGTAAACGAGGAGGAAACCCAATAAGCAACAGAATGGAAACAGCAGCACAAACAGAACAGCACAGACAAACATGCTGCCACTGTACTCCATAAACACGTTTATTTTACTTCATTAGAGCTACGATCCTTCTGACCTGATGGTCAACTCTCATTAATTCTGTTGTGTGTTTACCTCATCCAACTTGCCACGTTTGGGAGGAAAGGCCTTCTCTATTACTTTTCCACGGTTACCAGCTGCTGCAGCCATCTTGGATTTCTTTGTCTGTGGTTCTTCGTCTTCACTCTCTTCCTCACTGTCCTCCTCCTCTTCCTCCTCCTCTTCCTCCTCACTGTCTTCCTGCTCTATGACTCTCTTGCGTTGTCCAACAGCTGCTAGCTTGGCTGATGATGCTTTGGCTGGTGTCTATATACGGAGGCAGATATCAGTATTTCACACTAACTTGTATATGCAGCCATATTGGTATTCTGTGGTTTTGGTGGAATATTTCCTAAAAAAAAATCTAACTTACCCGTGCACGGCTGTGTGGCGGTGTTTTGGCAGTAGCTTTGGATACAGGCTTTGCTGGAGGTGGCTTTGTTGCACCTCTGGACTTGGGTGGTTCCACTTTAGGTGGTGGCGGCGGCGGAGTTGCAGGTGTTCGAGTGGGGCGGTGAGAGACTGCACGAGATGCAGGAGTGCTTTTCAGGAGAGCTGGGAGTGGCGGGGAGCGGGGGCGTGTTATGGACCTTTCAGAGGATCGAGTTGCCTGAAATACAACAAACAAAACATTCCAGTAAGATAATGAATGAAACACAAGATGACGAACAGCAGTGTTAATGAGTTACTCTGTGCTTTATTTGTTGATGTTGGCCTAAAAGCATAGACACTACACTACTAGTACTGAATGGACTCAACAGCAAGTTACTGCTCATACATAACTCATTGTTTTTAGTTAGAAATCTGTGAAATAATTTAATTAAAAAATTAATTTCTATTTCAGAAAATGACAACATTCTGATGTGTGTCTTCTTACAAGAGAAATTTTCCACTATTACAGATGGGGATAGAAAAGTGTGGGGACAAGAAGGAAGTGAGATTAAAGAAAAATATTGAAAAAAAAAACAACTAAAGGTTTAAGAGCAAGTGGGAATGTCTCACAGAAACGCAGAGAGTTTGTACCTGGGAGGAGCTCTCTGTGGGTTTCATGCTAACATCCAGTGGTAGCTTCTTTACATCTGTTGCAGATTTAATGGTGCTTGTTTTCTGATAAGAGAAAATATGAGTCATTATGTGCTGATGCACACAAAACAGAGAGCAACAGAAAAGAGAGAGAGATGAGGTACCTGCAAAGCCTCTAGTTTTCCCTGCTGCTGTTTGATTTTTTCTGCAAGCTCTTTCTGTTTGTCTTCAGCCGTCGGCTTGTCTTTCTTCAGGACACCACATGGCAAATTTTGTTTCTGTTCAGGAGCATCACACCTAAAAATACAAAATACGAATTATGTATATCATGTACAAACCCTACATATGCTGCAGATATCCAACATGTGCATATGTTAAATGAATAATTCAACTCAAGATAGTGTGTACTGCAACTGTACAGACATATAATGAAAAACAACACTGTGTACCTGTCCTGGGAGCTGTCAGGGTTCATGAGACACACCCAACTGTCTGGGTAGCGTTTGTCCACAGCATCCATCTGGAATGGCAGCGTTCTCCACTTTAAACATTTATCTGAAAGAAAAAAAAACAAAACAGAATGAGTGTCTGTTGTGTAAATTGGTTTGTTGCAGTAGAGTATGTGTGTTTTGCATGTAGATGGATGTGTAACTCACCACACTGAATAGTAAGTGGTATCTCCATGGCACGACGTCGCTTGTATCTCTGCTCTGATGACGGAGGTGCAGACCAGCTGGCAGACAGATATCCAAACTCATCCCAGAACTTCACTATGCCTTTCTGAGCTGTGTAACAAACAAATACAGTGTTACATGCAGCAATAAGTTATTCATTGAAATAAAGTTATTCGAGTAAATGTTTTAAGTGCACCAAGTGGTTGAACACTTCCCTATTTTTCCCTTGTGCAGCTGTGCAAGAGTGTGCACACTGCAGAGTGATTGGGAGGGCAGTGTAAGGGTATGTGTCCATAAAACCTTATTTTCTGTCAGAAAAGTGGCTTTTTCTCTCTTTTTTGATAACATCTCTCTACTATTGCATGATAGACTAGACCTTTATTATATATCTGGGCTTGTATCTATTTGGGTGCAATGCTCTTTCATGACTGGGAAGAACTGAAAAAGACACTGGTGCTCAAAAGATGCCTAGGCCCTAATTCAGCATGGCAGCTTAGGCTGCGATAGGAGGATTTCAACCCATCGTTAAGTGTGGCCATTGCACACTATTTATTTTAATAAATGCTGTCACACTTTATTATATCTTTACTGAGCTGTTCAACAGAGAAGGGTTTCAATTAAAAAAACTTTTCTCCCATCTGGAGCAGATACTGACAACTGAACACTTTTTTCTTTAATTTTAACTGTGCAAGTAAAGCGTTGGGGACAAGTGGAAATCTGGCAATTCAGAACTCACCAACGTTAGTGTCCTTCCAGTACTGAGCTAAATGTTCCCCCATGGACTTCAGTAAATGTCGATACTCTTTAGCATCAGCAAAGTCCTGTTTGTTGTGAGTAGGCTCTAGAATTAAATATGGGACATCCACTACTCCAACCACACCGCCACAGGCCCTGAAAAAAAAATGACATAACTGTAACATATTTCTCTTAACAATTCAAACAATGTCACTTTTCAGTCTCAAGCACACCACTCACATGCCTCCCTCCAGCTGAGGCCCTGTCTTCTCGTACATCTTGATGAGACGAGAACAGTTGTACACAAACATTCCATCCAGATCCCTCTGTCCAATGTTCACTCCGAATATGAAGTTCAATTCCTTGGGCTCCTTCAATGCTCTGAGGAACAAGAAAATGTTTAAGACAAAGACCAGCAAAAGCAAAGTAACTCAAAGTGCTGTGATAATTTTCTTATTAATATCCATGTAAAAACATATATTGACAAATTCATAAATAATTAAATTGTGTTTTGGCTGGCATAAATGCTAATAAATGACTGAAATCACCAGCCTATGATGGATGAAACTTTGCTTTAACATTTTGTAAACAGAGGAACTAAGGTGGTGTTTATCATACTTCTGTTTGGCTTCAAGAATTCTTTTCTTCATCTCAAAATCCCGCCGAAGCATCATGGCTGAATCTTGAACCTTTCTCAGAATTGCCTAGAGAAAGAGAGGGTGGGGGGAGACATCAGTTGAGAGGCTATAAATATGGATTCCAATTAGGATCAAGTTATTAAACTTAACTTTATCTGCATTTGACACATCAAAATATCTTCTTTGACTTACCCGTGAATCTTTTGACAGGTCATCTCCTAATCTGGCCTCCAAAGCCATCTGCTTACTCTCTGCCTCTCTGGCCTTGTCTTCCGCTGGAATAAACACCAGAATTTTCAACTGTTGAGGTTGAGTCCAAACATGAAAGCATAATGTAAACGAAAAATACTGACTCACCGATCTTAGCGAGGTGATCTGCTTTCTTCACTTCTTGCTCAGCACGAGTTTTGAATCGAGTCGACGTGTATTTATAAACCCTATTGACAACACAAGAAAGCTAATGAAAGTCTTGTCACTGAGTGCTGTAGTCACATACAAAGTCTAAGTGAGTTATCATATTACCTTGGTTTATATAAGCAGCAGGACAGTCTCTTGGTCCTGACTTTATGTCCCTGGATAAAAATCCTCATGCGCGGGTCGATGTACAAAACAGCAGCGTACGCCCTGAACGACCTCCTCTCTGGCTTCCTGTGAGAGAGGAAAGAGCGTGACCATCAACATTCCTAAAGTTTCTAACCAACAAATTAGTGTGATGATTAAATAGTTTAATGGAGTCACTCACACTCCTTCAGCAGGCGTCCCAGCCATCAGTATGTCCTGGTGATCTGTCTCTACATCCAGCTCTGGTTCTCTGTTGTCCATCAGCTTCAGATTATAGATGATCACAAGAGTGCCTTTGAACAAAACACAACACAGACGTAAGCATTGTAATCAATATTAACCATGTCACTCCCCAAAACTTAAGCTTAGATAAAAATAATCATTATTAGAAATGTATTTAATTTATTATTTAGCGACATCTTTTTCCACAGATACATTGTCAGCATCATTCTCAGTCAGGAGACATAATTTCAGTGACATATAATTTTACATAAAAGTCAACAAACATTTTAAAGAAGAGGCTATGAACTTTGACAGATATCACAAAATTAATTCATCTATTCACATGGAGACATTCACTTGCTTACCACTGCTACTTTCTATTTTGTTGAACTGCTCCATCAGCTGCTGTTCATTTTTAAAAGGTGAGTATTTGTAGATCAGCTCAGTCTCTATGGCATACTTCTCTGGGTCAGAGGTCAGCGGCTCCTTGGTGTTCAGATTCCAGGAGGGGAGGGGTACTATCACCTGAAGAGAGAGAGGATCAAAATCTTGAAGCAAATAAGGAACATCTGAAAATGACTACACCCATATGTTCTGGGTAGAAATAAGTACAGCCATACATAACTCTTGCAAAACTAAACAGTGCACATTGCACACTAAAGACTTTGAGACATGTTGCAGTGTTAATGATTTAAAAAAAGAAAAAAAAATCAGTAAAAAGCTAGCATGTTGAAGCAGATGTGAAACTGCTCTGCTAGCTCTTCTACTTCCACACTATCCATCAGACACATGAGAAATCAAGTTAGTTTTATACATCCCTGACAATAATGCTTTAATAATAAAATGCTAAACTTCTATTCGACAGCTCTATCCAGACTCTGACCTCATCCAATCCCTCCTCTTCATGGAAAGTCCTTGACATGAAAAGGCATGTCAGCGTGTCGCCCTTTTTTGTGAATAAGATGAAGTCTTTCCCAATACGCATTGAGCCGCTGCGCGGAAAAAAAGAAAAGAAAAAGAAAACAACAAATTTTATATAATAAGTGAAATGACTCAAAACACCAGTGTACCAAATATACACTGTCATTATGACACATGGATTCTGTGAAGGTCTTACGATTTTAGTCCATTTCCATACTGGCCAATCTGAGTGGACTCAGGAGACCGTTTGCTTGACTTTCCAAACTGGATCACGTGTGTTGCCTCATCTATTAGAAGAAAGGCGTTCAGCATCATGTCTCTCACACAAAAACATGTATATCATCAGAAAATCTCATAACAAAGCACCTTTCATCAAGAAAAAAAACATGGCTCTAAGTGATCTAATGGCGCTTTTCCACAGGCACGGTACGGTATGGCACGGCACGGCTCTACACAGTTGTGGCACTTTTCCACTACTACCTGGTACCTGGTACTAGGTACTTTTTTCGTACCTCCTCAGCCCTGGTTCCAAGCGAGCCGAAGCGATGCTAAAATGCGACATCAGCCGACTGCCTTCCACTGATTGGCCAACGAGTGTCGTCATTGGATGCGTGATGTCCGATTGGACCGTAAAAACCAAAAACAACTTGACTCCACCATATTTTAAAACCGGCAACTGCTTCGCTCCCTGGAGTCTTCTCTGTCTCTCTTCTTTCGCTTTGTGTGTGACAAAAAGTAACAGAATGAGCAACAAATACATGATCGCTTCGGTGTCCTCCATTGTTTGTGTTGTTCTTCTTCCCGGTGTCATGTGCAAATGAAGTTACGGCAGTTTTGTGCTGCCGTATGATGACCCCGCACACGCCAAGAAGGTACACAGTTGTAATGGAAAAGCAACAAACCTGGGTCGTAACGTGCCGTGCCTTGCTATTCCGTGCCGTTACTGTGTAGTGGAAAAGCACCATAACAAAGCAGCACTTACTAGGGTCCATTCCAATACCGTCATCCAGAAAACAGAGCATATAGCCACCTCGCAGCTCCGGCCTTTTTTCTGTCAGGAGGAAAAGACATGTCAGGATCAATGAATGCATGTGGACACTTCAATGTGTGAAACTGGGGATTATTCTGAGGTGTACCTGTGTAAAGGTCTATTCTTGTAGCACTGGCATCTCTGTGAAAGAAATAAACCAACTGTGAGAAAGACATCAGGCTAACAATGAGCCTGCATAATTTGTCAACAATCACATGTCACCTGTTTGCACTATGTCACTCTGACAACATAAAAAAACAATTATAGGCTTTGTACTAAATAATAATTACCTTGAATTGTCCACAAGCTCCGCCAAAGCTCCAAATAAGAACTCATGGGTTGTCCTGAAAGCAAACCACTCATTGCATAATTATGATCATTAAGGACTCGAGTTAACATGTATTACATTTTAAAAGCAACCTGCCCACTTGCTCACAACTGGTTAATCATTAACTCCATGAAGTGTCAAATAGGCTATTTTTTTAACTTCTATTAATAAGCACTAATTGTTTTCGTCCTACTCTTGCAGTTAAACAGGATTGGCACATAATCCCCTGGAGGTGGATTTGGAAATGAGCTCAGGGTGATGTCATATTTGTTTCTAAATGTGTTGACAGGTGTACCACAAAATATTCAACCATGAGTCGTTCAGTCGGGCTACACCACAAGAAATTGTTCAGGTCTACGTGAGAGAGACCATGCTTCCATTTTTATTTCTGCAGTACACAGACAAAAATGCAAAAGCTATATATATATATACACATATACAGTCATGGAAAAAATTATTAGACCACCCTTGTTTTCTTCAATTTCTTGTTCATTCTAATATCTGGTACCACTAAACGTATAATACAATGAACACAACAAAAAATGCAGCTGGTCACATAATACTTTATGTCCTATTTGACATTCTTAAGCTTAATTGATTCCCAGGGTATATAAGAGGCCATTTCATGTCACAAGCAGCACTGCACATGCAAAGGCCTGGAGTGGTTTCCTGCTTACATTCAAGCCGTAGCACAACTCAGAAGTTGTCAGCTCTCACATAATGCCTAAAACAAAAGAATTATGTGAAGCAACAAAGGCAGCCATCTTGGCACTGCTGGAAATTGGCATGAGTGAGAGACAGGTAGCGAAAAAACTGAAGATCTCCAAGACAGCCGTTCATTCCAACAAAAAAACAAGCTGAACATGGCACTACCAAATTGCTACCTGGCCGTGGCAGGAAACGTCTTTCTACCCCACGAGATGACCGTGCACTCATCCGTTCCTGTGTCAGGAATCGTCGTCAGACCTCCAGGGACCTTAAAAATGAGTGGGCACTGTCGAGAAATGTGACTTGCTCGGCAAGGACAGTTCGAAACCGACTTGTTGAAGCTGGTTTGAAGTCACACAGAGCACGCAAGAAGCCCTTCATCAATGAAAGGCAGAGGAAGGCCCGGTTACTCTTTGCTCGAGACCACAAGGATTGGACTGTTGATGATTGGGCTAAGGTTCTCTTCAGTGATGAATCCAATTTTGAATTGATGCCCACTCCAGCCAACTTACTGGTTAGGAGGAAGCCTGGAGAAGTTTACAACCCAGACTGTCTTGCCCCTACAGTAAAACATGGGGGTGGATCAGTCATGATCTGGGGTTGTTTCAGTCTGAGTGGAACAGGGCAAATGCAATTGTGTGAAGGCCGAATGAACCAGGTCAAGTACAGGACTACCCTTGAAAACAGTCTTCTTCCATCAGCTGGAAAACTCTTTCCTGCCTCGAATGACTGGATTTTCCAACAAGACAATGCCCCTTGCCACACGGCAAGGTCAGTTAAAGCCTGGATGGAGAACCACAACATTCGCACCATGCCTTGGCCTGCTCAATCACCAGATCTTAATCCAATTGAAAACCTGTGGAAAATCATCAAACTCAAAATGGAGAACCACAAGCCCAAAAACAAAGAAAATTTGTTTGAATTTGTCCAACAGGAATGGGCTGCTGTGACAGCAGAACAATGTCAGAAGCTGGTGGAGAGCATACCAAGACGCATGGCTGCAGTCATCAAAAACAATGGTTATGCAATCAAGTATTAACTCTTGTGTGTATCATGTGTTTAAAGCAAACAGAAAAGAAAACATGGAATGCTTAAAAGTAGTGTTTTTGGCGGTACAATGCCATAGCTATTGATGTAAGAATTTAAGTAATTTTGGTTATTATCAAGAAAACCATGGAAAATGAATAATCCTTAGTTCTTAAATTAAACTCTCATGAGCTATTTTTGTTGTTATCATTATAATTGTCCAAACAAATGTACCTTTAGTTGAGCCAGGCATTAAAATTAACAAGAAATTGAAGAAAACAAGGGTGGTCTAATAATTTTTTCCATGACTGTATATATAAAGCCAAAAGTATACGATCACTCATCTAAATAATCAGAATCAGGTGTTCCAATCACTTCCATGACCACAGGTGTATAAAATCAAGCACCTAGGCATGCAGACTGCTTTTACAAACATTCGTGAAAGAATAGGTCGCTCTCAGGAGCTCAGTGAATTCTAGCGTAGAACTGTGATAGGATGCCACCTGTGCAACAAATCCAGTCATGAAATTTCCTCGCTCCTAAATATTCCACAGTCAACTGTCAGCTGTATTATAAGAATGTGGAAGTGTTTAGGAACGACAACAACTCAGCCATGAAGTGGTAGGCCACGTAAACTGACGGAACGGGGTCAGCAGATGCTGAGGCACATAGTGTGAAGAGGTCGCTAACTTTCTGCAGAGTCAATCGCTGCAGACCTCCGAACTTCATGTGGCCTTCAGATTAGCTCAAGAACAGTGCACAGAGAGCTTCATGGAATGGGTTTCCATGGCCGAGCAGCTGCATCCAAGCCACACATCACCAAGTGCAATGCAAAGCGTCGGATGCAGTGATGTAAAGCACGCCACCACTGGACTCTAGAGCAGTGGAGACGCGTTCTCTGGGGTGATGAATCACGCTTCTCCATCTGGCAATCTGATGGACGAGTCTGGGTTTGGCGGTTGCCAGCATGTGTTTGTTATTGTTAACAATATGCTTTGAAGCATGTATAAGTAGCATGATTTAAATACATGTGCTGGGTCATTTAAGGGGGAATGACTTTTGAAAGTATCAGATAACATAACATTTAATAGTCCATTAAGACTTTAGAAATTATTTTTGAAGAGGGTGAAGCTGTAAATAAACCTTTCCAACTTCTACTACTGCTACTTCACACTTTGTTAGAGTATTGCTTTGTTGAATTTAGTGCAATTGGGACACAAAACATTCAATGCTCAAAAACTTTTAATTAACAAACATAATGAAGTAAGTGCCTCATCAGCAGCAGACAGATCACAGCTCTTGGCTTCAGTTCACTTTTGCTGCTTGTTGCCAATATCTTGTTTGCTATGCCAATGTGATAGGGACTCTGGATACAATGGTACAAACGGTACAACTAGACTCTTCATCATTTCCCTGGAGTCAACACAAGAAGATCAGACTGGAAGCAGAATCGAATCAGAGTGTATTTCACCAGAGTAAGCTGTGACGATTTTCAAGGGTGGATTTAGCGACTTTGAAGCCAGAGGCAAACATCACCCTGCTTTACTTTTCACCCTCTCTAAATGGACAGTAACACTGGCAGTGGTGATAAAGGCCAGTTTTCTGATGTAAAACTGTAATATTAATACTGCACAGTAAAAGTCCTGAGTTCAAACACTTACTTCAAGTGAAGACAGAAAGAGCGGTTTCATCAGGTTGGAGATTTCAATTCTATTACGAATGCTGGACACTAGAATCCATAATAATCCATTTTAATTGTTGTATTTTCGAAAACAATTCCAAATCTGCAACATTAGCAATATTCATCAGGTACAGTATTTAGGGTTGTCAGCGTTAATGTTTAAATTTTTGTTTTCGTTCATTTTATTTTAAAAACTCACAAGGCATCAAATGTAATACATGTATGTAATACACACATTGTGTAAAACAGAATTGAATATCATGGAAAGGCTGAAACCATAATTTGGAGAATGCAAGTCACCGCAGACGAAGAAGAAGTTAACTACAGTGTTGCCATACATCATCGCCCTTTTTGGGGGGCCCAAGGTAGTTGTCTACCTTGCTTAATGGTAGTCTGCACCTTTTTTTCATGTTTCTGACCGTGAGTAGCCTTTGTAATGTCAGGTGTATTGCTCAAGAACCAAGGAGGCAGTCTCAAGTGTGACATTGTTAGCATAAACTATAAGCAGCATCAATATTCAACCCGTTCTGAATAAGATGGTTTGAATCTTTGAAAGCCCCGGCACTGTTGTAATTAACCGAGGACATATTCTCCACTTCTTTGAACAGACGATCAGGTTTAACCAGTCATCTATTCAGTGTCATCTTAGCTTGGCTGTTTACAGTAGAGTTAAGATGCATCTGTACAAATGCCAGTGTAGGCTCCTGTATCTGTTGTAACCCTCTCAGCCATCTGAGGGCCTTGCAAAAGCAGTCACATCAACAAGCTGTTATATCTCATCTATATCTAGTTGGTGGTCCATCCACTGTCATATAACTACGCGTAGTACCAAGTTCATAAACACATTTAGATTACCAGCAAGCCGGTACTTACGAATTTGTGTGCAGGTACTCAAAGGTAAGCTGAGCCCTGCTCAGGGTGCTGTAGTTGGTGTAGGCCATGGCAATGCACAATTATTTTCCGTTTCCCAGTCTCCTGTTTTCTTCCTCTTTTCCAGCAGAGCTCTAGCCCAGACGTTTCATCCTGAGGAGCAAATAAAATTCACGCATCTTGTAAATGTACCTACAATGTGCCTTACTCCTCTAACTAAACCATGAACATCATCACTATCAATAGATGTGGAGGCTTTGTTTACCACAGGTCATAGGGGACCACTTAACCCACTTCTAAATAAAGTCTGCACCACGAGAGGGGTACCACGTGGGAGGTTTGTTTGGTAACACACATTTTTATGGCAAAAGAGTACCTTTGGGCACAGTATTACGATAGCTATGAAGACAATCACCTTCATCTATTTGTGCAGAAGTGAGTTGTTAGTGTTAGGCTAAGTCGTGTTAAGTGAAGAGCATACGACTTGACCGTCTCAAACGTTATGCAGCAACTGTTACTGCCATTTAACATCAGGCTAACATCGCTAGCTAGCAGATATTTGCGTCTGTGTTTATGAGCTAACGGTAAAGGTTAGCTACCAAGCTAGCGTCGCCACTGTGGAAACATGTAACTATTAGCTAGCTAGCTAGCTAGCATCACCGCTGCAAAAACATGTAACTGACGCCCTATCAGATCATTTTCATCGACTGTGCCGTTTTGTATGACGGCGACTTTGTAGTGGCTTCGCGGTATTGTAATAGTCCACACAACGATATACATACTTTGAGGCGTTACGTTTCCTTTTCCCTAACATAAACCATCCGCCAGGCCGCGTAAATCCAACCACTTCGACTGAGATCACTTGATTTCACTCCGGTCTGCTGAAATCCCGCCTCTATTTTTCTCGACTCGGCCAATAGGAATGCGCCCTGCAAAGATTCTTAACGATGATTAGTGGAGAAATCCTATGACGTAGATGTTTCGCATACCGGTACATTGATGGCGGCTCCTCAGGCTCCGTTGAGTTTACCTTAAAAAATAAATTATACGTAATTTCACATGTATCATTGGAAGCACCGAATCACAAAAGACAACGTTTTATGGCGAACTTATCGTAATTGACAAAACAGACAATTTTGGGGGTACATTTTCCTTTTGTTGTTTATTTTTACACAAAATATCATTTTGACCACGAAGAACCAGCATTTATAATCTGAAATTTGTGGGGGTCGTTCCACCCTAATTGGTTTAGTCAGAAAAAATATTTGTGATTAAAATAACGAATGTTGGTCTAGAGACCCCCACAGATGAAGGATTTTACTGCCTTTATGGGAGCTCATACCTCTCCTTGTGGGAGCTCAACCCACTGGCTCCCACGTAATTCGAACCCTGCTTGTTAACAAAAAAAGATTTAATGCAAAAGTCTTTGCAGGATGATTTTGATACTACACCAAAACCAAACAAATGCCTTCCAGATGAAATTACAAATTTAAATATCTGAATAATCAATTAGTTGGAAGTGCTTAAAAGTGATGTAAGGAATAGTATATTTCAGATGCTCTGACCTCTATACAGAAACACTCAAACCATGAAATCCACGAAAAACCGATAAGATATTGTTTCATTGTTCCCCAAAGGAAACATTCGATAATGTGGTGAAGTTTGTCCGTTCAGATTGTAGTAGAAGCTTATATTGTTTGTATTTCTTTTTAGTATTACTGATTTTATTATTGCTGTAAAAAGGATTAGTGTGAAAACAGCTCTTTGACAAAATCAGCTACTCAGTGTCTGAATGTCAGCTCATAACACTGGCAATTTCAATGCACACACTTTAGTGTTTGCTCACTGTTATTACATAAATATTTGAAAACGGTGTGTGGGAGAGATTTTGGTGTTCCCTCAACTCACTCTTTTAAAAGTTTCAACTGTTGTGAAAAAGATATAGCATATTGTGTAGAAGCAAGAATACTTGTGGATCTGCACATCTGACATCTGGATTCAACACACTTTCAATGTTACATATATAAATTAAAGTGATAATCGGAATACAGTATATTATAACACCAACTTCATATCCCACCACTTCCCTCTGAAAAACAAACCTCAGAACTCCCACAGCTGAATGCACCAAAATAAAGGTCCCAACCTGTTGAGCCACTATGGTGAGAAGAGTTATTCCCATGCCCACATCAAATCTTCTTCTCTATCACAACCACATTCTCACTTGAATATTGTTCAATGGGTCCATTTCTCCTCATGATGTGCAAACTTTATAAAACCGGAAGGATTCCCCTCTGAAGGTAGTGGCACATAGCATACTTCTCTCTCCACCACCAACTCATTTCTTTAGGATGCAGTGAATGAAAAATGTTCAGGTACCAATCAAGGGCTCCTGCAAATAAAGTACCATAAACAGGTTAAACGGTGTCTGCATATTTCATATAACAAATGCAGAGACTAAGATATTTAGATCCTGCTGAAATACCGTAATGTTAGATCATTTTGATTGAACATTAGATATCTTAGTCCCTGCATGGATATTTAGAAGTTTAGTCTAATAAAGAAAGAGACTCACATTTTGTAGATCCATTTCATTCCAATGGTTGTGGTGTGTCAGTGAATGTGTCAGACAAGCAACTGCACAGAGTATCAAACAAACTCCTAGCAGACACATACTGACTTCCAACATATGTTGCACAGCCAAGCTCTGCTCCTCCTGAAAAATGAAAGTATAGAATGACTGACAGGATGACAGCATGGTATCTGCAGTATGACTGAGCAAGTTTTGTTTTGTGTGTGTATGTGTGTTTGACTTTGTGGCCTGTTGTACCCATGTTAACATGACTGTCAGTGTAGGGTCATTCTTGGAGCGTAGACTGTAGCAGGTCTGCGATCCTGGAAGCAGCTGCTCGCTTGCTTCCACATGGAGGGGTGAAATGTTTTTCTCAGATGAAGGGCATTCTGGTGGAAGTCTTCATTACAGTTTACAGTGATTGCATAAAGAAACATAAAAATACTCCATCACCAGTTGGCATTCTATTTATGTACTTATGTACATAATCAGTGATTTTAATAATGGAAACTTTATAGTGTGAATAAACTTACGGATTCATGGGCAGAAGGTGGGCTGGGGCACTTATCATGAGACAGGTGGAAGTATCATTTCCAGGCAAAACCTCTAGAGTCAAATTAATAATCTCATTGCCTGGGGAGTTACAATCGATCATGAGGGAGAGTTTATGATTTTATAAACATTTTTACTTTCAACAAAGACAAAGCATTGTAATACCAACCTCCAAGATGTAATTGACTGGCTTTCAAGACAGTGTGTAAACTGAGGTCTTTCAGAGAGCCACCATTTGAGTTGTTAGTCATAGCCAGAGGAACCTTGAGATGCAAAGTTGTGAGAGAAGGACTCTTTATAGAGTTAACTGAAGTATTTGATTCCATCAGAGGGGAAGCTACTGGGGAAGCAGTCTCAGATGAACTTGCATTGGCTCTAACACACAGCTGGAACTCAGACAAGGATGACAGTAGATGGTTCCAATCCTAAAAGAATAATAACGTGTGATTTGCAGTATCAGTAAAAGTACAGGACAAAGAAACACAAGCATACTTGCAGTCACAGTCTGCACAACATAATGTTTTATTCGTACACAAGAAATCATCCTCTTAAAAAGGACGGTGAATAGATTGCAAAGCACAACATGAGACAAATGCCATTCTCCAACATGAATTCATTAAGTGAGTCCTTACCTTGGTTGTGTCAGGGTTGGGCAGAGTGTGAGTGTAGCTGTAAGAGCTGAGGCAGATAAAGGAGATCGCAAGACTCAGCAGACACAGGAAAAATGCCACCACTGGAGGATTCTGGGATACATAATCTCTAAAGTTGGTCAACGGCTGCAAGAAACCCATCATCAGACTCTGCATACACCTGCACCAAGCCATTAACAGAAGTCATTTAATACAAAAGACATAAAATAAAACTGTGAACATTTGCTGTGCAAATTACTGTAGTGCAAAAATTAAGGAGTTTCCTTATAGCTTGAACAATAGACTACACACACGTCTTAAGGTGACTGTACCAAATTTTCATCACAATAACAAAAAACAGACAAAACAGTGTGTTTGTTTTGGCCATATGTTACCATATGCAGGGATATCCAAAAACAAGACATTAATGTCTAGGTTTGATGTTCTTTAAATATTGACGCAGAAAAAAACTTTCCAATGCTTTCTGCATTATGTCCCATTATACTCAGCTGATCCAGGCAACAGAGTAAGAGGAGACGTGTGTCTTGTCTCCCATATCAGCTCCATTGATAAAGCACGTCACTACAGTGTTAGCGTCTGTCAGTGTAATGTTGCTAACCACCTAGCTAAAGTATACCTCCATACCTTTTGAGCAGTCTTTTCTGATCACATTGTCAGATTGGGTAAATGTCCAAGTTTTTCGACGGGAAATAAACTTAAGTTCCACATTAGAGACGTTTAAAGTTCAGCTGCAGTACCACACAGACAACACGACAGCTCTGTCAGTTTACGAGAGTGCGCTGTTAGCTATGACGACGGTCGTGACGCAAGTCACGTGACGCGACTGGTAGCCAATGAGCTTCTTTGGTCCCAGACACTTATTATTACCAATGGGGCGGATACATACTGTATTTATAAACAGTCTATGGGCATACAGCACGTCAATAGTTTAAGATATTTCCAGCTGGTTCCTACGTACAGTTACATAAGTGACAAAACAATATTTCTGTATATGTTTTAACAGAACCTCGTGGGCCTCATTATTGCAAATAAACAATGATCACTTTATTGAGAAAATATTAAAAAAAAGGCATATAATGTATTATTTCAAAATTACAAAAAAAAATTGCTGCAAATCATGATCGAGACATTTACCACCTCTTTGAGTCTGGATCAATATTCCCCCCCAAAAGACGCAGTCTTGTGGAGACATTGTGCAGCTTCAATAACTGATAAGAGGGATTTACAGTTTTATGTATTTTGTAAACAAATGTGAAGATCAGTTATATGTAGAAGCTTCCACTTTACAGCAGCAAGGTTGTGAAGTTGACGTTCATATTGCCTCATATTCAAAGCTCTATTTAACCATAGTTGTTTAAATTATGAAAATAGCACATTAAAGTAATACTGCCATACGTCCTGAACATTTTTGCTTCTCTCCTGAGAATCAGTAATGACTACTTTGTTCATTAAAGTAATTTCACATTGAATCAAAGTATGATTTCCCTTTGTCAAAACTTGAAACAATATTAATATTGATCATGCCACCTGTCTGCACCATGATAATAGTTAAGGGGTCCAGTTGACTGTTATGGGCTTGAATGCCCAAGTATCAGGATGACCCATATGCATCAGGTCTTTGTAAGGGGAAGTGCTCCACTGGAAGGGTGGCAACTGGTCCCACGTTGGCCCGCTCACTGCCAGCATTCCATAGTCACGAAACATCCCATACGAGGTCATCTACACAGGAACAAACACAATGCATCAGATCTCCTTAACATGCTACAGTCAGTTTCATTTGAAGCAAACTCACAGAAATGGTTTAGGGAGCATGATGCCATTGGCATTCTGGCATTGCCATTTTTTTTTCAAACCAGTTTGCACTACTTTTTTTTTCCCACAGCAAATCTGCACTGCTTTTTTATTTAGTCTATTTCTACAAGTCACATCCACATTACAAATTGTAAAAATATATTTTATTTATTTAATAATTGTGTTTAATTAAGATTTCATTTGCAATTCTTTTTTTTTTATTTAGTACATATTGTGAATATTTATTACTATCATTATTACTTATTTTATTATTTAACTGCTGATATTTATTGTGTCTTTATTATTGTAATTTGTCTATGCTGCTGTGGCAGGTGAATTTCCCCCAGTGGGGGATAAATATAAAAATTATTGCATTCTATTCTATGGATAAAAGGGCAGAGAGATGGGCGATGACAAAAAATTAAATGAGAATTCTGAAAACCTTCATGTCTGTTCCTCCATGTGACCTCTGCTGTAAGGCACCAAATGGATAAGTCCCATTAGCTGGGTTCAGGTCTGACCGGGCTGAGATAGCATTCTCTCCATTAGCAGGTGGATTACAGCCTTCACACTTTGACAATGGGTCTTCCTTGAAGTTATTATACCTGAGGAGAGACAGCGCATCTCATCAACAAAATAACATTGTTGTTATTAGCATACACAAATACAAAATCTACCGGTAAAGTCCGTACCTCATAAGACGGACCATTGAGTCTACATCTGTGACAGCTGTGTGGTTTCTCCTGAATATCTGAGCCCGTGGATTCTGATCCAGTGAGAACCATGGGCCAAATTTCTCAACCAGTTCATTGCAGCCACTGGCATTGAATATGTCCTCATAGTACCTACAAATGCAAACATATGAACCAAAGATAGTTTTACATATAATAATATCTATATTATCTGTTGACATCAAACTTTGGAACTGAATACTTACGGTATGTTGTAACTTGCCCAGTAGCCTTTCTCCAGCAGTTCTTGTGTTTTATCAGTGTAGACAACTAGTCCCCTGCAATATTAAGATTATTTAAGGGACAAGTCATAAATATAAGTGATGAAATAATCTTCAGTTTAGAAAAAAGATTTGGTGCAGACTTACGGAATCTGTTCCAGTACAACAAAGAGCTCCTCTTTAATGTTAGTCTTCCCTGGAGTGAAGTGGTTATAGTTCACAATCATCCACTGGTTGTTGTACCTACAAAGTACACACATACAACCTTTACCCTACTAGCATTCACTGATCATTATTCATTTATTAACTGTGTATCCATGTAATTGATGAACAACAAACACTCAGCCTGATGACCCAGGCATATGACCCAACTGACTTGAATGATTATAAATAAATAAATAAATGATCTTTTCTTCCTTCCTTTAGCTGTATCAATCCACAAGGTAGTCTTAAGTTCACACAAAATCTTATCTAGACTCGTCTAGACTCGTGGGATTTTGAACACAGGACAAAAAGCAGCACAACACAGCTTGGCCAGCAAAGTGGTGATACCGTTGTTTAAAATGTGTTGAGGATTTCTTTCTGTTGCGTAAAACTCACGTTCCACTGTTGTACATGCGGAATATCTCGGCCCACTCCTTGCCTGTAGTAGCCAGTCGATTAGCCACAATGTTCCTCAACCACTCCATGATGGTTCCTGTGGGCTGAACAAACTTCCAGAGAGCAGGGTTACTGTTGCCAATGGTGGTTTCCAAGGTTACCTGGAGGCACAAATTAGATTAAGAACAAGAAATGCTATCTAGAATATTTACAGTCTGTCTAGTGTGTCAAACTCAGTTCTCACCAAGCCACTACTTAGGATATAAAAGTCATCTCCGGAGAAAATTGAACCAGGATAAGAAGAGAATGCCTGAGTTCCTCCAGGAAGAAGATTCTCGTCTGAAAAAGAAATCACACATAATAAACATAAAGTAGGACTAATCTGTATTCACTTCAAGGACACCACTGCCAGTCCATTACTGGGACTTCAGACTGTTTTCTGAAAAAGCATCTTTAAGTATGAAGGTAGAACCAGCAGCCATTTAGCTTAGATTAGTATAATAAGTAAGACTGGAAACGGGTG
The DNA here is from genome assembly GCA_029721515.1 of Synanceia verrucosa. Taxonomy (NCBI): domain Eukaryota; kingdom Metazoa; phylum Chordata; class Actinopteri; order Perciformes; family Synanceiidae; genus Synanceia; species Synanceia verrucosa. Next base: position 23,501,854 of record CM056551.1, on the reverse strand, counting down.
GAACAGCTAGCCTGGCCATCTCCAACAATAACGATTAACACCTCTGAAGCTGACCAGTTATCACATTACTTCTCAACAGTGTTGGACTATTTCCTGGAATCCTGTTGTTTGCTAGGCAACCAGCTGAGGTCAAAGCATATTTCCAGAAATGTTTAACCACTAAATGACACACTTGCACCACTAAACTACCTGAAGGAGAAACTCTAAAGGCAAACATGTATTTCTTAATGATGCGCAGCATGGCCTGGTAGGTGTTCCAGGTGTCATGTGACACCAGCAGCTCCTTATTGTTTGGCAGCAGCTTAATGAGAGCAGAACAGGAGCCAGATCCAAGAGGTCGAGTTTGGCTGGATTTGTTCAGAGCTGATTCCAAGTCTTCAAGATCCCCACCCAATTGGAAAAGTCTGATCAGACAGAATAGACATAAAGAGTGAAGAAGTGTAAAATTTCAGGACCATGTTTAATTGATAAATTAAAAAAACAGAGATAAGCACTTACAGGAAGCCAAATGGGTTTAAGGAGAACGACCCTAGCGGAAATGACAGCTCATCATTGAAGCTGTCCTCCAGACCTTTCAGCTGCAGCAGCGCCAGACGCACCTGGCAAGCAGAAACATTTTAGATCTCCATGCAGGGGGATGCCATTCACCCAGAAATGTGTTTACTGCATACCTGGTACCAGTAGGGTGAACTGGGCTGTTTCTCTATTTGCTCCTGAACCCACTGCAGATTTGTCGTGATGAAAGCCTTAAGGCGCTCACAGTAAGCGGAATGAGACGTGAAGGGCCCACAGTAACCCATCAGAGTGTTCATCCAGTGCTTATAGATGAGCTACAACACACACCAAGACTTTAGATTAAATGAAATGTGAAGTGGATAAATCACTCTGACTGCTGAAAGGAGTGTATGAGCCAACCTGTGACGTGACTGCAGCCTCCACTACACCAGCAGCATAAGCCTGGATACTGTCATTGTACTGACTGCTGGTAGTGATCTCCAAGAAAGACCAGCTGAGAGTGTATGTGAATAAATGAAAAACATGAAACATGAAAGTAAGGAATCATTGTCTGTATTGTGATTAAGGTTGATGGTACCAAGATTTATTCTGAAAAACATCCTCCCATCAGGTCCTCTGATCCCAGCCTGGACAACACTACTCTTTGTGATGCATTTCTCCCCTTCCTCTTAAAAAACTTAACATCCAGTCCTTGAAATATCACTGCGCACTGATATGAAATTATGTTTTATTAGTTTTCAATTGCCCATCATTCGGTTATTAGATTGGATTATTAGATTCTTTGTATATTTCCCTGCAAGTTATGCAAAAAAAAAAATAGATTGTGGGTGTTGACTGTTTTCCCTCACGTACTTTGATTTAAGCAATTTGTGCATTTATTTGGGTTTGCTAGTGTTTATAATCTAGAGGCCATTATGTGTCAGATTTGTATTACAGAGCACATATTAAAAAATTAAAATAATAAAGAGTTGATAAGATTAGTCGGTTTGAACTATAGACAACAATCGCTATATTGACAACCTTACGAGGAAAGGAATTAGTACAGAGACACTGCCTGAAGATAAACTCACCCTGATGTCTGGATGTCATCAGTGAAATTGGCCCAGGACACAAAATCCTCTCGAAACCCGTCAACAACAGACAGTTGTCCTGTTTGTTTGTCAATAACTGCGCTTCGTATTTCAGCTCCAAAAGACGCGCAAATAAAACACAAAACCGCTAAAACCGGTTTAAAACCTCCAACAACAAACTCGTTTCGCCTGGACGCCATGTTGGCATGAACAGGTCACATGACTCAGCCAGTCACCGGTCATCTGAACAGGGACAGGCTCTTTCAAAATAAAAGACCCAACCCATTTGCTGATTATGTCAGTCACAAATACAACATGAAAGATAAAACTTTTAAAATATGAAATAGCATTTACATTTCATAAAAAATGACGTCAGTGAATGAATGTCAGTCATGTTTTTCTGAATCACCATTCTATGCAAAACATGTAATATAAGAAAACAGGAAGATCCACCAGCTGATAAAATAAAATATTATGCACAGGTGCTTTTTAGTTCACAGTCCTATTTGTACAGAGAAACACAGAAGCACTGGTCAGAGTCCAGAAAACAGTGTTTAAGGAGCTTCGGCATCCCCTCCTGTTTCCATGGACTCCAGAATTCCCTCCATAACTTCTGCCTTTCGCTGCTTTTTGTTGGCCACTGCCATGGAGGAGAAATAAGATGAGGAAAATAAATTAACAGCCCAGTTGTTTTCATTTCCGCATGTTGTTACAAACATGTCTGGCTTTACCATGAAAATGTTCAGCTGTTTTCCGCCTCAATGTCTCAACTGTTTCCTCGGCATCAGCCCACTCCAGCACAAGGCGTCTCCCGTACAGATGGGTGCTGTGGCACAGTGCAGCAAATGCTTTCTGTACGGGAAACAGGCGCACAGCATTTATGATCATCTTTAATGTAGCACTAGAACAGGACAGGAGATTTTCCTTAATATTCAATACATTTGCACACGACACACAAACCTTAGCATCCTGTTTGGTGAGGAAGTCAATAAAGCCAAAGCCTCTATGGTTCCCTGTACCAGCTGCTTTCTTTGGAAGACGGACAGTCTTCAGCTCTCCAAATGTACTGAAAGGACAGAGGGAAGAAATCAGAGTATTACTAAATGATCTCTCTTTCTTCACACAGTGTGACTAAAACAAAAACACTTGTATGTGTTTGCGAAGGCTACCAGAAGAGTTCCCGAATTTCCCTGACAGTGGCTTGGAAGGGGACGTTCCGCACAAGGATTTTGGAGCCAGTCTGTTTCTTCTCATCTTGCCTCGTCCTGCGTGACACTTCAGTCGTCCTGTACACAGGGGAAATGACTGAGTAAACAGTGACAACAGAAAATAGTTTACATGTCAAACTCCTCCACGAAACATTATAGAAATAATGAAACACAATAGGAAATATTCTCATGCATATTTCTGTTGATACAGACAGCAACTCTTTTAGATTGGTGCTGCTGCAGATATGTAAAGAAGTAAGTATCCTGACTTTAATTAGTAGATTACCATTTCTATTCATCACCAGCGCCGAAGTTCACTAAAGCCTTTTTGATGCACATCTTACCTTGTGGCTCTCTCAGAAATCTTCAGCTCTAGTTGGTGATCATCCACAGTACAGTGCTAGAGGACGATTGAGACAAAGATCAGACTTAAGCCAAGAACCAGGCTGTAAGGGAAGACTGAGTTTCAACACAGTAATGGGCATGGTACCTGTAGTTGCCTCAGGGCTTTCTGTGCTGCTTCAGCTGTCTGATACTGAACAAAACCATAGCCCATGGACAACATCTTCCCTGAAAATCAAAGCAACATTGTAACTTGGTGGTTGTTAACTCTGATTCAGAGATTTTAAAAAATATAAAAGCATGATAAATACCACGTGTAACATTTGTAAATCTATTTTTCGAAAAAAGCATGCACTGTTATGTTTAACTGTGAACGATCCTACTTTTGTTTGTTTAGTACCTGCTTTATCTTTCTTCTTGGAGATGGTGCAGGATGTGACCTTGCCACATTTGGAGAATGTCTGCAACAAATGAAGAAGAAATCAATGTCACACATGTTATGATTAAGCCTTAGTATTATGGTTGAGATTAAGTGACCCACCTCCTGTAATTTCTCCTCTGCTGTGCAGAAATTAAGATTCTTAATGAAAAGTGTGGAACCAGGGGCAGATTCTTCCTCTTCCTCCTCCTCCTCCTCTTCTTCTTCCTCTGCTACATCTTTCTTCTCTTCTTTCATCACTTCCTCTTTTTCTAATACTTGGTAAGTAGATCAAATAATTATTCAAATCAGTCATTCTGTGTTTACAGAAAAAAAACACAAAACCACAAAAAGATTGTGAGGAATTGGATGTTTGAGTGTTTTTAAGTAATTTACCTGGTTCTGGTTTGGCTGCCACAAACACCCCTACAGGTGCCCACTCCAGATACAGAGGGACGTGGTGGAACTGCAATTTGCAGAGATACAGTCAGTGAAGAACAAGAGCTTCAAACTAGTGTTGCATGTGCAGGATTTTTGGGCACACCTTGCTGTAGGCCAGCCGAGTAAAGGCTCGTTTAGCCTCAGATGGCTCGAGGAACTCAATGATGGCGGTGAGTCCTGAGGGTGGCAGCAGCACTCTGCCTAAAGAGCCATGAGGAGAGAAAAGCTCCTCCAACTCTGATGCCGTCACACCAGCTGGAAGGTTTTTGACCAGGATCACAGTTGTACTCCTCGCTGCTGCCGCCTGTACACCAGAGACAACAACACACACTTAACCAAGGTAACTGGTAGAGCAAATCATTTACAGACAATAACAAGTAACAAGTAAATGGGGGTTTGTTTTAAGCATACCTGACTGAAGGAATCCAGACTGACACCATTATCGAGTAGGAACTGCCGAGTCTCCTGAACAATCTGTGTCTCACCCAGAGCCATCCTCACTGCAAGACTTCCCTTTGACTCCTGCAGAGGACAACGAGGGTCAAAAAAGCATAAATATACTTTAAATGATCCAAATATTGATGCAGCTCCAACGGATGAAAAAGGAGGCATCCACAGAGACAACAGCCCTCACTCATTTGAATGGGAAAAGTGTGTTAGATTGGCGTAGGTGCCAAAACAGAGGACCACAGCAAAAAAAAAAAAATTATCTGACCCCAAAATAACAAAGCTGACAAAAAAGTCATACCTGGTTCAACTTTTACCAGCAATGAGATGCAAGTATGCATTCCTGGTTCTCTCTACTCTATCTCTCTACTGTTTAGCTCCAAAGAAATTTAAACATGTTGACGTGATGACTTTCCAGAGCAGTAAAATCCTTCTTCACAATTCTATAAATCTCTCTGCATTTTTTGTGCTCAAGTTACTTGAGTAATCGTTTCAGCCCTATACTCGATTAATCGCTGGACTATTCAGTAGAATACCCGAATACTAAAATATATTTGACAGCTGCAGCCCTACTTGGAATCTCAAGCATTTGCACTGATTTAATGCAAGAATGTCTTCGGTCTGAACACCCGCTAATCCTATTACATACTTGTTACAGAAGAAGAGAATGCAGTACTCACATGATCCAGGACTTGGCTTTTTGTGGTGTTGTATTTTTCAGCAATAGCATCTGCCACTGCACTTGTGCCCAGAAACAGGGTGTTCCAATTGTGTGAGCTGGAAGGAAACATTAAATTAATAATTTCACGTTTGCAAAATTGAAAATAAAAACTTTGAATTACAAAAAAAAGTATTGTATTTTATGCACCTGGAACTTGAAGCTTTATTTTTAGCATCTTTTTGCCGTTTGAAAGAGGAAGAACCAGGACCACCAGCATCAGAGTCTGTCTTTTCCTTCTTCAGTGTGGAGGGAAGGAGGTGAAGCATCCGGCCCTAAAAGCACGAGAGTGAGACTGTTTCTATCAGCTTAAATTTCAAATATTACTACTGAATCCAGAGACCAGCACAGGTCCCATGGTGTAGAAACAAACTCAAACTCAAACATCTGAGATGAAATACCTGAAAAATATGTCCATCCAGCTGAGTCAGAGCCGTCACAGCATTCTCTGGTATCATGTAAGTTATGAAAGCGAATCCTTTAGGTTTCTTGGTTAGATTGTCAATAGGGAAGAGAATCTCAGATATGGGACCTGAAAGATTAAAACGTTATTATCACTTATTATAAAGAGTGAAAGCTTGCGCGAATTTTGATTTTTAATGTACCGTGTTTATCAAATAGCTCTTTGATCTCGGCCTCTGTGCAGGTGTAAGGAAGGTTCCTGACGAAGAGTCGACCTGACTCAGCGACATCTTCCTCCTCCTCGTCTTCCTTGAGCTTTCTGGTGAAGTTTCTGTCAATTTCTTTGTCCTTTCTCTCTTTCTTGCCCTTCCCCCCAGAGGCATCCACACGGAAGACCTCAATGTAGCGCCCACCTGAAGACACAGACAGAAGATATGTCATTGTTATCACATTTATATATACACTCAAAAATGATGCACAAACATGAGAATAGGATGTAATATTTCTCACCTATGTAGTCTTTGTTCTTCTTCAAAGCCTTCTCCACCTGCTCTTCAGAGTTCAAGTCCACATATACATAACCTGGAAGGCACACATCGTCAACACAGACACATGCTGGATAATATACCTGAAAATATCATCAGCATAAATTCTGCTGAGGAAAACATCTTCCATAATATACCTGTTCTATTTCCGCTTTCGTTCTTCCCAATCCTGATTGCCGCAGGCTTCAGTGGTGTCATGAACTCTCGGATTTGTTGCTGTTGATGTCACACATAAAAATATGGCTGTGTTATAGATGCAGACGCTGAAATGTATAATGTGGAAGACTCTCTCACCTCTTTCACATTAAATGGTACTCCCCTAAGTTTCACAGTGAACTCTGTCGCCGGCTCCGTCTGCAACAAACAGATATGGGTGTAAACCACAATATTAATCCCGTGCCAGAGTTGAATGCAACATGCAACATGCAGATGTGCACGGTCACCTCTTGCTTGGCAGTTTTCTTCTTTTTGCTCTGCTTCTGATCCTCAGAAGAAACTGAGGTTTTGTTCTTTGACAGGTTTTCTCTGTCACCGCTCTCATAAGCGCTGTCTGTGTGCTGCACAGGTCCACGATCCTCATTTTCTTCATCATCCTGCTTCTCCTCATTCTCCTCCATTGTTTCGTCTGTCTGGGCCACCTTTGAGCGCAGGTACTCCATGTCAGACAAGCCAGACTTCAGTGCTTCTTTAGTGACACCTGAAAGCAACAACAACAACAACAACAACAACAACAACATGTTGACTAGTTTTTTTTCCTTTCTTTCTTTTTCTATCCATACTAAACATTTCTATGCTGGATTTGTTTGTTAATATATGTATATTTATTTTATATTATACCCAATGCAGCCTACAAACATAGGTCCATGAAAAGACCTGCAGGTCTAAAATACCCTAAAATGTCAGAAAGGGTTCCAGATCGTGTGCCTAGTACAGTAAATACATTAACACTCTGTAAATCAAGTCTTCAGAGGTTCCAGCCTCTAAAATGGGAAACACAGCAACATCTACCCACACATTACCAACCTTCATCTTCGTCATCATCATCTTCTTCTCCCTCCTCCTCCTCTTCATCCTCTGACTGGTCTGAGTCAAAGTTCAGGTAATCATCTGAAGAATGCTTCTTCTTGCTCTGAGCTTTTGTCCGTCCACCGTCAGGATCAGTCGCTTGCTGAACAGTGTCATTGGCCCAGGTTGGGGCTTGACTTCGATTCTGATGGACTGACAGAAACTCCTTGAATCCCTGGTCCTCTTCCAGCTGACACACATGACAAGATCACACACAATAATTGATACTTACATAAACAAAAACAGTCACAGGTTGCCATTGTTAAACTTGTGAGTATTAAACAGGTCGCAAAATTAAAAAACAATTAATTATTACTATTATTATTATTGTTGTTCAGAGATCAGAGCAGGGATGGCAGAGTGGACAACACATTTTAATGTTGCTGGGTATCAATTAATTTCTTTTGTTGTTGTTACACATGTCAATGTAATTCTGTAACACTGTGCCATGTGCGGGCGGCACGGTGGTGTAGTGGTTAGCACTATTGCCTCAGAAGGTAGAAGAAGAAGATACCGGTTTGAATCCCTTTCTGTGTGGAGTTTGCATGTTCTCCCCGTGTCTGCGTGGGTTCTCTCCGGGTACTCCGGCTTCCTCCCACCATCCAAAAACATGCATGGGGATTAGGTTAATTGGCTAATGTAAATTGAACTGGAGACTTGTCCAGGGTGTACCCTGCCTTCCACCCTAAGATAGCTGGGATAGACTCGGTAGATAATGGAGGGATGGAGGGATGGATGGATGGATGTGCCATGTGAATGCACGCATTTATGCTTTATAAGTGGCACCAGCCTGATTTCATCTCATACACTTTCAAATGTAGAATAGTATATATTTATATAGAATATATGACATTTAACAGCAGACAATCAAAGTGACTAATACTTTTACTCACAATTCCAAGTGTGCTGTTGGTTTCCTTTTTCTGTTTTTTTTTCTGAAGACAGAAACAAAAAAAACATGTGAGTGCTGCAGAGTTTTTCTAGACTTTTAAGTAATTTTCCAGATACCTTTTTGCTGTCAGTGTCAGCAGGGGTGGAGGGTTTGTCAGGGCCAGGGATCTGGGTGTGTTTGCTCCAGGCTTTTGCTTTAGTTGGATCTCCAAAGGACTTACACATCTCCACCTGGAATAAATGACAACCATAGTGTTCATATTAGTGGTGTGCAGATCGAAACTGAAACATTGATATTTCTGATATCAGACATGTATGTTCTACAATCAATTATCATCATTATCAGGAACACAGTGAAAAGTAGCTCTACTATCTGAATCTCATCTAAATAATTCCCAGTTTGCAGGAACTACATTTTCTTCTGCCTGTCATATGCAAAATACAGCTGCATGAACATGTCGTTGTGAACTAAACTGAGTGAGGCTGCGAATGAGGGACAATCAGAGGAAAGGCTGAAAAATATTCAGATAAACACGTTAATGTTGAATATTCGTGTTCAAATATTTTAAGATATACATATTCAGATGCTGTTAATTAAAATGCAACCTTTCCGTTTTTTGTTTTCCTTGTATGATAAACCTTCATAGTTAAACAACAATAACAAGTAGTCTGTTGTATTGTATTCAATCACTGGCTGATGTAAATACAACTGGACTCATTACTGTCACTACCATTCTGTCGTCAAAATACAAAAATAACTAATCTGCACTAATTTACACAGCAAACTCTCACTGTATTTTTTGTCCATTTTTTACTTCATAATTTCATATATTAAGTCATACATCCATAGTCCAAATAATAAAAAAATATTTATCTAATTACTGTAATTAATTTCATTTTATTGCATTAAAATAACTTTTCTTGTTTTAGTACTGTACTGTAATATATACTGTATATTTTATCATTATTATTATTATTATTATTATTATTATTATTATTACTTCTATCATTACTTCATTACTATTGTTTATTGGGGTTTTTTTTTTTCTTGCTATAACTTGTTTACGCTGCTGCAGGAAGTGAATTTGGGGATGAATAGAGAAAACTATTCCACTTTATTCTTTATAAGTCTTTATTTGAAAAAAACAAAACAAAAAAAAAACATTCCATACTATTTCGACTTTCCGGTAACAAATAAAGTTTCGTATCTGTCATCTCTAGTCCACCTGAGTGGACTACAACGCTGTTAACGATGCGCATGCGTAAAGCGGCTGCCGTACCGTCACTCTTGTCGTGTCCACGAAGCTCCTGTGGAAATGTTTCAGTGCTCTGTCCGCATCTTCCTCTGATTTAAACCCCACAAAGCCGAACTTGCGGAACTTGCCGTCCTTGGTGAACTTCAGAGAGCAGTCTGTCACTGTGCCAAAGCTGGAAAACATGGACCTGAACCTGTCCTCCTTCATCTGCACACAGGATTCACAGTTAGCTTAAATCTGCAGGTGGAAACAAAACAAGATGTGCTGACTTCCGGTCACTTACCCCATTAGGAAGGTTTTTTACGATGAGCCTCGACATGGTTACAGTCGATGTAAATCCACTAATGCAGCATAAGTTTGTTTTTTAAATATATGTCAACAAACGAGCGTGGACACTCCTCTAGGGCGCCATATTGAAAGATCATCCTTCTTCTTTTTCTACTTCCGCTTCTCCGTGGGCGCGTTTCCGCCCCCTGCTGGCTGGAGGGAGGAGGATGCGTGAAGTTAATTCTGTCAAATTTCTCCAGAATAGAACGGAATTTATTTATTCGTCTTTCACCTATGTCCCCATGTAAGTTTATCTGGCTGTGCATGGTGTATGCTCCTGACTAAGACAAATAACTTGAAAAAAAAACTCTGTACTGTTGGCAAAAACCTGTCCATGTAACTTCATGAGAAGTTGGGTCAGTTTATTTATATAACACAGCATAAAAACAACTTGTGGTTGACCAAAATGCTTCACACAGTATAAAATAAGATATAATAAGGTAAACCTTTATTATTCTTTTATTAAAAGTGGAAAGGAAAGCAAAAGGTGAAGAAATTAACAAATGGCACAATGACAATTGTAATGGGCCAGTATGACAGATTTACTGGTAGGCTGTTTTCAGTTTAATGCACCACATTGCATTGCTCAACACAAAGGAATTTTAGGGAAAAAATAATTCTATTCATCAACTCTCTTTGTGGCTGCCGTGCTTAATTTAATCCTATTATGGGGCATTTCATAAACCAATACTGAAGACTGTAGGATTATACTTTGTATTATTGGGCTTCTGAATATATTCTAAGGTAATTCTCCTTTCACTTGAACAGATATTTAATGAAACAGCTATCTTTGAAGCAGGTGATGACAGAGCAGTCCACATTTATGCTGCTGTAAAATAAAGTTAACGTTTGATTTAAGTAGAGGAGTCGATTCTCACATGAATTTATACTGAAATAGTTACTGTTAGGACCTAAATGACCTATTTTACAGTAGCCATGGAACTAAATAACGACCACAGTTCTTTTCACATGAGCATTTTTTGCATATATATAATAGTTTTGGCAGTGTGAGTAATATTTAGGGCAAGCATTAATGCTTATAATAATCTTTCTGTCCCTGTAAGATCATGCATGGCACACTTCAATGAACCCTTTGTTCTCCAGGTCACATGCCACGCTGAAATATCAGGCAGCTTGAATGGCATAAAAAGTTCACTTTGTTCATGCTGACTAGGAAACACCCTTCCAGAACTGCTTTTTATTGAAAAATCTCAATAGAGAACTGTTTATAAAAAAAATACAAAGCAACATTTATTATACCAAAATGTTACATAAGATACCTTTCATTTCTTTTAGAAAGTGAACTAAAGAGACGTAATTATGATTTCCCAGTACACCTCTGAAGTTTTAGCAAGGTACCATAATTTACAGTATCATCAACATTTTCTGTTCTTGTGTTATGTGTAAAAATCGTCATGGCTCATCTTTCTGACATTAATATTGTGAGGCATAAATAAAGCTTTATTTGATACCTGACTTTTTCATGATTCAAAAGAATTTAATAACAATGTCACGGTTTTGTCAGCATCACGGTTCTCTCTGTCCTTGGAGGACTTGAACTCATTCTGGATTTCGACGAAGGTTTTGTTCTTGGTTTCAGGAACCACAAAGTAAATGTATATCACCATGAAGCTGCAGACGGCCAAGAACACCAGGAAACAGTACTGCTGCAGCCCGTTCTGTGCGAACAAAACAGAGTACAGCACAAGTCAGTAACAAACTCTCACAAACAGCCAAGCTTTTTATCTTTGTTTCCTAGTTTGAAATAAATAGCAGGTAACTGGATTAAAACAATTGAAAATGAAGATATACTTTTTGGATACCTACCACAATAAAAGGGAAGACCAGGCCGATTAGGAAGAAGCAGATCCAGTTCAATGACCCAGCGATCATGTATGCTGCAGGGCGTGCTGACTGTGTGAACAGCTCAATGGTCAAGATGTTAGACACGCCACCTTCACAGAGGACAAAACAACAAAAGAAAACATTGTTAGTTAGAATAGCTGAGCAACAGCAGCTGCCAAGGAAAGACTTCAATGGGTGGAAAAAAGTTTGTTACCTGGTCCTAAGCCAAAACTCAGGATAAAGGCGAATACACAGGCCATGCCCAAGTAAGGAACTACTGGACTGGTGTTCTGCGAGAAAGATAATCACATGGAAAGTGAGAAAGACTTACAGTCAGATTTAAGAAACTGAATAAACTACTGCTTTAAATATCTTTTTTTTTCAATGTCTGGTCTCGAGGTTCATTACTTGGAATGAGAGTGTGAGCGTGAATAAAAGGCAGCAGATACTCATCAGTGTGTATCCTCCCATGATGAGCACTTTCCTCCCCAGACGGTCAATGAGCAGACCCTGAGAGGCACACAGCAAGTCACGAGGTCAAGAGGACTAACACACAATTTGACTTTGACCTTTTATGGGATATTACCTGTTTTGTTCTATTAAATATACTTACAACAAATATACTCCAACATACTTTAGTTGTTTTAACATCATGTGCCTTTTTGTTTTACTTCTTCCATACAGTTCCATATGTTTTGTAATATATAAGACAATTTTTCCACTTTGGTTTTTGGTTTTACTGTATTTCAGATGTGCTCTAGCTTTTTAAACTTTTGTCCAAGGCTTGTTTTTCTTAGACAATTTTGCCCTTGTTGCTGTGAACCTATACATATGTATATTTGCTCTGTAGCACAGGAGAGTGTCGAAACAAAATTAACAACAACAAAGCAAACAAAATTAAAATGTAAAACTCATACTTACACACGTTAAAGCTGTCACGCATTCACAGGAACCGCTGCCAAGAGTCACATATGGTATTTTATCAGCAGGAATACCAGATTGTTTGAACAAGTAATTTGCGTAGAAGTAAATCTACAGGAAATACAGACACAAAAAAAAAAACACATTAGAAATTTAAAACACAGCTCTTAATAATCTTTAGTGGTGTTAACGGTTTTGTTCTTAATAGATGTGGGCACTGAGGAGTAGTTATGTGAGAGACAGCAGGACAGAGGATACTGGAAGACAAGAAGTGTTATAATCATGTACATACAGCATTGATGCCATTTAGCTGTTGTGCAGCATTGAGCAGCATGATGGTGATAAGCTGCCAGCGGACACTGCGATCAGTGAAGAGCTCCCAGGGTTTCTTGACCTGGAAATCCAACAAATTATTCTTCTCCTTCTCGATATCCTCCCATTCCTTATCAGAGCCAGCGATACCATGCAGTTGTGTCAGGGCTGTAGACAGAAAAGCACATGACAAGTGTGGTGATTTTAGTTTTCTTCACATACACTGTTTTTCTACACTGCAGGGTCTGTTTTTGAGAATCAGATCAAAAGATTTTCCGCATCAAGCTATTTCATTGTGGCATTCCCATAAAGTAATCACATGTTTGAAATCACTCCAATGAGGACAGTTGTGTTTCCGCCTCGGGTGATTCGAGACAAAAGGCATCCTCAGCCTTTTTAAACAATGCTGTCATGTGACGCACTCTATAATTCTTTGCAGGCAAACACATAGGTTTGAAAAAAAACAAAAGTGAAGCAGTTTACCTTTCTTACATCCCTCATCATCTCCTTTGTCAATGAGGAGGTAGCGTGGGCTCTCAGGGAACCAGGGCAGGATGAGAAGCTGCAGGAAGGCTGGGATGCATGTGGTGGACAGCAGGATGGGCCAGTACTTTTCTTCACCCAGGAGCTCTCTGTGAAATCACACAGGCATGTCTCAGAATCACTGTATAGCCATAAGAACAGAACAGTTTTTATTGATCCCAATTCACTTGCTACAGCAGCATAAACAGTAAAAATAGAATGAACAACAATGAAATAATAGAATAAATAATAGCAATAATAAATATTTATGGTATGTACTAAAAAGGAAAAGAAACATTTAAATTAAATACAATGTGTAGAAAAACAACATGTATTATTATATTACATATTTAGTCTATGGATATGACTTATAAATGGTGAAGTAGCATTTACTTACTTGAGGCCGACCACTTGTCCAGCTAAGATCCCACCAGTGATGAAAATAGAAGTTCCCATTCCCATGGCACCACGAAAAGCAGTAGGAGATATTTCCCCCAAATACAGAGGTTGGACACAAAGTCCGATACCTGAGCAAATAAAACATGATAGAAGCAGAATTACAGAGGTGACATGCAAATCAAATATCTATCAGGATTATTTCACATACTAAAACAAAAAGGTGTCTTTCACTGGGATGCACCATAAAGAACAGGGGTCTCAAACTCTCGGTCCGTGGGCCAGACATGGCCTGCTAGACTGTTTCATACGGCCTTCCATTTGAAATCAATTTCTAGTAAATCTATATTTATATATAAATCGTATGCCATTATATTTGTGCCACATTCCTGAATGTAATGTATTCTGCCACCTGTCTTAACTTCAAAGAGAAAATAAGTGTTTTTAAGAAGTATAACCTCAAGCTGCATTATTCAAATAAACATGTGGATCAGTATATAAAGTACCAAAGCAGGAAAGATGTTCACTGATAGTCAGTTTCTGAAAGACTTCTGTATGCTGCAAGTGGCAAAAATTGTCTGTCCGACAATTTATGTGACATTTATGAACAGTTAGGTGACAAAGGCAAACATTTCAGTGCTTATGCATACTCTGTGGCTCTAGATGAGAGCACGGACATTACTAAGTTTGACATTTATGTCTGCGGTATTAATGACCAGTTTGAAATAACTGCACCACAGCCGATGATGTGTGACACAATCGAGCAGGCTGGTGGAAAAAATTGGAGGAGGAAGGTGCAGATTCTGCCTTTGCTCTGCACTGTATTGTCCATCAGCAGGCACTGTGCAGCAGGTGCTTGAAGTTTGACAATGTGATGTCTGTCATCCTGAAATGCATCAGTTTCATCAGATCCAGGAGCTTAAAGCACCGTCAGTTCCTTGGCTTTTTTTTTTTTGACGAAGCTGATGCATCACATGGGGATGTGCTGTACTCCACAGCGGTACGGTGGCTCAGCAGGGGAAATGTCCTGAACAGTTTTGTTGAGCAGAGAACAGAAGTGAAGGTGTTTCTGGAGGAGGGCAGGCTGGATCTTCCTGAGCTCGATGATCCTGAATGGCTGATGGCTCTAGCTTCTCTAGCTACCATCACAGTAGAGCCGAACACTCAACCTGAAGTTACAGGGGCCAGGCCAGCTTGTCACTTCAGGTTTTGAAAATGTCAAAGCTTTCATGACAAAAATGATGTTACGGAAAGCCCAGCTCTCTGAGAGAAAACTCTTCCATTTCCCAGCATGCAGTTCTCTTGTGGAGGGGTGCACAGCATTCAGTGGTGGAAAATGTTGCTGCCATTGAGAAGCTGCCGCAGGAATTTGACCAGTGGTTTGCTGACCTCTTCTCCTTGGGATGCTCAGCGGCCATCAGGTAATTTGAGTTTGAGACCCCTGGTATAGAATTTACTCTTTAAATACATTTAAGAATTATTTACCTGCATTAATTCCAGAGAGAAGTCGTCCGATGATGAGTAATTCAAATATTCCTGTAGGGTAACTCAGACCCATCAGCAGAGCTGCTATTAATGCAAATATATTATTAGCCAGCAGCGTCCCTTTCCTGGAAAAACAACATTACATTACGGCTTTATCACTGAAACACAATATGGAAAACAGGGTCATTTAGCCATAATATTTTCTTGTCCATACCTCCCTAGCTTCACAGATAATGTCCCACCGACATTATTCCCTAGAAGTCCTCCTAAGGTGAATATGGACACAATACAGGACCAGAGCAGGGTGAGCGCATTTTCTGATATCTCAGTTTCATAACGCTCCCTCCAGGTTTGGTTGATGAAATTCTGCACATACTGAAAGTAAAATAAAAACATTCAGCACAAAAATGACTGATCCCTGATGTAAAACACCTGACTGATTTCTACCATGTCTTTGGTGAATAACAGGATGACCATTATTTCATGATAATGGAGAATGAAACTGTACTCTTCAATGATTTAAACTAACAAAAATTATTCTGATCATCTCTTTCTTATTATCATTAAAAAAAATATATTTTTTTTAATTGTGAGCAAATAAGACAAGAATAAATGAGTACTCATACACCCATATACAAATGAATGTTCTCTGTTGTTCTCCCTTAGCAAGTGACCATAGTAAAAGCCTGAAAATGTCCCTCAAGGAATTCATGATCATGCATGCAGACGTCACTATGTAGTGAAAAATGTAATTGTTTGTAACATGAGTACAAAATGTTAATATTGTGTATTATCACAGAGGAATAGGTCCAGTGACAGACAGCAGGTATTACCGTGGTGGGAGCACTGATGACAGACACATTATATCCATACTGAAAGGTTCCTCCTATACACGCAGCACTTGCGGCCAGCAGAAGAGATTTGTTTGGATACTGCAATAAAACAAGACACACAAAACAAATATGAACATATAGTCATGAATGGAGAGCTGCATCCCAGCGCGTCCACAGACCCAGTCTCTGTTTCTAATAACCCACATACCTTTGGTGGCTTGGAGTGTTTAATAAGCAGAGGCTGATATTCATCCAACAGCTCCGAAGGCATTTTGTCCAAAAATAAAGTTTGTCTTTGGTGCGCGGAGCTGCCAACCTGTCCTTCATGTAAAGAGTAGACTCTAACCCAGAAATCATGACGACAGGATGAATTTATCCTGAGGACGAACCAAGTGATCAGCTGTCACAGAGTGACCGCGTGAAGCGTAACGCATCCATTAGTCCGTGTTTATTCTGATTTCACGGCATTAGACTGTAGCTGCAGCAAAATGTGAACTTGAGTTAAATCAGCCTCCATCCTTCCCAGAAAACCCGATCTATCCCAGTGATACTTGTACAAGTGTCCCCACAGCCAGAGGCGGAGAGAGGAGGGCTGCAGAGACATGAACAGGCTGACCAGTGTTCCCTCAACATCTGACTTTTTCAACCTTCAGTAGAAACTCGTGTTCATCCCAAATTTCATTAAAGTACAGTACAGCACTGGAAAATCCTGGATGAAATTAAAACTGGAATGCAGGAAACCTGAGAGTGTTTAAACAACAGAAGATCAGTCACTGAAGTGACGCGAACATCTGCAGAATTCATTGTTCATTATCCATTAATCTGGATTAAGTGGACAAAAGGTCGAAGGTCTTTGGGGCGGTTCATAAATTGCAATTATATGTTTCATTACGAATGAGTCATTTAATCTTGAACAAGTTTTGGGTTGCCAGGTTAACTGGTCTTTATCCTCCTCCAGCAGGACACTTTATTTTTTCCCCCTCTTCCAACTGACTTGCTGCTGGGATTTATCAGCATAACACCTACATAATCCATTTAGCAACTGCCTTTTAGTATTTATTTAAGCATTAATCAATATAACACCCGCATTTTGACCGAACACAGAGGATCTATAGGCACAGACATTTGTCACAACCTGGCAACCCAAAAATGTGTTGTTTGAAAACGATTAGTTCATTATTTGAATTATTTATCAACTCATAAACCCTCATTTAGAAGACATTAGATTAAATGTGACATTCATGTTCCTTCTCTTTGACTATTGCACTGACTGCTTTTCATTTGAGCTTCAACAGCCTAAATACATAAAAAATAAACCCCCACACCTGTTGGGTAATACTCCTGCTTTCCAGACACACCTTTCCACTGTTCCACATACAATTTATAACAGTAATAAACTGATAACTTTGGATGTCAAACACATTTACAGGAAACTGACTGCAGTTCAAAACAAGGCACACATTTGTGTGTCATGTTTTTTAAAAGGTTGATTTGAACTCACCTCTCTCTTTGATTGTGGAGACTCCTCATTCATGCTCATTTTGGAAGCTATTGTAAAATAACGTTTCAATGTACCATTTGGATGTTCCGCTTCAGCCGAGCCACTTACATGATAAGAGCCTATTGTAAGGTGCAGCATATGATCTCAGCTGCAGGGGGGGAGATTCATTAACTTCCAAAAACACATTCCTGCCTGGGGCTGAGAGTAAATGAGGCAAAGAAAAGGGATTGCTGACCCAAATACAGAAATAATAGTCACCCATTGATTCGTGCATAGAAAATACTTTGTGTACTTTTTCATGCAAAAGGCAGAAATTCGATATCAGTGCAAAATGAAAAAGGGCCATAAAAAATAAAATATGACATCCAGACAGGACACACGGAGACATACCCACATAGAAATACACAATAGAAGCGAGATGAAAAAGAGTACCCGTCCTTACTAACAGGGACAAATTATTTTTTGTAGTTTTTTTTCTTTTCACAGGGGACTCTGGTAATTTAAGGGATGTCTAAAGTCATCTAAGATTTTAACAGTTAAGTATTGGACACTTTATTTGACACAAAACCCATTCCTACGAACAGAGATGATCCCAGTAGCAAATCATGATCATGTGTCATTTATTTATTCATGTATTTTGTTGTATTGTAATTATTATTATTATTATTATTGTTATCATAAATGGACATATAATCACTTCCAGATTTATTGTCAAATCAGTTGAAAAAGACAAATCACATTGGTTAATAATGTTTAGTACTACTGTTAACACATTGCCTATTGACATCAGCTGCTGTCTATTACTCCAGTGTCTGCCCATAATCACTCTGAAAGGGAAAACTGTTCTGCACACAACACCCAAAGGGTTGAGTGGTTTACCAACCAAAAACTTTTAATCCTGGAAATTTAATCTGAGAATTTGCTTTCAGCACAGTTTGGTCATTTGAACCTGAAAGTGAAAAAAAAAATAAAACATTCTCTGTTCACACTCCTGTTATTCACTAAAAAGCACAGGCAGTGTGTGGGCTTTATGTTCACCTCAAACAGGTCCTGGAGCCGAGCCTAAGACAGCAGAAGACCACTCGTGACAAATATTACAGAGGCTCCAGGACCACCGTGTGATTCACAGCTGGGAGGCCTCCTTAAAAATAAAACCTCACGAGGGTGTCATGAAAAACTGCTACAGCTACTACACCCAATTATGAAAATATATACATACTCTCCTGCTTTCAGGTACTTCACCATCAGCAACAGGTGGTCTTGATGGAGGAGTTATAGGCAAGACTACATAGATAGTATTTTATGTTGTTATTAGTCGTCATATGATGATTAGGGCTTTATTTATATTCAAATGTCTGTAATCTGTGCATATGTTCTTCTGGTCGATGATGAGTCAACAACTTTCCAAAATCATGCAGGCTGTGAGGAACAATATCAGTTTTGGTTTGGTTGACTTTCTCTTTAATCCAACTTTTTTTAATTAACTTTATTAATTAATCAATTAATCAATTAATTTGTTCCTCATCAAATATTGCCTAAAACTTTGATGTTGCACATGCAGCTGAGAAAACAGAAGCTAAATGATTAAAATAAGTTTGCACATGGTGTAGAAAGAAAGCAAGTAAGAATCCAGGTTTACTTTGTACATTGTGATGTTAAAGACTGTGAGTACATTTACTCAAACATTGAGGTAGCTACTATTTTCTTTTTAATACAGGTTAAAATATCATCCATCAATCCATTTTCTATACCGCTTATCCTCACATAGGGTCTTTGGGGGGCTGGAGCCTATCCCAGCTGTCTTAGGGTGAAAGGCAGGGTACACCCTGGACAAGTCTTCAGTTCATCACAGGACACATAGAGACAGACAACCATTCACACTCACATTCACACCTACGGACAATTTAAATTAGCCAATTAACCTAATCCCCATTCATGTTTTTGGATGGTGGGAGGAACCAATAACGGTAAAATACTACACACATTATTACATGAGTACTAACAATTTATTGTCCTATATTTATTTTATTTATTTACTAGTTCCCAGTGCTTCATGGTGCTGAATGGTCCTCATGCAGTGAGAGCAAATGTGTTACTAATGTGAAATTAATGACGTAAGTTCATCTTTATAGAATACTTATATGCCACACTGAGAGAACAGTGGTTCTCTGTCATCATACCTCATAGACTAACTGTCTTTGACAGGTGCAAGTAGCACATTTTAAAGTTTGGCTGTGGTTAAAGTGAAGCAGTCTTATCATGCAGATTAAGAAGTCATCCTTACTCTAGTCAGTCTGTGTAGATTTATTGCTGCTGTTGTTTCCCCAACTACAAACCTTCACACTGGGAAATATCCCTCCATAGCAGTAAAACACACAGGGAATTTGTCACAAAAATAGTGTTGCTTGGAAAGAAACTTTTCCTCCATGAGCATGAATGGAGACCTACCTGTAAATAATATGAGACACCACTGACCTGCAGACAGCTGAGAGATGTCCTCTGGCTCTGACAGCCAGCTTGTAGACAAATATAAACATTCAAACATGTTTTCCAGCATCTGCTGAAATGCTGTTTGCATCTCTCAAACACACTCCCTCTCTTTATCACACCTCGCTCTGGTCCTGAAGGAGCTGAGGTCTGCCTCATTGACCTGAAGGTCCTCAGTGAGCAGGGAGGTCAAGATCCTCTGACTGCTGTTTCTAGACCAGAGGGATGATACAGGCACCTCTGTTAGACACACAGAGAATAAAATGTTAGCGTTTTAAAGTCTGTCCTTGAACCTTCTCTCATTATTTCCCCATTTTCTTTACTCATAATTATCAATGTCTTTGTGCTCTTTAATTTCTATTATGTCGAAACAATATTCAGAGTTACTATCAGAGTAAAAAATAACCAACAACTTAGGACAAAAAAAGATAAATTATTTGTCAGCAGCAGTCTGTTTTTAGCTATAACTGAAAAATCATCAGACATTTTATGCTGTTCATCATGTGTTTACTAAACAATTCATTAAGTGTTAGCTTGTCAGAATAAACTTGTTCCTCTTCACAGTAAAAGACAGGGACACATTTGGAGATCTTACTACTGGCAGGTTAAGATCACTTAAGATCAAACTGAATGTGGCCTGTAAGAGCTAACATATTTAGTTTCATTATTTATTATTATTTATTCTTACTTGTTTATTATTTTTGTTGACACTGGAGCAAGCACCGGACTGAGCACTTATGGGGCAGCAGAGAATCAGGGTGAGGTGATGCCACAAAGGTGAAATGTTGTTTTTTTTACTGCAACAAGTGAGAGACAGCATGAACATGAGACCTGTTTGCTTTAAAACTGGACATTAAATCTGTTTGGTGCATCAGTGGCCTTATAGTTCAGTTTTTATTTTCGTTAGAACAAAGTCATTTTTTGTTGACAAAAATCCACTAAATGGTCCATGAACTTAAATGAGTTTCACGGCCTGACATAGACTGAATACACTGTATAGTCTGTCCTCGGTGTCCTGTCAGTGTTTGACCGCAAGGGGGCGCCTCATCCGCACAGCGCTGTGTGTTACACTGAAACTCTTCCCCTGCACTTCAGGAAACAACAGACAGAAACAGTTGGGCAGGTGGTCAAGATGTCGGGCAGGAAGCCCCGGTCTGTGGCAAACCCTCTGGAGTCTGCTATCACCACACCGAGTGAGAGGATCCTGAAGGAGTGCCACAGTTTATATGTCGACAGCGAAAACGGTAAATAACAAGTAACGTGGATTAAAAACGAGTCAACGTTTCAGCGGAGCTCAGGCAGACTTGAACTTAGAGCAAGCAGTCGTGGTGTTATGGAAGTCAGTGGTTGGTGGGACTGAAGTTTGTGTTGAAGGTAAAAGCAAAGAGCTGCCTGGTTAATGGGTGAGGTAGGCGCTGGTGTGGAGCAGCTGTCAGTGTCAAACACTGATCATGAACATGACACACTGAGCTCCTCTGCAGCTCCAGAGCACAGGACACATTAACATGAGGGGGCATCTGTTCAATAAGCTGTTCAGAGGTAATATATAGGTCATAACATCCAGTTACACTGAATGAGGAGCAGACTTTGCTCTCTCTCTCTCTCTCTGTTCAGGGAGGTTTCTTAGTTATTTCAGCATTATCTATGTCTGATACAGCAGAAGAAACAAGGACAGGCTTATCTAGTGAATGGCATGAGCTGCTCACTTCATCTAGATTCATAGAGATTAATGAGGGATTGTTCATTACCGATGAACAAAAATAAAACCAAACCTACATTTTTAATTCCCTCATAGTTTCCTAGGAATTTAGTCTAGGGTTACAAGAGTTCATTCATCAGTTGATTTATTTTGTCTATTAAAGGGGAAGTTCCATTTTTTTTACAAATTGGACATTATTTCTGGGATAAAATGCCTTCATTTACTCACCCATTTCACTTTGGAGTCATTTGGAGTATTTCTGAGGATTTTGGATTTGATGATATCCATTTAACAGGAGTGAAGGGGGCACTGAAATACAGTCAGCAAATGACACAAACTTGACCATTTCTCAAATAACAGACGTTTAATAAGATGGGCTACATTATTACTATTATCATTTTAGTCCGGAGTTGTCCCTAACTTGACTTGTTGTAAACAGACTCTACTTCCTGTGTATCACAGTTTACTAAGGACCCCTAGTGCCTACCTATGTGGCCTCCACAGTGCCTGAACTAAAACAAAGCATGTATGCGTATGTGACAACATCACATATAAGTATTTTAGTTCAGGCACTGTGAAGGACACATAAGTAGGCAAAAAGTGATATGAGTGAGTAATGCTACTTTCATGTTGTATCAGAAGTTGGGATTCAGAACTGGGAATGACGTCACACCCGAGTTGATGGCGTTTGAGTAAACAAGTCGGAAAGCCAAGATGGACACCTTCAATGACAAGTTTGTTGCGATCGCTCTGTCGGAATGCTAATGCAGCAATATGAGGTCCTCAAACACAATTGATAAGAAGACTCAGGGTGTGTGTTTGTTCTACAGCGTAATCATGTGTGGGAAAGATGTTAGAGTCTACTGTAGGCTGTAAGGCTATAACGCTACACGGCGGAAATCTGGGACGCAGCCATCTTGGATTATGACGTTGTGTTGAAGTCACGGTAGGTGAGGAAATTATGAGTTTATGAGTCGTAAGCCCAACTTCGAGGGGCGTTTAGGTTGATATTTCTATATACTCGGAGCTCGTAAATTATGACTTAAGAGGACAACTCGAACACAACATTAATGGCAGTATTTTATCCCAGAAATAAGGTCCACTTCCGCATTAAGTGATTGAGTAATCAAGACTGCAGAGACTGAGGCATCCTCTTCAAATGTCCATCAACCCACAACTCAAAGATGTTCAGTTTATGATATACGATAAACAGAAAGCAGCAAATTCTGTCATATTCAAGTCTGGAACATTACCTGGCATTTTTCCATTATTTTTTCCTCAATGAATTATTGGAGTTAATCCACTAATCTTTTACGGCTTCAATGAGTTTGAAAGAATGTTTTTTTTTTTTTTTAAAGAAACGTCATTCCTCATTGAATCTTATGCTCACCTGTCGACATCCTGCCCTGTCTAGAAAAGTCTCAGGATTACACAAACATTTGAAATGGACCAGGTGAACTCCTGTAAATAGTAGTTTAAAAAAATAAATGTCAAATTAAGTTCTGCTGGTTTTCATAGCCTTATATATAAAAGGTTACCAAATGTTGATCATGGCACATTATTGCTATTTCAATATGACCCTGCCCACACTCACATTAGTGTGATGAAGCCACTGTAATCACTGTGTGTTTGTCAGGCCTGGTGAAGATTGCCAGCAGCCTGGGAGTCCGGCTCCTGCCTCCCAGGAAGAAGATCATTGTGATGATAATGGGGAACCATTCTGCAGGGAAGAGCTCCTTCATTAACTGGTAATACATCCTATGACTGATAGGATCTACAACACCATTCAGCGCCACGTGTATCCATGCGTGAATGAAATATTTTCCTCACATGACACATGATAGTTTGATGCATGGAATGTGTGTATGTAGGATTTATGTGATAAAAGGAGAAATAAGGTCACCCGTTGGTGATGAAAGCCCTTCTAAGCAGAATGAAGCCCTAGGAAAAATTACTTACAATTACAATACAACAAAGTCTCACTGTTTCTGATGTCTTCATTACCATAATGTGACAAAGTACATTTAGAAAGACACAAATTTCACAGGCAAAATAACCAGATGGAAAAAAGGGGTGAATTTAAGCTGACATTTAAAACACTTCATTCAGCTATAACTCATATGAACAATGACGTGTTGATCAGCAATATCCTCACATGACATGACGTGTAGAAGCCGGTGAATTGTAATAAAGTGCATGACAGAACTAGTTGGTAATTACATGAAATTTTCTTGAAACACACACACACACACACACACACACACACACACACACACACAGTGTCCACCTCACCTCCTGACCCAAAGCACACATCACTTGTGCCTAAAACTTGAACTGCAGCTACACAAACTCAACACTCGCTACCAAAAGCGTACAAATGCATTGAAGCACGCGTTTAAGAATTTAAGCGTGAAACCAAAGTAGCATACCCAGAGGCTCGTCTAAACATAAGACTCAGGAGCCAACAGAGTTGTCCTAACAAAGACACAAAGAGGACAACTAGTCACAGCAAAGTTCACAAACCAAGCATTGTCAGGCCCCAAGCAAGTACATAGACAAAAGGGCACAGATATGTTTTTTACACTTTAAGGTTCACTAAATCAAATAGTGCAGGTGTGACAGTGAAATCAAAAAGCCACTATAGAGCCCAGCAGCCTCTAACTAGTCACACTAACCAACTGGTCTCAACAGGACAGATACTTAGGGTGGAGACTTTGATTCCACCAGAACCAAAAAGGCAACAATCTGCTGATCACCCAGAAACACTGCCAAGATGGCGTCTTCTTCACCATGTGAAAGCAACAAACTGGTTTCCTGTTGAGGTCAACCACTTCAGCTACCAAGAGCAGGACTCCTGCAAACTAAGGCAGTACTCACTCAAAAGCACAAACTAATGGGTGTGAAAACTAAATGAATTTGGGACAACCATCATCACATTCCAAAAATATATATTCAATTAATTAAAACTAAAATAATTAGCACATTCCTCCCACCATCCAAAAACATGCATGGGGATTAGGTTAATTGGCTAATTTAAATTGACCGTAGGTGTGAGTGTGAATGGTTGTCTGTCTCTATGTGTCCTGCGATGAACTGGAGACTTGTCCAGGGTGTACCCTGCCTTCCACCCTAAGACAGCTGGGATAGACTCCAGCCCCCCTGTGACCCTATGAGGATAAGCGGTAGATAATGGATGGATGGATAATTATCACAGAACAAAACTCTAAAAGTTAAGTACTTCCAAAATTTAAGTCACAGAGCTAAATATCAAAAAGGCTCGTAAATCTCTACTCCTAAAAGTGCTACGCCTCAGTGTTCACCAACTAACCAGTAAGGGTCACACACCAGACTGGACAAAGCCCGTCAGCGCTGCTCCTCTTCATGAGGCAGAGACCTGTCAGTCACACGGTAGCCACGCCTTACAACTTTATGTGTTATTTTCAACATATTTTGACCATAATTCAGTAAATCAACACTCTGATTTATTAAAACTCATATTTATATTGTTTGTGGAGGTAATACAGAGAAAATGGTAATTTTCCCATAGGCTTCAATGCAAACAGACTTTTTTTTTTAAACCACCCGTATCGCCCCCAGCTGGCTGGTGGAGAGAATGACGTTTAAGTTATGTCCGTATGGGATTCATTGAACAGACCACAGTGTTGCCCACTGAGTCAAACAATAATAGTCAGGCTTCCTCTGTCACCCTATGGCTATATTCAATTTTACCAGATGGGCTGGCAATTGATGGTGTTTGGATGGTGGGAGGAAGCCGGAGTACCCAGAAAGAACCCACGCAGACACGGGGAGAACATGTAAACTCCACACAAAAAGGCCCTGGGATTCGAACCCTGTACCTTGTTGCTGTGCGGCGACAGTGCTAACCACTACACCACCGTGCCGTCCGCTTTCCCACATTTATTTTAAGTTAATTAATTTGCCATCTAAATGATTAGCTGACTGATTGTTTTGGCTCATCACCTGCTGAAATAATCAAATAATGAATTGATTTGTTGAGCGAGAGAAAATTAATTAACAAAATGCTGAACACTCAGTCCTCTGAAATGTGAGGATTGATGGCTTTACCTGCTTTATACAAGGAGAAATTGAATAACATAAAACTAGATATATGAAGACTTTGCTTTGTGCACTGACAAATAATGACATTTTGCGATGTTTTCTTGTGTTTCAAATTTAACTGTTAATTAGTTGTAAAAATAATAAATACAATGTTACAGATGTCGCAGGCCTACAAATACAGGAATAAAGTATTATAAAGTGTGATGCATTTACTGCCTCTTGCTGTCTCTTCAGGTACGCTGAGGAGCACCTACAGAAAACAGGGGTCGCCATTGAAACGCAGGGGTTTACGTTCATCACAAGTGGTCGCAAGAGAGAATCGTTGACGGTAAGAACAGCGTGATGACGGCATTTCCAGCACTCTCACCGAAGAACTTAATGTGTATAAGCATTGAATGCTTTTGGGATTTATTTCCAGACGTCATTGGCGTTTGTTAATAAACAGTTAATTTCATATTCAGGCCATACTTCATAGTTGTGTGGATAAGGAATGTTTGAATCTAATCTAACTCATAGGAACTGAAGCTGCAGCCCATCATAAAGGTTGGTGAGGCGATGCGTTCGATGTCAGCTTGTACAGAAGGGCACTCCCTCAGTCAGTGGTGATCTCTCATTCTGTATGCTGCTATAATGAGAGGTTTTGTTATACAGAGACAGACACACACACACACACACACACACACAGAGGATGCATCTTTGCAGCGTATAAACAGACTCTGGAGACACCTGTCTCCTCTCGTCCTCCTCCTCTGCCTCTTTGCTCATATCCTGCTGTGGTGAAGGTGATGAAGATGAATAATATATATGCAGTGCAGGGCTGCAGCGTGGAAGGACCATCTCCCATGTGCAGGGGAAGCTTAAAGCGAACGTACTGAGCTGCAGCACAGCAGCTGGTGTAGGACTGAGTGTGAAGTACCAGGAGGAGAGAGGACTGTTACAGCGGGGCGGGAGCTGAGGCGAGATCAGATCAATATTTGTCTCGTCACGTTATTTCTCACATTGTCTTTTTAACTTGTTCACAGGGGAATGCTACGCTGCATCTCTATCCTCACTTCCGACCCCTCCTTGAGTTCAAAGGTAAGCCTTTTGCTCGTTTTAGCTTCAGTAACTCATGATGGCTTTCTGAAGAGTGCAGTACTAAAAGTATGGATGCTGCTGTGATAATATAATGACACGCTCCACTGTGTAAATCCAGTTTGTTTGTAAATATGTGTCGATGCATTTTACTCTTCTTCTGGTGCAGTGCATCACAAAACAGAAAGATTTCCAAAATATGTCACTTAATAGCACACTTTAGTACATGTTGTTTTGAGGATAATCACTCCAGTGGCGTTGCAGCTTCCTGCCTTTGATGCTGAAACTAGCATAACATTTCTTCCATTTGTGCGATGATACGATCAGCGCTGCAGTCTCAGAGCAAAACACATGCTCATTAACTTCTCCGTAATGCTTATAAATTATACTTACTGTCGTCACTTTTATTCAGTGGATGACTGTGCTTCTGTTGCTAGCATCATGGTGGAAATCATCAAAGAGAGGGTGAAGTGTTAAAATGTGCTGGAACAGCAGGAGACGCAGCGTTATGAGCTGAATGTGATCATGAGCTGCAGCCACTGGTTTCTGTGGTGTTTAAGTTGTGCTCTGCCTGTGTGGCCCATCTCTGCCGAAGACGATCTCAGGGTTCAAGTTCAGAGGTCGAGACTTTTGGTATTTTAAACCATCATTTCATCCAGAGCAATAACTGATATTTGATTACTGCTGTGTGTTGTTCTTCATGTTTCTGATCATCACGTGTTCATCTTTCGTGATTTAAGGTGCAGTTGAGGGGTTTCACCTTGATGACTCAATGCTGAGTCACATCTTTGACGTATTAAGTTTTATTTTTAAATCAGACCAGACTCCTGTTCCCCTCCCATCACATTTTTGCCATTTGTTTCTGAGATATGGGATTGGAGATTATTCTAAGGCTGAAGAAGGAGACGTAATTAGCGGCATATTGTTTCAGGACAATTGGCCTCAGCACTATGTGCGTCAGCAGCGGGCTGAAGCCTCTGGAAGGTGGTCGTGCAGAAAGTCTGGGTGTGCCTGCTGTCTGAGTGGGAGCATCAGCGTGGAGGGGGGGAGGGTGGAAATGTATGTGCGTGTGTTTGACAGTGAGTGTGTAGGGAGCGAGGGTTCACTGGGTGCGACCGGAGCGCTCACGGTATGGCTTGTGAGTCACACGCCTCATCGACAGCAGTGCAGAGGAGTCAGGAGGAGCTGCTGAGAAATGTCACAGCCATTAGAGACGGCAGCAGCAGATCTACTCTGCAGGCCTGAGCAACACCAACCATCTCCTGCTGGAGCACAAGCTGGCATTTTATTTGAACTTCTTCTGGAAATACACTATATGAGGCGTTTGTTTACCTGTCACAGCGACTGAGGATGACTCATCAACAAAGCACCATATATCCTTATGTGGGAGGAGCAGCTGACTGTACAGTTTCCTTTGGGGTGTGCTCGGAGATACTTGTTTATGTTGTTTTATACTTACATAGAGGATGTTTTTGTTATCAACCTGTTGTCAAGAGTTGCTGCACTGGAATGACTGTATATTGTTAGATAACAAAGATATCTGGCTGTATTGTTTACTCATTTCCTTTAATATATTTGCTCTGCGTCTGATTTGACTTGTTTAGCCCAACAAGTTCTTTTTTAGTCTTGGTCGATGCAGCATTATTGCAGCCTTTGCCCTTTTCCTTGTGCTCAGGATCTCCAGTGTAGCCTTCTCAGTTACAGTCACTGGAGGAACTTAGCACCAATGAGCGAGTATCACTCACGTTTACTTTTCACCTTTCGGGAGACTCGGGAGGACTTTTCTTCAGCTAGTCTGTCTATATTGTGGCTCACTTATTTTTAGAGAGGCTTTCATGATTGCTGTGTTGTTAGTAATGCAAAGATGTGTGCATGTGTAAATGAAGTATAGCCCAGCAGATATTTAACATGAAGCAGCGCATTGATATCTGCATATATATGATGTTTTTCCCGTCATGTTGGTCGCGACGATAATGGCTCGACACGGTGAGATTGTGGGAATACAAATCTAAGACGTGTGATAAGAGGCAGATGCATTGATCGTGTGGCCATGCTCATGTCAGAGAAACATAAGGGAATGCTAATGTGTCACAGCAGCAGTATCCCTGCAGCACAAGGATGGGATTTGTGCTGGCTGTTAACACCTGCCTCTTCCTGTGAAACAGCCTCAGTGTCATCCCAAGACTGTGTGTGTGTGTAGGGGGGTGATGGGATGGGTTGGGTTATTTCATCAGTTGTGTATAAATGGTGACCCTGCTCTGGTGACCAGAGTCAGGGTTTAACCTCACAGCGCGTTGCCTCACAGTCGTTCTTCACTGGCTAGCTTTATGTCCCACGCCCCACGCTAAAGCTGCCAGTTGAAGAGCTGTTGTGTGTAACCATGACAACAGACGGTGAGAAACTGAGACCAAACAAATGTTTTCATATGTTAATAAAATTGAAGTTTTGCCTGTGAGGGTGTGGCCGGCTGTTTGAGTGTATTCATGTTTTTCCCTCAGATGTCTCCAGCTGCCCTTCGTCTTCATGCAGATCGTCCTGCACATTTTTGCATTTCAATTACAAATGCACGTTTCTGCCAAATGCAAAACTGCAAGCACAAAATGCAGACTGCGTTCTTGATCTTTAATGTCACCGGCGTCCCTCAGGTCTCCAAGTATTGACCGCACTGCGGCTTCTACCAGCACATTATAATCATATAGTCATGAGAGGTGACAGCTTCCTTCAGGGACTCAACCTTTCATTATTTACTGTTCATTCATCCTGAGGGAAGCACCTATACACTCAGTGTTTGTATGTTCCAGGTGTGATGGACTATTTGTCTGCTGAGATCTCCACCTCCAAGCAGAAGAAGTTCAGTCTGGTGACATTTGTGGACACACCAGGTTTAGTGGACGGAGACATGGTCTACCCTTTTGATGTCAACAGCGCCATCACCTGGTTGGGTATGTCTTTGCAGCTGGAAGTTTTGTGCTCTACTCTGAGGCTGTCTCTCTCTAATGGATGGTTGTTTTTGTGTGCAGGAGAACAGGCTGACTTGATATTTGTGTTCTTCGACCCGATGGGACAGGCGCTCTGCAAACGCACTCTCAACATCGTGGAGAAGCTGAGTGAGAAATGTGGAGACAAACTGTTGTTCTACCTTAGCAAAGCAGACGAAGCTGGGAGGGAAACAGACAGACAGGCGAGTCACTTAACATGTGGCTTTTCTTTTAATTTTCAATAGATTTCTAGCCAAAAAAATGAGACCAAAAGATGCGACTGATATTTACTTGTGCAGAGGGTGATGATGCAGATAGTCCAGGAGCTGTGTCGCCGACCAGGACTCAACAAATGTGGTTTTGAGATGCCTACAATATACATCCCCAACCCACAGAGGGTAAGACGACATGCTCGCTATGTGTTCCAGTGATGGTGGGTTAACAGGATGTAGTTTTTAATTTTTTGAAACCAACTACCATATTTTTAGTTCAACAGTTCAGTTTTACAAACTGAACCATGAACCATCTGATACGTCCCTTTAATCATCCAGCGCTGCCCTACTCACCAGGTTGGAGATGCTTCTGGTGTATTTCATTAATGGATCTCAAGTCCGGCTTTCTGCTGTCCTCTGGGGTTAAACTGTCATTGATTATCCTTGAATGTAAATTCTCCACTCCAGGTTTCCTGGTGGCACTTGATGGCTGGACCAGGATGATTTATTTTGCTTTGGGGGAAGGGAGGCAGAGGTTGTAAACCTTTGATAAGCTGTCTTTGACTATGGCAGCCCCCAGTCCTGAGTTATTGCTGCACTATCTTGTGATCTACAACCACAAAGTGTCGCAGGGTAGATTTGTGAATATCTCCCGACTTCCAGTTTATTTTTGCTGAGCAAGTGTAGCCACACGTCCTGCTAAGTGCAGTCAAACTACCCTCAGGAATCGTCATATATACCTTGTTATCCCTGTTCAGAAATGGATCCACTCATGAACCTTCATCTTGTTTAGCCGAGCCGCTGCGTGAACCAGATTGACGGAGTGTGTCAGACAATCGAGAAGACCATCAACCAGGCCGTTCAGAAGACGTTGGATCAGCTGGAGAAGGACTGTGACCTCATTTGTTCCACCATCAGCAGCCGACTGGAGCAGGACAGGTTTGGCCTCTCAAGCTACAGCGTGGCAGGAGTTACTGTGTCCCAATCTAATTCACCCTGATGCAAAATGACAGGTGGCATCTCAGAGCTAATAAACCTTATCATGCATACACAGAGAAGATAAGAGTCACCCGCTGCTATTATCTGCTGCAGAATATGTGATTTCCTCCCTGTGCATGCAGGGCTGATGTGACTCACAACAAAAGTGTCCGTCTCCACTCGTTCTTGTGCGGCACTCTGGGTTTGTTGCTTCCAGCCCTCTTCATCCTCAGCCTGGTTGTGAACACCTTCTCCAAAGAGCAGCTGGACGAGCTGTTGGGTGAAGGTCTGACCCGGACCCTCCTCATCTTCACAGTGAGTCCAGAAAGCCACACTGGTCATATCTGGACAAGTGCGACAGAATATATTGTCAGTCCACATTTTGGACATTTTTCTTTGTTCTCTTCTCTGTGTCTCACAGGGAGTAGTGATGTATTTATGGGACTGGATACCAGAGGATGGACAAGTAGTGTTCGTCATCATATTTGGTGCTTTTTGCTACCTCCTCCTTTTCCTAGCAAAGTATTTTGCAGGGTGAGTGCCTTAAATATACATATACAATACAAACATACATATTTAGTGCTGCTACAAATGACTCAATGAGTATTAACAGAAAATGAGTGATTGATTAATTATTTATGTCACCTTTTTAAAAATATTGGATTTTCTGCTTAAAAATAGAATGTCTTTGGGTTTTGGACTATTGATTGGTTAAAATGTACATTTAAATACTTTTTGTGGGGTTTAAGAAGTTCTGATGATAGACATTTTAATAATGACATGTCAACAAACACCAGACAAGGCGAGGAATATTAAAACAAAAATATCAACAGAAAATCACTTGATTAAAGAAGCAAACTAAATACCAGAGTACCTATGAAAATACCTACAAAAGGTGCTCTCTAGGAGGAAATAAACAAAACAACATAAGACGACTGGTTGACTTGAAGCTGAGGACGTGACAAACGAGAGACTATTTATACATGAGACAGACAATCACAAAACACCAAGCGGTAAAGTGATCTGAAACAACAGGAAACAGTTGCTACAAAATAAAACTGCAAACCTGCGGAAGACAACAAGACAAAATACTATGTATATGTTCAGTATCATGTGGTCCATGTGGGAACCAGGGTCTTTGAAATAAAACCCTCAACCCTCAGAGAAATGTCTAAAAGAAATTAGAGCTTGCTCTGTTGTGTCAAGGAGGGTGTGTGTTTTATATTAAAATGCTTATTGAAATTCTGAGCGGACGCTGTTGTGATGTTCTTCATTCTCAGCCGAGGGAATAAGACTTTGACGAAGAAGGAGAAGAGGACGATGGCGGAGTTCAGCGATTATATCCAAGATATCGTCAAAACTAAGAAGGTGAGATTCTGTGTTGTGCCTTTATGCCATGTCAAGTACAAAAGTTAAAGTTATTATCTAATATCACGTGTAACTGCTAGGTGTCCTTAGTAACTCAAAGGGAAACATTACCTGATGATATATAATGAAATAATAATATAAACAGTCACAAAGGATAATGAAACGTCAGGAATATCTAAATGATCATAACTTCATGTGTCGATTGACTTCACAGGGGAAATTGTATGAATGGTACCTCCAGCAGTGTGCAGCAGAGTATGACCTTTGACCTCAGGGAAGATGAAGACAGTTTACACTTGCGTGCAGCTGCCACGGTGCATCATTTGGTGTTTAAAGTGGAATCGGCGGGAATTTCTAAACAGACGATCGTCCACTAAATGACCAGGTTTGTCTCTTGTGACCTCTCAGTGCAGCAGATATCACTGCCAACATTCATCATCTCAAGATTAAAGATGAAGTGCCTTTATTAGTCAGTACAGGAGAAGCTGTGAATGTGAATTTATTTTTTTCCAATGTATGTGGCACATTAAGTGGATGTCAGAAGGCTCCATGTTCTTATGTAATCAAGGTTAAATCTCACAACACCGTCCTAAACTCCTGTACTTTGTGTTTGACTAAGCAATACTACACTAACCAGTCCTGTGACAACCTGGGCATTATGGTTGGACATTTCATCAAATATTTTTATATACCAATGAGAACCTTTGTACTGCCTCCAAAGTGTCTCTGTCCTGCTATGAAACATGTTGTGTTTTGTGATTTTGCAGCCATCGTTATCATGTGATGATCTTTATATAAACCACAGTCAGTGTAGGAACCTTATTACAATAGAAAAGTAAAACTTACTCTTGTAGGTGTTGAAAAGTACTGAATCCCTCATATTGTCTGTAGATCTGTGTAACTCAGATCTGCTTTTAAAGCTACACCATGTAATACCTTCTCTCCAGTGTTTGTGCTGTAGATATATTTATTACTTTTTAATGTAGAAAATCCTGTCACACTGTCAGTTTGTGTTGTGTCTTAGATGCCCCCGAGGTGTCTTCCTCATTTGGGAAAATCTTTGTTTTGTGAGAGATTTCATTTATAAATGTGTGAATTTATGTATTCTCTGTCATTTTTCTCAAGAAGTGTTTTATTGTATGAAACCCAGACTCAACTGACTATAAATGTTTTTTAATAATCCAGACTCAAAGAATGAAGCTAAACTGTCACTTCCAAAATGATTAAAGATTTTCTACTGAGCTTTACTGACTGTTAAGTTTTTTCCTGGTTCTAATAAAGTGGAGAATAAACAACATGTAGAGTCACACGGTGAATAAGACGTTACTGCAAGTGGTGAGTAGTCATTGTTGGAAGACTTTTATTTCAAAGTTTAGATATAAAAATGCTGTTCTGGGCTCCTCTGTCGGAAGAAAGATGCTTTTAAAAACGCTGAGACTCGTGTGTCAGTGATGGTGTCAGCACACTGGGATGTAATCAAGCATCCACTTTATACCATTACATGCTGTTCTGAATGACCATGACAGAACTGGTGAAATTACAATAACAAATGGGGAAAAAATATTAAAGCAACAAATTAATGTCTGCTTATTTTGCCTGTGAGCCCAGGTGACAAACCTCAGTTCCCTGAGTTAGTAACAAAGAATATCTCAATGGAGGTGACCGCTTAAACTAATATTAAGGGCTGATATTCCCTAGAAAATACATAAATCTATTGTGTGTGATCAGAGTATGATTTGAATTTCATTTGTGCAATACACTACAGTAGCAAGGCAACCAATACAAAGCTGTTTTAATAGAAATTATCACTTATTATGAATTAAAGCTGTGTGTGTTCATGAGTCTGTTAAAGCTGCATTCAGGGTTGTTCTGCAGTTTGTTTTTAGCAGATTTAAGCTTTGTTTGCTGTTCAGGGACTTATTTTTTAACTCCTCTATTATAGTAAATGACAGCATGCAGATCTATGGCCTGTATGCGAGCATGTAACCACAGCTGTTATTTAAAACTTAGAAAAATGCAGTTCAAATTGTATGTTCTTATTTTCTAACAGTGCATTCAGGATTATAACTATATACAATGTTATTTGTACAAAAAATGTCAATGCCCATCCCTGGCTTCTTATAAACAAAGTGTACAGGTAGATACATCTTGCAGCAGCACAGAGGCTGAATCCAATATTGCTTTGTGAAACGTTACGACTTTGTCACAAAAAAACAGCCGACAGGGTGATTCGGGCGCTGTATGGCTCCGTTTGCCACGTTAAAGTGTCTCTCAGGAACGAGAGCAGGTGTCAGTGTCGTCCTCAGTCCTGTCCCCAGTGTGTGTGTGTGTGTGTCCAGACCGGGATAGCTGCTCAGTGTCTCAGCACCATAAGTGTCCAAACAGTGGATTTTAGGTCTGTCCTTCAGATGTCAAGTCATTGAGAGCCTTTGTCAATCAACCAGGAAATGTCTCCAGTCCTGCAAACCCCAAAAAGCAGCAGTGAGACCCACACACTCACATACGATATCATATCAAGTTGATTGCTCCCTCCACATGGTCAATATGAGTGAAATTTAAAAGAAAAAGCTCATATTTTTCCGTACTTGCCAAGACGTGCTAACATCCTTCAAATTTTCAGTTTGCATTATTAGAAACGAAAGAGACAAGAGACATGAAGAACACTGCCATCAAATCTGACCACCACAAAATGTACGCAGTAACAATAAACAAATACAAGTGCAGCAACATTAGAATCAATATTAAATATTATCTCAATATGCGAACACTTCATGTTACAGGGGCAGTCTGCTAATGATATACAACTTTAATAATGATGGAACAAACTGACTGAAATGTTCCAGGGTGTGTGTCATTTAATGTTGAGGAAATTAATTAATTACAATAATAAATTATTGCTGCACAGCAATTGAGCTTTTTTGGCTTCTTGAGTATTATATAAACAATTAATAAATAATTTCTAACACACAAAAACGTACAATAATGTGGTTATGAGCAAAAATAAGGATATTAAATGTCTATTAATGTAATGTTTTTAATGTGTGTATGATTATAGACAACAATGTATTATTAAGTGTTGACTTCTGTTTATAAGTACTAAAATCATTACCATTAATTCCTCTAGGAGTTAATAACTCTTCGCGATTATGTAACTTGATAATTTCCTCTTAAAATGCATTTTAGTGGGTTCCTAATATACAGTCTCAGAACTTATTCTTACTATTAACTTAGTCTCTATTTTCGTATAATTACTAATGAAAGACATGAGCAGACACAAACACTTTGTAAAATAAAGCATCACTGTGTAAATTTATACAGTGATGCTTTAATTTATAGATTTATTTCTCAGTGGTTTTCTGACATGTACTTTCAATAAGCTGAATCCTCTAATACTTTCCATGTGATTAAAGTCACAAGCTCAAGTGATAACATTTGTCAGTTGTTTTTCTTCACAGTAAAACCTGAGGAACAGCTTTTGTAACCGTGACCAGATTTAAATCTTGAAAGGAGACTTACTCCACATCTCGTTTCTTAATCGTCTTTCCGGATCCTAAGACCTCTGCCACTCGGGATACAATGGGATCATAGTTCATGCTGGCAACAGCAACCACCTCCTCACTCCTATAGATGGACCAGAGGAGGACACAATAAAATCATACAACAACAAGGCAATACAGAGAGAAGATAACAAGTTAAAACCATCTACATTTTTACTGAAGATTGTCATAAGAACTAAAACATACCTGGTGTAAAATGCCACGAATCTCAGCTCATCCAGATCTCCTTGTATAATGACGTCATCAAACCCATCACCATAACCTCCACATATGGAAGACCAGACACATAAATGTGTGTGCATGTGTCAACATCAAAACTATCAAGGCTCCCAGTTTCAGGTCTTTATTTTTACAGCTAGATGGCAGTGTGGTAACTACACTTCACAGAACAATCCAGGTATTTTTCAACCTCTATTACAGCTGTGAAAAAATATCGCTCTACCTGCATAGCGTATGGTCTTCCCAAACATGGCCGACCAGAAGTAAGGCACCGTTTTGATCTCAGCAGCTCTGCCCATCATGCTGAGAGCTGCCACCCTTCCTGTCGGTGAGGTTGAGAACAAAGACCACTTTAAACAAGTCACCATCACAAGGAATGATAGATTTGCAGTGTGGACAACAAAGGATAACACACTCACCGTGAACATGAGCCATCTGCCAGTGAGGGATGTTCACCTTCTTGTTGTTGCGTGGAGGGAAAGGGAACACCACCACGTCTCCTCCGGCAAAAACACCGTCAGCATTTGTCTGCATCATCTGAAAACAGAACGTTGTGTCAACATCATGGTCCATCACACTTTGACTCAGGCTTCAGGCCTTCTGCAGAATACCTTGTTGACAGTGATGAAGCCCTTGGAGTCCATGTGGATGCCGCTCTGTTTCAGGAAGCCTGTTGCAGGAATACTTCCTGAGACATGTGACAGAGAAAGCAGGTTAAATATGGAGCCGATCAAAAGGGAGCTCCAGCATCTGCTGTAATCACGTCACTGCTGATAACGAGGACAGGTTTGAAAGAAAAGGTCAACTTTGCATCCTCTTTTCATCACCTGCTCCGATGACACACACGTCTGCTCGCAGGACCTTTCCACTCTTTAGTACCACCTCTTTCAGCTGCATGGACAGGAAAAACTACATGTTCAAGACATACTACTGAACCGCTAAACATGCACAATGTTTGACGGCTTTGACACTTCTATTTTAGAGATTACTCTAAAGTTTGAGCCGTTAATTCTTAATTTACTCAGCATACATCAAACTACTGAATGCCTAGTACACTGTATAGTAATAG
This sequence comes from Synanceia verrucosa, assembly GCA_029721515.1. Taxonomy (NCBI): domain Eukaryota; kingdom Metazoa; phylum Chordata; class Actinopteri; order Perciformes; family Synanceiidae; genus Synanceia; species Synanceia verrucosa. The sequence goes on along the minus strand of CM056551.1, from coordinate 23,464,672 downwards.
GGAGGGAGTTTTGAGGCATTTTAATAAAAAATATGAATAATATATGAGGTTAAAATCCTGAAGAAGCAGACATTTTGATTACTGTACTCCTAATAAATCATAAATTAGGAATGTTTCTTTTCAAAATGTAAGCTGTGTTGCTCATTTAGCCATTTGATAGTTTTATAATTTTTTTTCATTTTAGATTTGACACAGCACAAATGAAAACACTTCGGTTAATATTCTCGTGTTTCTTATCCAACTCATCTTCATCGTGGATTAAACAGGTACCGCTGAGCATCATGTCTTGCTGTTTCTCTCACTTTCTGAATACCTGTCCATGATGGCCAATCATCTCTGACACCTCGTTGAGCATGTAGAACTTCACCCTGTTTACCTCGAACAGCTGCAGAAGACAAAACACACCACAAACACATTAACTGTGTGGGAAAAGTATATTTTTTTAATTTTAACAAGTGGGATTTTTCTCCCTTCCACCTCGAGAGTAACAATGATAGTATCCTTCATGACTGCGTCCCTACCTTCATTATGGCTTTCCCTACTTTCTCCCCAAGAGCTTTTTTAAAGGGGACTGACTCGATCCCGATAACAGAGACTGAGTGGGCCTTGTCAGTTAAAGCTGCAGCCACCTCCATGCCTGCCAACACAACAAGCATACAGTTCATACAGGTAGTAATTAATGCAAATGATACTGAATAAAACACAAAAACAGCCTCCACACAGGGCATTCAGGGTCACTGAATGAGAATGGAAATGGTGTAAATTATATGCTATAGCTTTCATAGTCAGCAGAGCTCATACTTATAGAACTGCTAAAAGTAAAAAATAAAGCTACTTATATTCATATATTTCATGTCATTAACACTAATGAGATATAGTCATTAATATTAGATTTCATTTCTGCAAATATATCCTTTGAAATGTTCTTTTAAAATGACTTAAATTTGTGAGGATTTATTTTTATTGATGGAGTAGATGTAGGAGAAATTCTTTCTTCTGATTGGCTGTTGATGCATGTGATTAATCACTTCACACTCTGCGAAGAGCTGGTTAAAGTCGAAAGTCTAAGGTGTCATTAAAGTGTCATTCTAGAAGTTTGATAAGTACGAGGACAGATCTCATCACTGTGACACTTTACTGACTCCATTTGTGGTGTTTTTTCCCCCTTAAATTGTCACTTATATTAATCAGCACACCTCAAAAGAAAGTGTTTCTAGTTGTCTTTTTCTCACCAACAAACGATGTTCCCACAATCACAGCGTTCTTGTTGTTGGCCAGCCTCGCTATGCTGTTAGCGTCCTCTGGCGTCCTGAGGTGAAACACGTTCCTGACGTCCTTGCCTTTGTACACCATTGGTTTGGGTCTTCGGAAGCAATCGGACGTCATGTCATTTATGAATTCATGATCTCAGCTGCTTGATTATCATGTGAAATAGTTTTGTTCCTTACTTGCTTCCTGTAGCAATGAAGAGTTTCCTGTACTCCATCCTGAAGCCGTCTTCAAAGGTGACAGATCGTGCTTTCACATCTATCGCCACAGCCTAAAGCAAACAGGTCTTTAAGGTTTATGCGTTGAATTTTTGTGGATATTGCAAAAGCAGATCCACATCTGAAAGGTTAAGTGATTGATCGTCACCTCTCACCTCTTTCTCTGTGAACAGTTCAATGTCATGATCCTGTAGGAAGTCCATGGAGCGCAGTCTCAGCTGCTCTGCTGTGCTGTCTAAAGACTAAGGGTCAGCAGGTTAGTGCTGAGTGTATTAATAAAAGGACTAAAATAAACAAAAATCCCTGGATCAAAAAACAATCATTAATAATAATTATATTCAAGCTCCCCATGGCCATGGACAGTAACATCACTTTGGTTCAGGTAGGTTGTTGTGTAACCTTCTTGGTTCTGTTCTGTCTCAGTCCATGTGTTCAGGGTTTGTGTACAAACCTTACTCAGTTTAGGCCTGTCATAAGGAGGATGTCTGTCCATGGTGCACATGACGATGCGATCGGTGAAGCCCTCTTGCCTCAGTGTCTCTGCACACACCAGACCTGCTGGACCTTCACGTGTTCGCCACAACAGAGGAAAACAATGTTGAAAAAGAGATGGAAGACGCTGCCATAAGAGTCAAAGCTGGATGCTTTTTTTTTTTATAAACTGACCTGAGCCAATGATGAGAACATGGCTGAAGCCTGTGCTGGAGTTAATGACTGCTGAGCATCTGGCCATGGGCTTTGACCTTTTCTGTGACTGAAGAGCCTGGAGATGTTTTGTAAAAAGATCTCAGGTCAATCAGACGGCCCGTTTCTTTTCCTGCATGAATCCTCCACATTCTTTCTCTCTTACCTGCTTGTTTGCACGAATGATCACCTTGTCCTTTTCAACTCTGACCTGGAGCAAACAGACACGAGTGATGTTTACACCACTTATTGATGGTGCTTAGAGTCACGATAAGGCAGGGAATGTGTTAAGAGACCAACGGAGAAGGTCACCTGGAAGGTAGGCAGGCTGTCCAGCCCGGGGAAGTCCTCGAGATCTCCTGTTGCAATGTTGAAACACGCACCATGCCATGGACAGCGCACATGTCCTTTTGACAATACACCTAGAAGACAAGTGTGTCAAGTGTGTGCTGTTAAATATTATCAGGAATGTTAAGACCATACCTGAAAATATGTGACTCACCTTTGACCAGCGGTGCTCCGTAGTGTGGACACTTGTGGGCCATGGCGGAGAACTCCCCATGTTCTTTGATCAACAAAGCTCTGCCACTTCCCAGGTCAACCTCTCGCATCCTGTCACAAAAAGGTGGATTCACTGTTATATGATTAAATCCTTCCAAGACACCACACAAAGGCTGCTCTTACAGGTGAAATACAATTTGGAAGAGCAAAAAAGGACTACAACTATGGTTTACGTTCATCTGTCTAAGCTACACCCTGTTAACTACAATGAGCCAAAAGAATTAAAGGACTAGTTCACTCAAAAACATTAAATGGCAATCATGACATGAATGAAGGACTTTATTGTGTTTTTGTGTGAACTGCCTCCTTTAGATGTGCATCACAGTAGTGCACACATGCATGATGAGGTGTTTTTGGGTGTACAGAGAGTCTCTTACTGTCCGTTTTCCAGATCTTTAACGTGACAGACGGAGGCCTCCACATAATCCCGTGGTTTGTGGTAGAGGGGAAGCGGGGTGGAGTCATCATCAGAGCCGTGTCCTAGGGCGCCGTTTGGTCTGCAGTCAGCAAAGGGGCTCGCTTTGCCATTAGGTGACAGCCCGTCCATGTCTTTTTCTTTTTCCAGGAGAGAGAGTTCCACTTTAACTTCAACTGCACAACACAAACACGTCTCACTTAGTAAAGGTCTGAAAATTCACAACAGGACACACGCAACGAAATGATCACGATGATGCTGTGAAGCTTTCAAACAGACATTGATTTCAGTAGCCTAACACTGGCAGACTGTCACCAGTGGACTGCACTATTACTCCTCTATACCTGCCCAGTGTTATTTTATTACTGTCCTTCACCATTGCTTTGGGAGAATAATTTGTCTTTCAGCGAGGAGAGATCGTAGGGACAAATTGAGACAGACATCTCCATAACTGAAACAAATGAAAGCAGGAAGCAGGTGAAGGGAGATGTGTACACCCAGCTTGTCTTTTTTTTTTTTTTTTGAGGATAATTACAGGTGTCCAATGTTGAATTTAAATCCAGATTTTCTAATTAGACCTAATATTTAAATGAACCACACTTTGTTTTTCAAACAGCAGGAAATCTCCCATGCAGCGCAATGCCAAACTGCTGCTGTACTAGCGATATGGTACAGTAAATGAAATGGTAGATATTCTGTTTTCTTTGATGACTTCTGATGCGCTGCTGTTGGGTTTATATTTCTGAACATTAAGAAATGGTTGTGTAACTCCTTTTTCACTGCAGCAGGCTTTATCTGTTCGGCTGGAAAAATGTGCTGATCATCCGGTTCTTACACAGTAATCTGGCTGGAATTTCCTCCTGCTGAGCAAGTCTTAATTAAAATCAATGGAAAATCATAATAGTGAGTGCAATTGCAGGAGAAAAGAAAGAGAAAGCTTTCCACAGCTGAAGAGAATCTCTAGGTGCTGCTTTAATGGGACATCGTCACACCAATATTTAATTTGACCAGAGAAAAAAGTTATCTGGTGGGGAACGTTTGCCGAAATATTTTCTGTTAGGCTCATGATCTTTTTGACAGTTTATTTAGTGAGCACAAGGTGTTTAATCCTAATGTGTAACCATGTGTAACTGTTTGTAACATTTATGTCTTTCTTAACATTTTGATGCTAATGAGGAAGATGATGTGCCATTTTCTAAAAGCTCTCCCTCCCTCGTATATCCTGACATACTCCCACTTACACTTAACTATGTAACAGGGATGCAAAACTGAACCATAACGACTGTAAATGTAAATGTACTTTATTTATACAGCCCTTTACAACAACCATCCGGAGAACCAAAGTGCTTTACAAGAGAACATTAAATTAAAGCAATTAAAAACAATAAGAACAATAAAAGCAATAAAATAGAAATAGAAATAAAATAAAATAAAATAAAATAGAAATAAAATAGAAATAAAATAGAAATAAAATAAAATAAAATAAAGCCATCCTAAATAAATAAGGTTTCAAGCTAGTCTTAAAAGGCTCAGATCAGAAATCAGATGCATTTTGGCAGGGGAGCTTATTCCAGAGCCTGGGGGCAGCCACAGAAAAGGCTCGGTCACCCCAGTGTTTGCACTGTGGCCTGGGCACTTCCAACAAAAGTTGATTTACCAACCTCAGAGCTCTACCAAGCTCACGAACACTTAAAAGCTCAGATAGATAAGATGAGGCAAGGCAGTTAAGAGCCTTAAAAACAAACATTAAAAACTTAAAATCAATTCTATGTTGTACGGGAAGCCAATGAAGTGAGTTAAGAACAGGAGTGATGTGCTCTCATCTGTTTGTGTTGGTTAAAAGAGGGCAGCAGTGTTTTGTACAAGTTTTAGGCAGCCTTGGAACATAAAGTGCATTACAGTAGTCTAATCTTGAACTGATTAGAGCATGGATGGCTTTCTCAGGGTCCTGGTGGCTTAAAAACATTTTGACTTTGGCCAGGAGATGCAGCTGGAAAAAAACTGGTCCTGACGACATTGTTGATATTTGTAAGTCTAATTTGTCTGTTGAAAATCACACCTACATTCCTCACAACTGGACTGAGCTTGGAGGATAAGGTGTCAATGTCAGCCATCAGTATCCCCAAACACAATACATTCAGATTTATCATCATTTAAATTAAGAAAATTTTGGCACAACTGCTTGATGTCAGCAATACAACTATACAAGGCATTTTGTGCACCGTCAATATTTGGCTTCACTGGCAGATAGATTTGTAAGTCATCTGCATAACAATGAAAAGAAAGGTTGTGCCTGGCTATAACTGATCCAAGTGGCAACATATATAATGAAAAAAGAATGATGTAGAACCACTATTAAATACAGACCTGCTAATTTTTTGATGAGGACGTTTCTTTCCTCATGGCACAACTAACCATAAATCATGAGGTGTGATTTATGCTATGCTCTGTGTTCTGCTGATAGCAGCTCCTGCTATGGTGCACTATTGTTTTATATGATGTATAAACTAAACAAGTCTCCTTTTCCATTGTGTGAAATACATTTTAATATCCTGTTAAGTTGGTTGTTAGTGAGCAGCCTCAGTTTATCCTTTATGTAAAGATAACTCATGTTTCTCACTCCATCTCCATGTGATGCACTGAACAGATGATTTGTTCTCAAAGCTTTTGTTACTCCTTAAACTTGAATGTGACGATGTGTTACTATCACCTGCAATGCTGCAATACAGCCTGATAGTTAAGCTCCAACTAACACTAACACTGATATGGATAAACACACACACATACACAGTGTCATATTTTCATATTCATGCCTCAGTATGTAATCCTCTTGACCAAAGATGCCACAGAGAGCATTAACATCCTCCCACACAAAACACTATAGTGCAACCAGAGGAGGCTGGATGTGAGATGACATGTGGAACAGGATTTGGAGGCGGCAGGTACCTTTAAATATGATCTGAACAAACTGTACTGAAATATATCTAAACACTGCTGGCTTTTCTGTGGAAATGTGACGGTGCTACTAAAACATGCATCCATCCATCCATTTTCTACCGCTTATCCTCATAGGGTCGCGGGGGGGCTGGAGCCTATCCCAGCTGTCTTAGGGTGAAAGGCGGGGTACATCCTGGACAAGTCTCCAGCTCATCACAGGCTACAAAAACATGTCAGCTACATTCAAAACCAATAGACAGAGTATCTTCCTGGATTAACAAACATTAACAAAGTTATTTAAATTGGAATCATAAGTAAAGTGATTGGATTTGTCATTCATTGTTAAGGGGGCGGCAGTAGCTCAGTCTGTATTGACTTGGGCTGAGAATAGGAGGATCGCTGGTTCAAGTCCAGGTCGAACCATGTGGAGAGTGGAAGTTCCTCATTGCTGGGCATTGCTGAGGTGCCCTTGATCAAGGCACTGAACCCCCAACTGCTCGGGGCGCCTGGATATGTGGCAGCCCCCTCACTCTGACACCTCTTCTCTAATACATGTGCATTTGTGTTTCATAACTTGTGTTATGTGCAACTGAAAAATAATAACAGAGTGAAAAAATGTAATTTCCCCATTGAGGGATTCATTCATTCATTCATTCTCTGGTAACCAAAGCTTATCGTCCTGTCTGTAGGACCACACCCTGCTACACTTCCAACACCTCTACTATATCCACAGCCATGAGCTAGCCAGCTGGACACCAACATGCACTAAAACACATGTAAACAAAGCACAGACAAGCTCCAATTACAACACACACAGAGGGAGAGCGACCTCATTCTCTGGTCAGGTAGACATTACTCCTCTACATCTCTACATTGCACATAGTTATATTCTGCTCTGGGTATCATCATGTCACGTTATGGAGCACCTTTAATTAGCTACTCAAACATAAGTCAACTCTATTCTACATATCTTGTAAAAAATCAAAACCAGCCGCGCACATTAATTATTACAAATACAAATATTTGCTCTCACGTAATGCAGCAGTTTCAACATCATTTTGATTAGGGCATTTGCTGGCATTCCCATATCAATATGTGGATATATCATACTGGATATACTAAAAGCAGCCAGCTATAGGAGTGGACAAAATAACATGAACACCATGTAACATTGTGATAATGAAATCCTGTGCAACAACAACACAAACAAGCAATTTCAGGTGTTTCAACACTATTTTGACTCCATTTCATCAATCATTTTAACATTGCAGTTTGTTGTATTGCAGATGGCAGGCATCAGACTGCTCTGGATATGTCATTGGAGTAGTCTTCTTTAATCTTCCAGATTAAACTAACCTGCTGCTGACTGAGAAACAGGGAAACATGCTGGTTACCTGGTTTGGGTTTGGAGAAGCATCCTCCCATGGTGGGCCCAGGATGGAGGGACGCCCAGGGAGTGGGAGGGAGGGAGGGAGGGGGGAGAGGAAGGGGAGGTGGGTCAGATCCTTGGACTGGGCTGCTTGGTTGGGAGGTAACGATAACACAGAGATGTGTCTATGAGAACCTGCAGATCCAGGCTGTCCATCGCACACGTCAGCTCCTCCACATAATCTGCATGGACAGAGGGAAAAACATGGTTAACCACACACACACACACACACACACACACATGAGGCAGACCTGTCTCACTGGTTTACTGGGCTGTAAAGTCTGATGTGAGGTTTTAGAAGACAAAGACTTTCAAATTGACAGAATATTGCCGGTGTACCTTTTTTTGTCTTCACAGTAAATGATTGACATGTTGCTCTGAAGTGTCTGAAGGAGATTATTTTCAGTGTGTGTCCATATAACATGCTAGTGCTTGTAAAAAGGAAGCAATTGTGTTAATTAGGAACATTTCCACACACATTGTTACCTTTGCTCATGCATATTGCATTGGAAACTGTTAAATATTAACAGCCCTCCGACACCTATTAACTTTCTCGTCACACTGCGCTTTAAAGGGAAGCAGGGGCCCCTTGTTTTGTTGCCACGTTGCCCCTCACATTTCTGCCAGCTCTGGTATTTCTCCCACACATACAGTAGTCAGTTACTCACAGAGCGCTGGCTGCTATGAATCTGAGTGGACCCGGGATGGCAGGTGTATCGCACAACATGGTGCAATCCATCAGCAAATTATCCTTTTGAGATACAACCAAATGGACTGCTTGATATTCTGAGCACATCTTAATGTCCTTGAACTTCAGAAAAAAAGTGTGCCGTGTTGAATGGAGCACTGCTTCAAAAAAGTTCCTGAGAACAAACGAGAAATGGAAAGATTTCTGACTGGCCACAACTCTGTGGCTGACGTTGAGTTGTATGTATTTGTTTGCAGTGGGTAAAAATATGTACATTCATTAAGTACTGTGGAATTTTGAGGTACTTGTGGTATTTTCAACAGAAAATACTGAGTGTTTTACTTTCAGGGGTCTTTCTTTGCCCTCATTGATCATCTCATGACCTCGCAGATCTTGTGAGGCTCCACCTTAACTGACTAAACTGATTCATCAGTATCAACAATGCAATAATTTCACATATAATATAGTAAATGAGTCACATTGGACATTTTACTGCAGAATACATACTTTTGCTTTTGATGTGTCCAGTATAATTCACTGCAAATACTTTTAACTAACTCTTTGAGTGCCATTGACATATTTCGGCGTCGGCAGCAGGTCACCGATTGTGGTCTCTCTCAGCCTGTGAGTAATTTTGGGGCTTCTGGGAGATGTAGTTGGAGCATAAAGAGATGGTATACGCCACAGAGATCAAAGCAGGAAGTGGAGATGATCAAGATTAGAGTAAAATGGAGGGATTCTGGAGAAAAAGTGGCATTTATTACTATTCTACCTCTGATAAAACAAGAATGAAACAAGGTAAAAACAAATGTTTTTTTGTGATGAAACAGAGTCTCTTCTTTAATTTGAGCTATTACAGAGTCATAGTACAAAATATTCTGTCTTGCAAAAGGCACTTTCTGTTTTAAAAAAATGGCTGGCACTCGGTCAGTTAAGTATTTTAGGATCTTGAATACGGAGGTTTTAGCTGTCATTTTATTTTAGTCTTTTTCCATTGTTGTGTTCCTACTTGTACTCAAACTAAAGGATTTTAATACTGTGAGATGTATTTTGAATAAGCAGTTGTTGCTGAAAGTAATGTAAAGCCAAAAAACAAATTAAAATGTTGATGTTTGGCTCTAATATCATATGATATCCTTCAAACTGAGCATCTCATCATTTTGCACTTTATTCCTGCATTCTGCATCTTACGCTGCCACATACTGACATCTTCCTGCAAACACTCAACACACACACCAACACAGCAGAGCTTTTGATGTTGTGCATCTCACTTAATACACAGTGCAACAAATCAAATCACTTCCTGCAGAGGGAAGTCTTCACTCTCATGTGTTGCCACTTCAATCATTTGTCACCACTGAAAATTTAATGAACATCAAACTGGATGGCAAAGAGCTGCCATCCTGGAGTTCAAGTGAGCACCAAGACATTTTGTGCAAAAACCAAAGTAGGTTAAGCAGATTTGGTCCTCACAACATATGACGCAGATCCCGCTCTCTCACTGTTGGGCCTGTCCCCAAGCAGTGCTAATAATCCTGCCTGCAAACAAGCTGTCAGCTCCACTCACTTCCCTACAAATGTAATACCTGTTACTGGAATGTCGGAGGGGAGAATTAGTAAGAAGCAGAGGAGGTTGATCTATAAACTGAGCAGGAATTTTGAGCACCAAAGTCACATCCATCACTGCACACAGGACTCAACCTGTAACACGGAGATACAGCAAATATCCCATATCCCTCCAGGCCAGGGACAAACCTGATCCATCAATAAAGAGTGGACTTGAATGGCTCAGTGGCTCATTCTCCTCCAGTGATCCACATTGGTGCAAACACTTGCTTGGCAGGTATTAGCCTGTAGTTAACGATTAGGGCTCTCTGATCCTCAGCTGATAAAGGACAAAGATCTACCTGCGCTCCACACCTCTTTCCCTCACTCACAATTTGCACGTTTTCCTGATTTGTGAAACAAAGATAAGCCCAAGGAATCGTCCCCTGATTGCGTAAAATCAAATGCTGAGTAGTATCTCAGCGGTTATCCGTTGTGTTTGTCATCAGCTTCAGGAAGCATTCAATATAAGGGGAAAAGTGGCACAAAATGCAGTCAGTTCTTTTTCCGAATTTCTTATTTTGATGGTTCACAATAGAAAGAGGCGAGCATTTCCATCCAGGTTTGATTTTAGATTTGTACATCTAAATCACCAGCATGTCCCCACAAAATGCCAAGAAGCCTTTCATTCATTTCTATATTTATTCCATTGCCTGCATGTGTTAACTATAAAAGAATAAAGAATGGCTTAACCACAATCCCTATTAAGAAGCTCTTGTACGTGATACAATAACACATTGTGAGCAAGTTCATTCACACCATTCTTGACCGTATTTCTACAAATGTTTGTTGTTCGCTTGGCAATAAATTGGTCATGGTTGCTGCCATGTTAAAGGCAAGATCGGTAGAGCTGACATACAGTACACTCCCTAACAGTCTCTGGAGTGTGTCTAAAAACAGAAAAGGATGAAATATAATGATTTCGGTCGTTCTGGCCCATGTTTCAAGAGGCTACAGGGGTCATTAAGCTTTTGATGGAATTCAAAAAAAAGTGTTTAGTATAATACATAAATGCCACGTGGCTCTGGAAAACAAAGATTATACAGCATTGTTTTCTGTGGCATTCAACAGAGTTCACAGAGGAGTCATTTTGCTTTATCCATTTTTTCTTTAAAAACTTCCCATACTGTATATTGTATTCTCCTGTGAGGCTAAAGCTGCTTAACAATGGCACTACCAACATCCATCAGGTCATTTTGCCGCTGCTTTGAGCGATAACCTCTCCATGATGTCATGGAAAAACAGAAATGTGTTTTTCAGAGGGGTGTACACCCCCACAGAGGAGCTGCGCTTCCATATAGCAATGCTGCTGTCGACTGGCTGGTTTCTCAACATCCACACACACAAACACACACACACACACACACACACACACATATATAAGTCAACAGAAACAAATAATGTGACCCGTGATATTTGCTCCTCCGGCCTCCTCACTGTCCATTTTTTAAAACTCGTCTTAAAACCCATTTTTTATTCCTTAGCTTTCAACCCAGCATGATACTCTACCTCTGTTTTAGTGTTTTATGGTATGTTTTATTTATTGTTTTTATTCTTATTACATTTTAAATTGTTTTAGTGATTGTTTTTATGTTGCATTATGTACAGCACTTTGTTTCATCTGTGGTTGTTTTAAAGGGCTTTATAAATAAAGTTGAGTTGATATTTCATTTTCTCCCAGGTTTTTAAAGAGTTACTGATGTCTCAACTAATAAAAACGTAACCAGCCCTGTAAATGGTCTTATTTGTTATTAATTAAAATCATTGTGATTTGAGTTTTGGCTCAGCAGGGAAAACCACTTCCACACAAGTACAGCTCAGTAGCCATCCACACAGAGTCTGAGCAAGCAGGTAACTAATAAAACAGAGCTACATTTCCCTGACTGTAAAAGGAATATAAAAAAAAGCTTACCAGTGTGCATGGAGCAGGTGCATTGGTGATTCTGTCAGACTCCCTGGTGCTCAGCTTCCCCTGCGGAGCGAGGTAGCATATTAGCACATGAGTGTCCCAACAACCCTGCCCCTCTCTGGGATTGGCTCAGTCCACTGGAGTATTCCCAGTCAGTGCGTCCTTCTCTGCTCTCCTCTTCTGCCTCTTGATGCAGCAGAGTGTGTGTGGTGTGTGTGTGTGAGCTCTGCCTCTCACACACTGAGCCCCCCTCCAGCAGCAGACTGAGCAGACCGGTCGTGGGAGTTGCTCTCTTTCTTTCTCTGGCCGAGCCTGCAAATGCAGCACAGGGGAACCTTTGCCAGTTTCTCAGCTGTATGCAGTATTGATGGAGTTGCTGAGGGGATGCTAACACAGCATGAATTCTCACCGTTCCCTACCCTTCCTCACCCCTCCTCTTTTTTCTTTTCCCACACACACACACACACACACACACACACACACACACACACACTCCCTTTCTCTGCTTGCTTTTCTGTTCAATCTCGCCTTCAGATGTCAAAGACCTGACTTGCCAGTTAAGCCTGATCAAAGACTTGCTGCCCTCCCCACTGCACTGCCTGGTCTGACGGCCCACTTATCACACTGCCTGCTACTGTGCTGCATGCTGCAGGAGTAAGAGCCACTGTTAGAAACTTACCAGAGTGACATTTATTAGATTTATACCAGGATACACTAAACGCACGACTGCTGCACACTCTACAAAACACACATCAGCTCTTACAGCGTGTGTGTTTCAGTGTGTGCAGCAGTGGGAGAAAGAGTTAAAGTGCAGTTGGTGCAGTAAATCCTGGTTTCAGTCGGGGGTGGGGTGGAGCAGGATTAAAAAGGTATACTAGTCTTATAGAAATGAGCTCCCAAGATATTTCCATTCCTTATGCTCCCACTGTGGGTGGAGCTGCACAGGGACAAGGTCATTCACCTGATAATCTGACATTCATTTCTATAGAAGGGGCATCATTGACACAAGACTCAGATACAGCTTTGCCAATTATGTAGTTCCCTAATGTGTCCAAATGAAAGGACATATTAAAACGGTTTATCAGATGAGAGTTCTGTTGGACTGAGTGTGCTGACAGCTGACACGTGCGCTATCGTCAGTATGTTTGTGTTGCTCTCTGTGTGTGTTCAAGCACATGTAAAAACAATGGAGTAGAAGCCAGGGAGGGCGGTGTGCACATGTACAAAAAAATGCCTCATCAGGGTCACACAGGGGGGCCGATATCACACGGTCTAACTGAATTATGTAGACTCTACCTGAATATAGACAGTGCTTGACAAATTTATCAGACCACCACCCAGTGTAAAGTGTTTGCTGAGCTCAATTAACAATATTGCTGATTATCAAAATAGTTTTTTAAGTTTCTGTAGTAGTTAATCCACCAATATGTGCAAGCTCTGTAACCAAAATAATATCTTTAGTGCTAAAATATAATTATTGTTGTTATCCATGAATTTTCAAATTTACTTTTTTACAAAAAAAGCAGGAAAAATAGCAAAATACATTATTATTTTTTGATTGAGATGCCAAGTTATTCACAATGAAAGTTATTCACTGTCATTCCTGAACAGAGTTTTAGTGGTTGTTTGTCATTCAGCCGGTGTAATAAATCCATTATGCACTGTATATAAAGTATAGCTACAGCTATAGCTAACGTTTCATAGATACAAACATCTCACTGCGGTAATATATTCAGTACCATTTCCTGATTTGTTGAGACGTCCATAGAAACTGTCCAATGCCCAAATCACTTCTAATCATCACAATGTACAGCAGTATGCTGGAGCCAAACAGTGTATTAAGGGAGCTGGTGGTGCCAAGTCCATCCTCTCCAAAATGAAATTTAACACAGAGGAGCTGCAGCACTGGAATGTAACTCCTGTATTCACTGCCCTGTTAGACGTCGGACATTTTCATACTGATTCAAGCAAGGGGCAGATATTTACGTCTGCTTTATGTACTTTTTTTATAAGGACTCTACATTTAGGTTACTGTTGTTTTTGTTTAACCAAATTTGGTAGTCATGACTTTTTCACTGAGTCAGAAAACAAGACTAACTTTGACTTTGTATTTAAAATTGTAGTTTTCAGATTTATCAGGTCTGAAATACATTTGACTTAGTAGAAGTATATCTACTTGTGTGTTGGTCTACCGGTAAATAAAGCCTTCCTATCCTATTCCTCCATATTCTGTGGACTTTAATGGACTAAGAAATGATGCAATTGCTTATTAATTATGTAACATTACTTTAATAGTTTGTGAAAACATCATGAAGAAAATGTGACAATTTATCAGAAACAGATTACGGAAATGTGTACAATTTGAAATGAACAATTAAAACATAGTTTTCATGCTATTTTAGTGTGAAATCTTATTCTTGTCATTGCCACACAAATCAAGCTACTGAAGTATTTCATAATTAAATTCATAAGTCATCAATCGATGAGCTGACAGTCCATATGAAGCATATGTATGCACAGATGACACATCTGGCAATAAGAAATTTATAAAACCTCTGTCTTCAGGTATTGCTTTGTTCTGTGCGTCGCCTGCAGACTGTTTGGCACACTTGGATGCCTCTGGTCGTAGTCACCCATGCACACAGCCACAAAGAAGAGAGTCCCTCCGATGGCCAGAGCTAAACCTCCAAACCACCCAGAGAACATGGCCTCTCCATACTCCCAGCGTGGCATCACATCAGGAAAGCCCTCGTCCCAGAACTCCACCACGGTTGTGTAGGCTACAAGAGAGACAGGAGCCAGAGTGGTGAGCCCCGACACCCAGGACAGGATGCCACTGAGTATGAGGAGCCGTCTCTTCAGGCCAGGCTGCCCCACGCACATCACAACCCCATCTAGGCCTGGGAAGGCAGCCAGCAGAGCTAAGCCTCCAGTGCCTATAGACACAGACATGAGCACCCTGGAGATCTGCAGGTCCATCGGCAGTCCCATGACGGACTCATAGGCCTTGCACTGAATTCCTACCTCCTCAGTGTAGAGGCAGGTGTGCCACAGTCCAGAGAACCAGTTCTCCACCTCATTCAGGTCAGAGTTCATCGTCTTCCAAAAGGGAAGGAAGGTGGTGACCAGGGAAGTGACCAAACCCCCAAACGTCACAAAGAGCGCAGTCCTTTGCATCATTTTAGTTGTTAGAAACACCATCTTCTGCACTGCGGTTCTGTGATTCCTGCTCAAGAGTGCAGGTAGCAGGTTGGTAGATCCAGAATGGCTCTGTGGTCCCTCCCACCTGCTGAGGTGGGACGGACCACAGGTCAGCCCACTTATTCAGCCTCCTTAATAAAAAGAACCTGATAGTGATAGTGGGAGATAATCCAGGACTGTGGCATGACAACAGACACACTGTTTTGTTTCAGTGTTCAATATCATCACAGTGAACAATGAACTCTGTTTTTAGACGAAACCAAATATGTCCAGCAGGATTCTGGGCTGTGTGCGCACAAGTGGACTTAAATGAAACATGAGCAAGCTAGGCATGGGAAGTACAACCAAAGAAGAAAATAATTAGAAGCTATAAGCCTGTTTCTGTGAAATTCAGTCCATCTTTTAAATTTGCAATTATTTCAGATGAGTTGATTCACTTTTGTCACTGATGAGACTTGGGCATTATTTTGGTTAAAGATATTTATACTCTAAGGAAGCAAAAGGAGGAGCTTTCGATTTGCCAAGTGTCTCAAGTATCTGGGCTATGAATAGCTTTTTGTGCTCACTGCAATGGTTCTTACAACAGAGTCCAAAAGAGTCCAAAACTGTGAATACCACTGAGGGTCTTCACAGATACAATGGCAGCTAACAGATATCTACTGCCTCTCTCCATCTCCTCTCCATCACATGAGCAAAATGTAGAAAAGCACACAACCTCAAAACAACAGTCAGCAAGCTTCAATCACTCACAAAATGCAACATTTTGCAACATCATCTATCTATTGAAGTCACAGTAAATGTAGTTGGACTGGGTAGTTAGAGTTGGTCATGACTGTCTTAACTACTATAAAAGGACAAGTATTTTAATAACAAGTTGCAATTTATGCAATCAAACGTAGCTACTGAACTCTAATTTAGCTCAAATGAGCAAATCAAAACCTTTGCAAGTGCAAAACCTTGTAGAAATGCAAGGAATTCAGCCTGTCAAACTAAGAAGCATTGTCTGACCTTATCATCCATAGAGCTGTGGAAACTGAAACCCATGAAGGACATGGCTAATTTGATGAAAGGTCCAGAATTAACCTTCGGCTTTTTCTACATAGTGTATAGGTAGTAATGGCTTTAGTTTATGGAGAAGCTCTGTGCAAGAACTTCAGATTAGTTCAAATGTTCAATATAGATGTCACTGTGAGGATTCCACTGTGAGAGTTTTAGAGGAAACTATCGGTTCTGACTTTTAAAACTGTACACTGCAAGCCATTTACTCTGAGACGTTTGATTTCAATACAAGAGATCATAAGTAACACAAAGCATGGATGACGGCAGCATTGACCGAGCCGAAGCATTCAGATGAAACCGCCTATATTAAGACTGGTGAGGAGGATATTGGAAGCTCTAATAAAATGAGGGGTATCAAGTGATAGTGTCTGTGCTCAGAGTGCTGGGACAGCCACAGATACTCAATACAACACAGCTCATTTCGTATAACATTTATTAAGGCTTTAAATACATGAAATTCATGAGGGAAAATATATAATAACAGCATACTGATGTCCCTAAATACACAATGCTAAGTTTTATGGTAAGAAGGCTTCTCTGTTAGTAGTGGTAAGAGGTGATTAGTATTACAAAGATGTGTGCCAATGACAATAACATTAACTAAAACAAACAGCTTTGCATTACATTCTAATTATTTTCATATAATGATTTTGATTCCATACATTTAATCCAGGCTTGTTAACTGAGTCAGAGCTGAAAATAATACCGGTGATGAATACAGATTCATAGATAAATAAGCCATTTAACAGTAAACTTTGATCAAGTTGCATTTCGATTAATTAGAAGGGCAACTCGTAAACATTTCTATAGTGTCGCAATATTATAGTCCGCTGCAAATCTGTTAAAATGCAGCCACAATACTGAGCGGGATACAACTTTGCAAACATTTCCTCCTGTTATCAAAATAAATAAATCACAAACTGAACAAGAAAGGGGATTTTTTTTTTTTTTAGAATGAATTGTAACTGAGCTAAAATCTGGTTTTATTACTGTTTTCACTGAGTAACTTGCAGAACAATTAGGATAAAAGCCACATACTGTATTTGGATGGAGACATGCCAACGTAAAGGAAGGTACAGCACGTTGGGACGAGGGAATGACTAGAAGTAGGCGGCGCAGAGATGTATGGCTTCTGTGAGAGGCTCTCAGCGTCATCCTAAATGTCGGAGCCCATCTCAGCACACTGTTTGTCTGATATGTGTGTAGCTAGAGACTCAATGATGTCCAACAGCAGCAGCTGGCTGAGAGACCGCAGGTTGGGGAGCTTGGATACCTTTGGGAGGGGAGGAGAGCAACAAATGAAAAAAAATGAGCCTCAAATTAACACGAGTCAAATGAGGAATAAGCAGTCGATTGCTCATGCACAAAAAATGAAGATAAACAGAAAGAAGCAGGAATATTAACAATAGAGGGAACACTGCAGTGACAAAGGGTGAGAATTGAGTGCATCGCTGTTTCTTTGAATAACAAACAATAATCAGAGCGGCACTATGACCCTCAGCGCTATGTGATGAAGTGCTTGTACAGCCGGCCGGGCTGTAAACAGCCTCCTCGCTACGTAGAAGATGAAGGGTGATCTACTAGGAGGCCAGAGGTGTTGGCTTCCCGCAAACAAGACGAGTCTACAGGGTTAGCTCAGCTGCAGTGAGTGGGCAGCAAACCCCCAGGGCTCCAGATACAAGCCCACCCACCTTAATGAACTGGTGGACAATAATGTGCAGGCAGTGCTTCTTCATGTCCAGAGCCTGGGTTTTATCAGCTGCCTCCAGAATCTGAAGTATTGAGGGAGAAGTGAGTGAGTCAATGATTCACTCGGCAAGTATGGGACAACATTGTAAAATTAGGTCACTTCTCCCCCCTGGGGGGAAAAACATAAATACCTGCAAGACATTCTCCACAGTGACGTTCATCTCCAGATTCTGCTTGCAGTAAGCCTGCAGCCTGTTGTTCGAAAACCCGTAGTAATATGGTGCAGCAAACAGATAGCTGTTCATCACAGGTTAAGGAAGTGAAAAAAATATCTCTGTGCTAAATTTCAGTGAAAATGTTTATAAAATAATGCCACTAAATGCTGAGTATAAAATTTTTTGGATCCCAATAAAGTTATTTTTTTGCAATGGTTGCAAGTCTGACCTATCAATTAATTTCTCCTATTACAATTTTTGTTCTAAGACATACAATTGACAGCATACATACACATTTCTGTAACTTTTATTTCATATGTTGGGGGGTTTATGATAAAACACTTTAAAACGTTTTCTCAAATATTGAACCAAGTGACAGGACCATTTGTCACCCATAAATATAGATACAAAAAAAAGCTCCAGGTTACTCTTCAAATTAAATCAATCATTTGGTGGATCACACACAGGTACTGACTGTACTGACAGCAGAAACCACTCGGTACAAATAAAAGTTACATTTTTGCCACAAAATTTCAACAGGATAGAAGACATCAAAGCTATAAGAGTAGTATGTCTTGAACGTCGCTCAGTTTAAACAAAACCTACCATGGCTCCACCACAGTTCTCACAAAGATGTGATGTGGTTTATTTTCATAAAATGTGTGAAAAGTCAGCTTTGTCATTATGATGGGCTCCAGCTAGGAAGGACTTAATGTGGTGATTGACTATAAAGAGAATTTGAGAAGGATACAGAGAATCCTCTGGAGGCATGTTCACGTCTCCATAGTAGATATAACGCAACATGGACTCAAAGGCCTGCTTACTGGGAACCATCTCACCAATGGAGATATTAACTTGACCGTCCACGGGCATGAAGGAGCGGAACATCGCCTCAAAGTAACTGAGGAGTAAAAACAGAAATGTTAAAAAGTGGCATCAAAAACACATCAGATTCATGTGCACAGGCTAAGGATTGTACAGGGACTGGATACACAAATACGATAGAAACCCCTGGCTTAAGACGTTAATCTGGTTTGTGCATCTTGTGAACAATATCATATTCACATCCTGCTCTCGCTCGAGAATTTCCGCCAGGGGTTTCACCTGGAAGTGGAAGGAGGTGGCAGTGCCAACGCCGATTAAAGCGATTGAAGAACAACTGCACAAAAATCAGGGTGGATAACCAGTTCTCTAGCAGGTCACGAAACCCTTGTTGTTCCTACCTGGATCGAGCTGCCAGTATGGCTTTATGAGCAGGTCGAGGGTGTCCATCTAACAGCAGGATAATATCGCAGAACTCCAGGCCACCTCCTTCCAGGTAAGCCTTCATGTCCTGGACCAGGGAGGTCCCGATGTCCACAGGCTGATCTGAATACAACCTGAGAGGAGGCTGCTGCTTTCTGCGCACTATCTCCACAATCAGTGGGGTGGACAGACGTTCAAACTCCTTCGTCATGATCACCTGGTTGAAGTGTGACTCCTTCACCACAAAATTAAGGCAATGTTCCTAGAGGAAAAAATGATTTGTCAGCGTGAATGTAAGAATACATGATTATTTTATATGATCTCTTTTGATTGAAAGTATGGCTTATTGTACTGAAGACACCCTGAACTCCATCCACTGGAGGGCAATAAAAATAACATGCAGGTGTTACGACTTCAATAGTTATCCGGACGTACCTTGAGCTGATCCAGTTGCAGCTTGTTGGCATTTTCACAAACACTGAGAACGTTCTGCAGGTCGACAGATGCCTCAATGTACTGCACACACAGCTGCTCGAGGCGGGAAAGCTTAAAACTAAGGGCCAGTTTGTATACATCCATAATTAAAAGAACATCCTGGACATGACCTGTGGAGAAAAGCAAGGAAATTATGTTGATGATACCACATTTTTCTCTCTTGGGTATCACTGCAGTTAAAGTCTTAAGATTGATAAACAGGGCAACCATGAGGAAAGTGGTAGGTACCTCTGCGGGGGTACTGGATCTTGTCTGTGTAGAGGAACTGCATTAAGACTTCAAAAGGCTGCGCCTCTGCCTCCCTGATGGAAACCTCTAGCATCGGCCTGTTGCCTGCTGGGATATCCCTCGGGCCTCCAGCTGCCCCTTCGTCACTTTCCTCACTGCTGTCCTGTTTAGCCTTCTGCACACAAAGACAGCAGATTATGTAACACTTAGTTTAACATTCCCACTAATGCTATGACCCTCTTACTGTTACAACAGTATAAAATACTTTTCTGTATAGAAAACTCAACTCAATTTCATGAAAAATTAGAGTAAATATAGTTTTAGGCAAACTCCTTTAACCAGTTTTAGTGCTAGCTGACAGATGTCTGTTCTCTATTGTTACACCCTGTTCCATGTACTTAATGTGTACATATACAGTATATACTTTATCAGTCCCACAAATCATTTACCTTGAACGGCTGCTGGATTCTTGCAATGTCATGAAATCACATGAGATTCACTAGATCAAATATAACGTGAAAAATGGAGGGGCAACTGTTCATTCTTAACACCTCCTGAAGAGGTCAGTGTAGATGCTGTAGCATCAGCATCGACAAACCAGCTCACCGGTCAGATTTAGGGTTAACGAAGTGTCACTGTTCAGTAAAAGTGATTGTGATAAAGTAATTGGTTAAACCTCACACATTAACCCAAAAGTCAGTTGTCTTATATTTTCTTTGCAGCTTCAGCCAGCCCATGAAGTCAGTGATAATGCCTTGATTTCCTCTGATGTGACTGCTTGGTAGCAGTGACATCAATAATCAATGTGGGAATCAAGGAGCTGGGAGTTGTGTAAATATAATATCAATATTATGATATCAGATCAGACATCAACTGTTCATTTGATGTTGTTATTTCATGACTTTGTTGGCATCTTGTGTACTCCTGGTCTTCCAGTCTGAGTGAAATGAATCATACATTCCTCTGCTTGGTTCTTCTTCTTAAATATTTCATGTACACAAATCTTCTCCTGAAATGAGGAAGATTAAATGAAGAGCGCTTGTCATCTGGCTCTGACCTGTCGCTGCCGATCCCAAGCCTGCAGGATTTTCTTCCGCAGCCACTGACATCTTGCAGTCA
This sequence comes from Synanceia verrucosa, assembly GCA_029721515.1. Taxonomy (NCBI): domain Eukaryota; kingdom Metazoa; phylum Chordata; class Actinopteri; order Perciformes; family Synanceiidae; genus Synanceia; species Synanceia verrucosa. The sequence continues at coordinate 23,443,706 of CM056551.1, read as the reverse complement.
CTATGGCAATATGCCCCAGGACTCTCTCCTCCCTCTTTAAAACACAAAAAGGAATGACAGACTTAAAATCGTCTTAGTTTTATAATGTGAATCATCTTATGATCTTAAAATCAGCAGTTTCAAAGCTTAGTCTCCCAATATCAAACACACCTCGCCCAGAATAAACTCCACATCACAAAACTGACGATTCTCCCACAGTTTGCCATAGTCCTCATGGAGAGTACACTTTGGGTAGCAGGAAAACTGTGAGGAAAAAGGTACATAACTATTAAAGTTACTGTCTAAACAAGCTTGACAGTTCAAGTGCAGAATCCATACTCTTTACTTACACAGCAATGCTCTTGGCTGATGTGTCCAAATAATGCATAATACTTAAAGTAAGTGTTTGTTTTCAAAGATTGATTTGTATGACACTAACCTGGAATCTGTACATCTCCCCACTGCGTACATTGTTGTCCACAGTTCCTCCAAAAATGTACATGGCATCATGAATAACAGCAGCAGCATGGAAGAGTCTCCCACTAGGCATCTGAGGGTCAGAGGCAGTAAAAGTAATAATTCTGTCTGCCACATATTTATGATATCATTAAATCATTTCCACTGTATACTGACTATTGATTGATTGATACCTCACTGTCCATGCTGGGATGGATCACCTCCCAGCTCTGAGAGTCCACGTCATAGCAGTGCAGTTCGTTGGGTAGAGTGTTGTCTGCCGCACCGCCAAATACATACAAGTGGCGGTCAAAGGCAACCATAGTGTGGCCATAACGTCTCTGGGGTGGAGGAGGGGAGCCCCGCAGTAAATGTTCAGTTGGGATGCGTGTCCACCTGAGAAGATGTTAAAGAATAATGATTTGTCCCATGTAACACTGCCACTGGCAGGATGAGTGAACGAGGGAAGTCCTAGGCACAAGCAGAGGGTGTACTCACATGTGGCCCTTGAATTCAAACTGGAAGAGGTTGTTTGTGATCTTAGCTCCACTCTGACCAGAAAATACAAACATCTTGTCCCTGCATACGGCTACAGGGAAGTTGCAGCAAGATGGAGGAATCTCACCACTCTGATCGATCTGATAGACACACAAGCACAGACAGATGTTAACACATACAGTTCAGTGATGGTAAGCTCCATACTCTCAGTGTCCTGGTTATCAAAATTTCAATTTAAATTAATTATACTGGCCTCCTCCCAGCATGCATGCTCTCGATCTTGCAGATTGATGGTCCACATGTCATTCAGCCTGTACATGAGGGAAATGTATCTGTCAATATTATATACAAAAAATTGTGCCAACTGTGACAAAAGCAAGTCAAACATACCTGGCATTTCCGTCATAGCCAGCAAATATCCACAGTTTGTCACTATAGACTGTGGCTCCATGTGCAGACCGAGCCACTGGCAAGCTGAAACAGAGACAAAGGACAGTACATTTCTGAAAATCAGCTGGCTGAGCTTCAAGATTTTACAGATTCACAGCAAAAAGGATTTCCACATTTTAAGCTCCGATCAGGCGTCAACAAAATAGCTGTGTGATACAGTGAAAGTTTCTGCAGGGATTAATAAAGTACCTATCCATCTATAAAGAAATGATCCCCTACAATTTAAAATTAACAAGGTCATTTACATTGTATTGCAAGGCTAAGCTAATTTCATCAACCACAAACTGGCTGTTAAAAAAAAGAAACAAAAACTTTAACAAAAAAAAAAGACATTACCTCCCCTCCACTTTCCATTCAGTCCACTGCCCTGTTGCAAACTTGTACTCAAAGAGGTCATTTTTGTTTTTCAGGTTTGAGTTTGAGTAAATGTCTCCAGTGTAGCCCCCTGAAAAATATTAAGTCAAGCATTATAGCACAAAACTAGTTTAAAACAGGTAGCACGAATAACATGTGACTGTGAGAAACATAATCTTAAAAAAGTTACCAAAAACAAACATGCTGCTGCCATAAACAACAGCTGAATGGTGATATCTGGGAGCAGGTGGAGTTCCAGTGGTGAAGGCTCTGTGGTGAATATCATTTGAAGACAATGCACCATATTTCAGTCTGTATACATTTCAATTGCACATTTAATTTGGAATTGTGCATTGCTGCAATCTTACCGACACCACGAGCAGTCCTTCACATCAAAACGGAGCAAGTCGTTCAGCATGTTCTTCCTATTAGGTGAGAAAAAAATGACATGTGATGAGGTGGCCCATAAGATAGGGGAAATGCCAGTCTCTGCCCAATACTCCTCACCCATTGTCTCCTCCAAACACGTAAATGGCATCCCTGTATGCCACAACGGTGTGCTTACTGCGCCTAAATAGAGCGAGTCAAGTTGAGAGTCAATAAAAGGCACACATAAAAAGGTGCATATGGAGATTATGCCGGTGAAGCGATGAAGATGCACCCACTCATCTGTCAACACGTTACCTTGCACCAACAAACTCATCACACGGAGGGAGTCTTCTCCAGCGATGAACAGTCTCAAACGGGCCAAAATTAAGCGTCAAATATTCCACGCTGTCGGAGCAACTGTGGTCGAAATCAACACTCGGAGCCACTTTAGTTGATTTACAGGACATTGTTGCTAACGCGTCCAACTCAATCACTTCTCAGGGCCACTCATCTGCAGGAAAGTCCACAGTCAACGCCATCGTTAAGAATCAGTCCTCTGGCCTGAGAGATAATGTTTCTGCCACCACACTTTTTTCACCTTTTAAATAAAAATGAAGTCTGCTTCATTAAAGTTTCTTTACGTTGTATTCCGACCAAGAGTTAGCTAGCTACTCGCGATGCTAAAAACTAACATTAACCGCATAGCTAAGGTTAGCCTAGCCTAGCTTTTTGCCAAGCTACAAAACAAGCAACCGTCGACAATTATGGCGAGTAAAAAGTTAACGGATAGCTGCCGAATTAACACCAAACTGCTTCTGTTCTATCCCATTCAATATTAAGCTGATGAACATACGAAGTAAATGGGAATGAGCCTGCAAAATGGCACTAGCCACAATAGCTAATATTAAGCTAGCAAAACAGGAGAGCTGTCAGTTAAAGAGCCGTCTGCCAACCACGCCCCCGAGCGCGAGACCACAGAGAACTTCCTGTAATGAAAAAAACAACAACGCAAAGGGTGACGTCACGACAACTCCTGTCGTTCTATACAGTCTGTGGGTTTAGTGACCATAAACTGTTAATAAACTACAGTATACTGTGTTTTCAGTATAACAGTTTTGGATGTCAGTAAGACAATAATAAAGGTCCATAAATTTACCATTTCCAATAATAGGTCAGCTATTTTAATTGTTGAGAAAGATGTAAAAGTATAAATTTAAATCTAATGAGCTTGCCCATCGGATACAAACATATCCAGGGAGTCTGCTGATGATTGTATTCTTTTTTAAATCAATGAATTTTTTGTTGAGTTTTAAGACAGTATGGCGACGTTTATACATACATAATATTCAAATATATAAGGCACAAGGCATATATATAGTTCAACATAATTCAATAATCCCCAATCCCATTAACCCATAATAACGATCAGGATGACATCTGTGAGATGATTCTCTATCTCTGGAGAAAGACAGATGAGCTGGAAGTCAGGCTTAAATTTAAAAGAGAAAAGGGGAGATTGGAACTAATGTAGGTTTTGTCAGTATGTGGCTTTTCGTCCAGTGATCTCTGACTCAACTTGCTCATGCTTAATACTGGCTTAACTGCACTATAAAATAATTCATTGACCACTGATAAATGTATCATTAATAAAACATTCATAAAGTTTTTTATTAGAACATGGTAATGAATCTACATTTCTATATTTTGTTATTTGGAATATCAGTTTTATTTATCCAGGGACACAGTAAATCATACTATTTGTGTAGGTATATTTGTGTGCATGTGCATGCCATATATCTAGACCTATGTGAGAGATATCTGTATATGTTTTAAATCAGCACCAGTAGAGTAAGCTGGGGCTCAGGTATAACTAATAATGGAAGAGCTGAGGTTAAATATATTGTGGTTTGTCATATAGACCAATAAATAGTATAGTACAAAACATGATACAGTTTTATTATAAATATTCACTCTTCAGGCTTTTTCACATTTTATTTATACAATAGTAATTAATGAATAGGTCAGTGAAGACCTGCTGATTCATTCATCCGTCTTTGCCTCTTTGGTGTATTATCTGCATCCTAAACTTACATTTGTTCATTCACAATAGCTCCTGCTAACTTTTCAACTTATTTAAAGTTGTTGGGATGTCATAATCATTCATACACTATAGAGGAAGCTGCAAATTTTATGAATCAGAACATTTAATGCATGCAATATTACATGTATTACTTACATTTATTTTGAGGATAACGAGATTATCATATATTGCCAGGAATAATGCTGTGCATGGAGGACAAAATCAGTAAATTGCAGACATAAATCAAGAATTTAAATATATCCATCACAAAATAGGGTAAACAAAGTATTAATTGCAAATACAGAATATATACTGTATATTCAGTGAGTGTGTAAATGGACACAAATTAAGAAGTAAATGAGAAATACAATGCATTAACAGGAAAAACATTGATGCATTTCTTAACTGAATTCTCGTCTACAGGTTATCATCACGAGGCAGCGTGTAGCACGTGTAGGCGGTGTTAAACACTGCTGGTCATTGTCAAAGTGTCTTTCTTGACAGGATTTAACTTAAATGACTGAAAAGTAATGTTATTTTGGTTCACTATGCAACAATGTCCCACCACATCATCAAAGTATGTGTCAAAACACACAGCAAAGGTGAATTCCATTAAACAGATTAACACTGGGACATCAGGAGAAAGGACAACTGGCTGCATGCATCACAACTCATCATATCTAGAGATATCATATAGCAGAAAACTAATGCTATAACAAATGATAAGGAGGTTAATAAGGACATTTTCTTACGGATTGCACAGTGCTGTACATTTAATGTATTGATTTATTTGCATATTATTGATAGTTGTTATCATGACAGATATTTTCACATATCCCTGTATGAAAAGCCCAGGTGTAATTAATAACTGACAATGGCTGTATTTGCTCTGATCTGCTGGAGTAATAGTTCATTTTAGTAGTTGCACCTGTGATTTCCCTGATATGACAGGTGAAAATATCTGCCAATATCTGCCATTAACTGCTCACCTTTTTCACTGATTGTGTCCTCCATAGAAAGTAAAGTGTGATATAGTTCTTACATTCACGATTTTCACATTTGTATTTTAGCCCTTATTGGGCTCTCAGTCTCATAAATGTTGAAACTTTTTAAACATCAAAGCGTTTGACAATATTTAGCCCATAGTTAAGTCCCATTCTGTCTGTCTTCACACAACCTTAGAAATTTGGCAAGGATGGCAACATTTTTTGTCTTCATTCATTAATAAGGTATCATAAAATTAGTCCTGGACATCATTGTTCACTCATCTGCTCCAGTAGAACTAACTCACATGTGGGAGTAAGGACATTTACCTTACTTTTACAAACAATACCAGGCCTCATCTGCATGTTGTAAACTGGTTCTGTGTTTGTAGATCATGAGGTCTACGGTACTAAAGCACCCATCAGATACATTACAGCACACAATCCTATGAAATGCAAGTCAATGTGGATACATTTCAACAAAATGAGACAGGTCATAAGATTGAAAAGACACTGAAGTCTTTAACCGTTCACTCTATGAGCCACCCAGTCATATTCCTCTTCTTTAATACAGCCTGTCAGAGTTGAATTGGCCCCTCCTGTTCACGTCACCAGTTAATGATATCTCGGACATGGCCCCACAGCTTGGTGATCCATAGGTTAACCCCAAGCTCTGTTAAGTACTGAAGCTCTGGCGTCAACATCTTTCGGCACAACTTCCGATGTGCCTTGTCCACATTCTTCTTCAGGTTATAGCCCATGATGGATTTCTCTCCTATGGGCTGCCAGGGCTGCATGGCTGTCTCTTGGATGCTGCCAGCCTCTACAGCTCTGCCCCCCTCGATACAGATGGATGTCATCTCTGCATTCCTTCTCCTGAGCTCTGCCACATCCTCAGCCATCCGTCTCCATCCATATGCTTCTACTTTCTTCCAAAAAGTTTGGTTGAAGTGCTGGTAGAGCTTCCAGTCAACAGCGTTCCACTCAAGGGCCCTGGCCCTCAGCTCAGGAGTGAGTTTAGACACAGTGGATCCCTTGCGGGCATTGAGCTTGAAGAAGAGTACATCGTCCATCTCCCAGCAGAGGGCATCCTTGAGTAGGATAAGTGATTCCTCAAAGTATTCCACCAACATGACCAGTTGAAAACGGTCAGTGATAAATCTGATTCCTTCTTCGACCCTGGGATCATCCAGCTCCAGAGTGTTGTCCTGACCAAAGTCAAAGAACAGTAGATTCTTGAGGTAGAAAGAGTTGAAGCCCTCTGGATCAAAGTAGTAATGGGGGTCACGGAGAAACTCAGTCAGCTTGTCATCACCTGGTATCTTCCAGGTGAAAGGCACCAGCCGGCCAAAGTAGTGGAAGGATGACTCAAAAAGCTCTGCGGGGTCTCGCAGAATTGTGATGTAGGAAGTGTCCAGAGGCAGCAACTTGGCCACCTCGGGTGCATTGAAGCGCATGTGATTACAGATAATGTTGAAGCACATTCCAGGTCTGTAGTCTTTAACCTGGGAGCGCTGGAAAAGGGACGGATAGAAGAAGTCATTTCTGCTGTCAGGAAAGGCAAATTTGATCCGGTGCTTCTCCCCAAAGCGGAAAAGAATGTTGAGGAATGTGCTGCTGGCTGTTTTGTGGGTCTTCATGAACATGATGTCCACTTTGGGAGTGCAGGTCTGGCCAGTGGTTTGCTGTGAGCTGTTTGTGGCTGGTTTGGGGTGGAGCTGGGATGGACGGTGGGCACAGGAGTAAGGCACTGGAACCCTCCAGAGAGGAAAACAATCAAATGATAAATGAGGGGACTGGAATGAAAAAAAATGTTGCTTAAATCTTTATTAATGAGGTAATTTGAGAGACTGCATGTTTTACAACATATTTAACACAGAACACATGCAAACCAGTGTGGTGAGGCTTACTCGGGCAGATTGAAGTGGATCTGTGGAGTGGAGAGGCAGTAAAGCAGGATCATGCAGCTGGTCAGGAGGGTACCCAGGACCAGGCCTTTGCACATGGACCTCCACTGCCTGCCTTGCTTACCAGCCATGGTCTAGCAGAATCAAGGGACACCTTAAAAAACACAGAACATCATCTGTCCAGTCAGTTTCTGTTACCCTCAAGATCCTCTATGTTTTATATCATCTGTGTTATTAAGAGGTAAGCTCTGAGGACTTATTAAGATGATGACTTGGTAATATATTAAAGTGTAAAGTGATCCCTATAGATTACAATCACTACTGTTCTCTGGTTTCTACTTGAGCGGACACAGCAACACAAACACATCAGATGTAAAGCAATCCAATGCAATAGCTTAAAATTGTAATGTAGCAATGAACTACAGTCTACATGGTAGTTTACGGTACAGTAATGTCATCAGGTAGACCATAATTTAGGATTACAAAGAGGTATCTTCTGAAATTGTGCTCATTTCATTTGGCTGTCCATTTCAAAGCCATTTTGAACACAGGATATATGTAAAAGTATATGATGAGTGACCGACCCAGTGCTCCTCAGTTGCACAGAAAATAAATAATGAATTACTGTGGAAAGTGATATTGCGATCCCCCCTACTGACTCCCGTAAAACGAGCCACCTGCTGACTCAGCTGCACACGTAACAAAGTGACACCAACCACCTGGAAGTCTCAGCATTATTTGAACTAATGTGATCCCAGTACAGGCCAGGATTTGAGGAGGCATATGGGCTTCAGCTTTTCCTGTGAGGTTTAGAGTTTATCAATATTTATTTTGAATCAACTGTATGAAAATGTGGTTAAAAGTCATAAAACACTCTTTATCACCAACTCTTTAGGGTTTAGATTGGAGGACGTATTATGTTACATGGTGAAACCACTGTATTACTTAAATAAACATAAGAAAACTAAAATGTGAAAATACTGCATAACAAGTCCTTCTTCAAAACCCTACCAATACGTCATACTAAAAAGTATTATTCACAGAATGCACTATAGCTGCTGGAGGCGGGCCTACTTTTAAATACATTATACACTTCTGTACACTACAGTTCTGTACTGTAGTCACTTTAGGTTGGGGTTCACAAAATAAATCTAGTCATGAGATTATTAATGGGAGGGAATTAAATTAAAGCTTGTACTTTTGTGTATTTTTTCCTTTTGTTTATGTCATGATCATGATGAACTGTAACTTTTGCCATTTTAAATCCACTTAAAATCCACCTAATCTCAGCCTAGACTTAAGTAGGCTATGGTGCCCTTTATTTGGTGTCAAGTGTGTCATTTATTATTAATTTTGGGTTGCAGCTTACAGTAGAAGCCTTCATGTTGGCTTGAGTTACTATTTGGTCCTATGAACTGTAGAGTTACATTTTCGGTTCAGTCTTATCACCTGAGCATTGTATAAACACTACTCTCCAAACACTGCTAAAAGGGGCTATAATAGATGCATGTGTGAACTCTTTCTCTGCCATCAAAAGCCACTCTCTTGCGAGACTTTTCAGGACACGACCAATCTCAGGAGGAGTAGTTTTTAAAGTGTTTTTTCTCGCCTCCTTCAAGGACATACTTGCAATAACCTTCGAACCTGAGATCTACAGGACAAATAGAGGGTATAAGTATTTTTTTTTTTACATCAGATTATTTCCTTCATCATCATGACCTTAAAATGTTCTCTCTGCCTGTCAAACACGAGGACTTCCTACAGGCATCTTTATCCTGAGCTTTGTATGGCTACACATCACATCCACAAATTTATTTGTTCTTCTATAATAGGAACTCAGCATAGGTCAGGAGAAATACTGTTTTAAGAGTAAATTTAGGATCATGATTAACAGTTGCTGCATTTACATAGCTGAAGGTACTGGGAGGTATAAGGTGTTTCAGTGCCATTTCAGTATGAAAACCTTCATTCAAATGTAAGAAAAAGGATTTCTTACCTTCATTCATCAAATCCAAGGAGAATCTAATGAAAGTGATTCTTGTCCAGCTGCATGGCCCTCTTCCTTTGCATTCAGATCTAGATGACTAATAAAAATCGATCTCCTTCTTCTTGCAGCAGTTCTTATGTTTGATCTTAACAAACGCATCCTGTTACAGACCAGCCACAGTCTCACGCTCCCCTCATCACAGATCAGTCATCTGGTTGCTGCTCCTCTTCTCCTCTTTCTCCCTGCCTGAACACCTGATGCCTCGGCACCACCTGTTGCCTCCACTCAACTTTCAGTTGCAAATTCTGATCTTGCTGAATAAAGCCCTGCAGGGAGGCTCATCAAGCCACCTGTGACGTCAGGGTCTCTGTCAGGGGACGTGCACTTGTCAGTCAGTGTAAAAAAAAAAAAAAAAAAAGAGGAGGAGGGAGAAGGAGAAGGGGGGCTGGGGAGGCGAGAGAGGCTGTATAGTCCCCATTCTGTCTGCACACAGAAGGCTATTGAGTGTTGACACTGGAGTCTGGAGCAGCAAGCTGATAGGTGGGGTGGAAAGCGGCATAAAAAACAAATGCAGAAAGCCAAAGCACAAAGGCTTTAATTGTACCACTTGATCAAGACCACTCTGTGTCTGTATTGTTTGAAATGGTTAATAAGCAGGCTGTCTATACATGCTATAGGAGGAATGTATGAAATTTTGCACCACAGATTAGACAATTAGCTAAACAAACTGAACTACCTATGCAGGCTGGATTGTAACTTGATAACACTGTGCAAATGATTCAAATAATTTTTATCAAGGATTAATTCAACCTCTCTGCAATACATGCATTAAAACATCAATACTTAAACTAAGACCTACAATATCTGGTGTTTTGTGCACCTGAAAGTGTTGCCCTCAATACAATCCCTTGTGCAGACATTTCAATAGAGAATAAAATGGACATTCAACCATGAGTGACTAGTCTATTTGGCTCTGCTGGGCAGGATGGAGCAATATGTGCTTTCATCCATTACAGTACGTATGAGCACTCTCTCTCTCTCTCTCCACAGTGTTGCCCCGATTCTTGGAGGGCACACTGGATTTGTGCTGCTCATCCCACACTCATCACCCTCAGGCACCACACTGCTCCTTTTGTTGAGCAAGGCGTGCCTTTGCCTGCAGGCACCCAGAGTGCCAGGCTGAGACCCGGACTGGGTGGGCATGCATGGAATGCAGATGAGTGTCGGGGGGTGGGGAGTGTCACAAAGTGAATGAGGAGATTGAGGAGAGCGGCCCGCCACGATCACAGCAGCATGTCAAGAGGCCAGCGAGGGGTTATGCTCCGTCGTCATCAACACCCACAGTGTGTGCAGTGACCTCAGTCTGTCTGCTGCACAGATATGTACTCTTGTGTAAGACAGACTGTATTTTCATATCCAGTGATCTCTTCTGAGCCACACACAGGTGTGGGACACCAGAGGGTAACTCATCTGTTAGTTAGAGACTGTTTGCTCAAAGCATGAAACCATAAGCAAGAGGCTTAACAGGTTGAATTTTTACTTTAATATACAGACAGTTTCAAGCACAGATTTTAAAATGAAGTGGAAGAAAAATCTTGTGTCATGTAGAATAGGTCATACAAACAACATAAAGGCAAACAGTCACTTTTACATTAATTACACAACCAGCAGTTCAGCTGTAAGTTATGCAGAGGCCAACTCACCCACAATGCTGCATGAGCCTCACTCTGAGATCTCTCACGCACTTACAGGTTTAGGTCAACCTGTATCAAACTCTGCCTCAAGAATTTAAATACATAAAGTCAGTCTAATACATCATGACAGGAGTCATTTTTTGGCCTTTTTTTTCTTCAATTTTTCCGCATCATCATGGGCCTTCCTCTTGGCAGCCAGCTTGTTAGCCTTAAGAAGAGAATGAAAACAGATTAGAGATCAGTGAACTCTGGGGTTCATCGCTGGGCTTCAGTGTACTCAACACACAGCAGATACAGGTTACTGTTAAACAAGATAAGACATCTGATGCTGAGAATAAAGGATCCAGTGTTAAAACTGTAAGAATGTTATCTGCACAAACAGTGTTATCGACACGAGTCCATATCCAATCAATAACACCATGGAACAAACCTCTCGGACTTTTCTCTTCTTTCCGAACATGATCTTGTCATAGAGATACTTTTCCTTTTTCTTCATCATCATGATGGCCAGACGTTTCTCCTCAGCTTTCTCCTCCTGCTCTAAGCGGGCCGGGTTTTCCACCTTCACTTTGCCAGCCGTCACTTTGACTGACAGAGACTAAAAGGAAGAGAGAGGGGCTGATGAAGAGAGGTTCAAAAACAGGCTGTAAAAACAGAACAGGGATCAGGAGTCTCTTACCTTGCCCTGAGACCTTTGTTCTTCCATCTTCTTCAGATTATTCTCTTCTGCTGCTTCATCACCATCTTCCTCCTCCTCCTCCTCCTCTTCATCCTCATCTTCTTCCTCTTCATCGACTTCCTCTTCTTCCTCATCCTCCTCCTCTTGTTCATGGGCTTTGATGGAGGGAAAATATAAAATATGTGTTCATGGTCTATCCTTATTTTTAGTGTTTGAGTCTTTCACACAATGGCTATAGTTTTTTTTGCACCCATTAATATGAAAGTACCAAATCTCAAAATTTCTATGGACAAATATAAAACAATATACAGTAAAAACATGTATCCACTCCTCCTACACCTAATTTATTTAATTGTGTCCAAATGTTTCTAGAAGCTGCAAAAACTGAGTAGTAATCACCTGTGTGTAATGAAGATGTAGCCATTGACTGCTGGTTAAAAACACCATAATCCTAATTACAAGCACTGTGATTTTAAAGATGAAAAGGTTTTATTGGTAGGAAAGAGGTAAAGAAGAGATATGTCAGAGGAGTGTTTGGTTTCATACCAGGTTTTTCTCCTCGCTGTAAGGCCATGATCTTCAGTTTTTCAGGGGGAACGTAGTCTCCTTCCTTCTCCTCCACGAAGGGAGAGAGGTGTGGGGGCAGAGTCACTCCAAGGAAGTAATCCTCCACAGGCAGCAGGATTTTGGCATTGACACAATCATACACCCACTGGGGCTGGATGTAGTACCTAAAACAAATAGTATCACAGTGAAACACAGTGCCTATCTCCTCATTATATGTGGAGAGAGCATTTCCTCTGTGATTAAGAAATATATGAGGGGGTTGGCAGGCATGATAGAAGTGACGTGACCCTTTGAAAATGCAGCGCAGGATACAGAGAGCAGAGGGTATGTCAAGCATGATGAAGAACAGAGTTGTTTTGAGGAAACAGCAGTAAGACTCATCTGAAAGGAGGCTTTGTCGAGGATATGGTAATATACAAGAAGAGAAAAGCACAAGACTTCAGACTTCCCGTATTTAGGAAATATACCCTAAATCAAATTGGCTGTATAAAAAGACATGATGTCAAAGACATTCCTTTACCTGTTGATATACTGTTTGTCAACGTTGGGTCTGTCAACAATTTGATGCGTGATGGTCTCATCCGTCACCTCGAATGTGCTGCCGATGCAAACAGACTTGTCCCAGGACACCTCGCCACCAAAACACCTGGAGGGCAGCAGCAAAGCACAGAAGATACAGAAGGGCTTTGCATCAGTTTGAGGTTTATGTGGATGGTTTATTTATTTCTCCTTGTAAAAATGTTTAAAAGTGTTTCACTGCAGCAGCTCTCACCTGATGACAAAGGCCAGCGACTCTCTGGGCACTTCTCTGTTGAGGAAGACCTTGAGGCCTTCAAAAAGCTTTTTCTGAGCTTCCTGCTCTTTCTGCTCCTTTTCTCTGACCTCCATCTTTTCCATGTCCTCCTGAAGAAAGTCATTGAAGGAAATAATTTGATTTTGATTGAAAAGCCACTGTTTTGTTGGAGTCTCTGAAGAACGTCTGAAGAAACATGTACAAAGGGGCTTGTGTATTGACTCACTGGCATCAGCACAGCCAACTCCATGATATTTTCCAGCAGTGAGAAAGCTGCTAATCTGAAGAACTGGGTTTATACTGAAATGCAGGTAGAGTTTCTGGTTCCTGTGAGTACTTGTCCCAACCTGAACTGGACTAAACCAGCTGGGCACGACAAGCTTCCCAATGTGAATGGCATCTCTTCCTTAGCAACCAAACATGAAGCTGTTATGCCCAGTTTCACACCTCTGTAAGCTTTAACTCCTCTGACAAACATGCGTGTACTCTCACTTCTGCCTTCAGACACCAATTAGTTCACTGTTTTGCAGACATATCTCAGTATTGTGACGAGGATATCATTGTGTTCACATCATTTTGTGAAATGGTTTTCTTACCTCTTCAACAGGAAACTTGTCGAGTTCAGCCTCCTCCTCCTCTGCAGTGGAAACCATTTTCGTCAGGCTGGTGCTCAGAGCTGACAGTTTCTGCACAAAGAACCAGAAGTTCAGAACAACAATCCCTAACAACTCTGTTTCAAGTAGCAGATCAAGAAACAGTGTGCTGTACCACAAGTTAATGTTCACATTCATATTATCCATGTCCAGAAGGATGTGTGGTACCTACATATTATCACATTTTCAATTTGCATCAGCTTTAATGGATGATGTCTCAGGAACAGAATTAAACTAATAAATCAGAAAGATTGTCGCTGCATTGAAAAAGATATTTGCATTGCATAAAAACAATGCTCGTTAATTTTAATGAGGCCACTGCATTAGCACTGCAGGGGTCCTGACACACAGGGGTCCATCAACAGACCTAACCTAACAACCTAACACAGCATAATGTGTAATACAGTGATCAAACTAAATCAAAATTATTGATATGTTATTCACAGACATGAATGTGTGGGTTTTTTAATGCAACAAACAACATACGCACTCTGTTGTAATGATGTGAAAACTATCTGTATGATTAAATACTGCTAGAAGAGAGAGTGGGATTAAAATGGTTCAAGATAAAAGTCTTACCTCTAGGTAGCTTTCTGAATTCATGGCATAGTCTTCATCATTCTCCTCCTTCAACTCTGACTCTGCTTTACTGTCCAACTATAAAAGGAGGGATGACATTAACACAGCTGACATGACCAACAAATCCAGATTATAATCCTGCAGCATCACTTTATGACTTCATATAATCACAAATTGAATCTTACTGAAATCTATCACTATAATATATTTTAGACACATGACATTATTTGCATTTTAGGAAGACCTAGGTAGGGCTGGAAAGGACCCATTACACAAGCTATCTGACACCTACTTTTAGTTTTTGTTTTTTAATCATTCATAATCACTTTACGAGCTCTGGGTCGTTCATGTAGCAACCTGTTGTTTGTGCACTTTTCTGCATTGTCAATTTGAAATAATGTCCTGTTTTTGAATAAAGGGATGGAGATAAAAAAATGTTTTTTTGGTCCTGTTCATTGATTAATCGAAAAAACAATTGATTGCTTAATCAATTATTAAAATAATCGTTAGTTGCAGCCCTAGACCTGAGATTGTAGTCTAAAATACAATAAACAGCATAGTGATCATATCTATGTCATTAATTACATACTTATGACTATAATTCTGTAAAAATAAACTGTCAGATAAATGTGTTATAATATCACAAATGCAGGAAGAGAACAGCCCCTTGTGATCATTTCAGAAGGTACCTTTGGTGGGTAGAGGAGATTGAGGGAATGGTAGAGTCTGAAGTTGACAAAGCCCAGGAGAGTCGTGTACATCTCTGTGAAAGTTGCCATTACTCGGTAGTCGACATCTGTTGGGTGCTGAAAGGGAAAAGGGATTTTCACTAAATCTCATAGGTCAAATTAACCTGCCAACACTATTTTCAATCAACCTTCAGTAATTTTATATATATTTATATATATATATATATATATATAACAAACACACACAATAAAAACTTCTGCTTAATGTTGGTTTTATTGCTATGGAGGTTGTGATGGAAGTCATCATTTACTTACATCATGGGAGAACTGATATGGTACCAGCCATGTAATGAGCTGTCCCATCACCTCAGCTTGGTAATATATTCCCTTGATGGAGATGAAGACCTATCAAGAACAGAAGTGTTTACTTCATTACAGAGGTCAATGAACTGAAGAGTCTTCACTACTGTAACACACATTTTATTTCATATCAAACAAAGATGGTTGCTGTGTAATTTGAGGCACCTTTCTGAGGGCACGGGATGCGATCACATAGTTCATCCACTCCACAGTGAGGCGTCTGCACAGCTGGATTGTCTGAACGTGGCATTTTCCTGTTCGGGCGAAGGTGGAGAAGAGGAAGCACATGCAGAGGGCGTCGTCGATGTCACGGAGAGCATCAATAAAGGAGGGGTACCTGCCACAAAAAAGGAGCACCAGTGAGGAAATGCAAATTGAGAAATATTTGCTATGTAAAACAACAGTTTCCCAGTGCCTGTGTTCTGCTGCGAGTCAGTTCAGCTCAACATTACCCTCTTGTGTCGAATGTGGAGAAA
The DNA here is from genome assembly GCA_029721515.1 of Synanceia verrucosa. Taxonomy (NCBI): domain Eukaryota; kingdom Metazoa; phylum Chordata; class Actinopteri; order Perciformes; family Synanceiidae; genus Synanceia; species Synanceia verrucosa. The sequence continues at coordinate 23,428,153 of CM056551.1, read as the reverse complement.
AAGACTTCCTCACCTTTCTTTGACGATGTGGTCCAATTTATAAGTGGGTTTGTTCTCCCTTAGTCTCTCCACAGACGACCACTGTGTTTTTCCGTAAGCCTTCTTAAGTTTGCGTACAAATACCTGTTAAGATAAAACATTTTGACAATAAGACGGTATTTCTAACATTACTGCAAATGGACATTTACAAAAGGCAGACCATTTTCAATCTTAGAAAAACGCTGTCAAGACACGGCAGCATTATTTACTTTCTTTGTATATAGCATACAATTTACCCACAACAGGAAACCAATTTAACACGTTACTTAAGAACCATTTCATGTATGTTCATATGATCATGCATATTTAACTTGATATTCATAAAAACAGGAAAAATATGCCTACCTTGTATTCTCTAAACTTGCCAACGATTGGTTCATGCAGCAGAAAGCGGATGTCTTTGAGCAGGTAGAAGGTCCTCGGGGCCGTGGATCCCTTGTTCACCTTCTTCTTGTGCTTGGGCTCATGAGGGTAAATGCCTTTAAGGATGCACAGTCGCCTGAAAATTGGAAAAAGCAGGAATTATTTACCTGTGAAATGTTCTTTAGTTTCGTTATATAATTCTGTTGGGGATATCTCTGGATTTTAGTCCGCTAGTTCCAAACAAGTAATATGAGCGCATCACTTGGAGATTTGAAGGTTTGGTCTTTCAGGAAAATAATGGTTGGTCCAGCCCTACCATGTGTGATACCAAAATATATAACTTCTTACAGACATTATACACATTCAGTGGAGAGCTTATTAGCTCCAACCTGCTAAAAATAATGTATCCAACAGCCCTGCAATACATCCCGTTTATAATGTTGACTTTTCATACTTTAAGTAGTTGTATCAACGTTATGGGCAATTCTGAGGCTGCAGTTTATGGTGGTGTTAAATTGTGTTATTATGAGAGATGTCGACTTTCTCTATATAAACAAAATATTGTGAACATCTCTATGATCTAAAACAAGTCATCAGAATCCTCTATAGCCTCTAACGTGACAAAAAACTTGAGTCAAAAGTCTACAACAGCTTACATTATAAGCTGCATGATGGTGAGATATATTGCATAATTGTTTGTGTTATCCATGTCCATCCTTCCATTTTCTACCGCTTATCCTCGAACGGACAACTTAAATTAGCCAGTTAACCTAATCCCCATGCATGTTTTTGGATGGTGGGAGGAAGCTGGAGTACCCGGAGAGAACCCACGCAGACACGGGGAGAACATGCAAACTCTACACAGAAAGGCCACGGGCCGGGAATCGAACCCAGTATCTTCTTGTGTTATCCATGTATACCTGATAAATTAGCAACTACGTATTTATCAGATCACATGCAACATGCGTAGTGTACCATAACAACCAACACAGCCATGTCACCTGAAGTCTGGGAGGCTCAGCTGTAATTTCTTGCGAGCCTTGTTTCTGGTGATGTAGTTGGTGACAGAGCCCCTCTCATACTGGAAAACAAACACAAACGACCACATTAAATTCAAAAAAGTCACATGACATTTAATTAACAATCACATTGATTAGATAATTTGAGCTAAAACGCTAGCCTCCCTCAACCGATTCTACCGTTTCTTAAAAACAACATTTAGCTAGCTCCGTTAGCTTACTAGCAGCTAGCTAGCTAGCTAGCTACGGGAATTAAAGTGCCTGAGCCTGACATGAGTCCCACATCGACTCGTACCTTTTTCTTCTGAAGACCTCCCATTTATAAACGATACGCGACCCTCCACACAAGTTCAGGTAAATTTAGTTGTGTACAAATCAGACAGTTGTGAAATGAACACTGTGGAGGGTACAAGAACGAAAACGAACGCACGTGTCGTCTGACATGCGCAAAGGGGGCGGTGTGAGTAGGACCCGAGGACCCGGATGAGCGGGTGGCCGTTCATATGCCTGTATGAAAAACAACAACAACAATTACAAACATAAAGCTCATCGTGAAAGGTAAAAGTTGTGATCTGGTCAACTAATTCGTCATTAAGCTGTACAATAATGACAATAAACTGAACTGAACTCAACCACCTCTGAGCCCCACCCCCTCCTCTCCTGTCTGGTTGGTACCAGGGAGGGATGCTGAGGAGAGAGCAGGGAGTGAGAAAGTAAAACAGTGAGAGGAATTAAAAAAAAAAGCTGGACACGGAGAGACAGGCGTTCAAAGAGATTATAATTCACAAGGATACCTCAGGATGTGTGAGATATTTCACATGTTCACCATGGGTCTGCGTGGCTTTATAAAGGATTATTTTCTTGGATTCTGGGACTATGAGACCCCAAAGGTGATGGTGGTTAAAAACAGAACTCTTGGGATCATATACAGAAGTGTTCAGTTTCTTGTGATCACCTATTTCATCTGGTAAGCTTCATGTTCGTTTACTTGCATGCTCAGTGTATGCTTCAGTAACTTCTACTATGCTTCATTTGATTTTCCCACATATTTTTTCTGTTGCTTGTTTTAGGAATTGCAATAAAGTATAAGATTGTATGTTTGCCTGTGATATGTTTTTTATGTAACATGAGTCTATAAGGAATAAAAAAAATAAATGTTACTAAATTCTAACCCATCAATTGCAGTCATGAGTAAGTTATGACAGGAACTTCTTATTTGTAATTACTGTAACTGGAAACAGAGAAACAGCACAATCGATGGAGGCACAATTTGGTTTTGAGAATTTAGGTCTGTATGGAGTCTCTCTGTCCATCATTAGTTTTAATTTAAACTTTGCCAACAGTTTTAATAGACTTTGTAATTTTATTATTTCACTCCATTCTTTCAAATCTTAAGCTATGTTTTAGCTTATATATCTTAAGTTTTATGATTGAGGTGCGTCATTGTTTCTTCCTCTCTTGGCTTCAGCAAAAAGGGCTGAACAGATCCAGAGTAATCTGATACCTCCGATATAATTCGACATCAAGGAGGAAAATTTGATATTGTATTTGTCTGTTCTATCATCCTTAAGGTACGTCTTCATAAGTCAGAAAGCCTACCAAGAGAGTGAAACTCGTCCAGAGAGCTCAGTTTACACACTCATGAAAGGCACAGCAGTTCATGGAGATGACATCTTGGACACTGTGGAGTACGCTCAACCCTCAGAAGTAAGTCCGGGACAAATTCAAAGTAGGAAGTCTTACTCTGTCAGCATCATCTTCACAGCAGTGCTGACTAATAGTGTTTTGTGGTATTTCCCTCTCAGGGTGGTGATGTGATTAGTATAATATTGAGACGAGAAGTTACCTATGACCAGAAGCAGGGAACCTGCGCTGAGGTGAGAGGTCAATTATCAGCAATAATATCTACAGTGTAAGAACAGACAATGCTATAATCTGTTCTTTTTTCACAGCATTTCAGTGTAGCCAATGCCAACTGTACGAGAGACTCTGACTGTGTCCAAGGAGAGGTTAACTTTCATGGTCATGGTAGGTGTACTGTTTTTATTCCTCACAAAATCTTTCCTCAAGCCTTGTTAATCTGTATTTGCTCCCTCTGCATCTCTTAAAAACACATTCTTACAGGCAGAAGGACTGGCAGATGTGTTCAGTACTACAACCACACCTTCAAAACCTGTGAGATCCAAACCTGGTGTCCTATTGAGGAGTACGCTGTAGTACGGTAAGTCCTACCATGTACCAAGTTTGCAAGTTCAAGTTCAGGTTTATTTACACAACCCAAAGAAAAGGGAAAGGAGTGAAGAGTGTAGGCGCACAATTATGCACTGAGCTAAACACAGTCCAGCAGTTTTGGACAACAAATTCAATGATTGCAAATCAGAAAAAAGATTATATACTATAAACCAGTGGTTCCCAATCTCAATTTTATTTGTACAGCCCAATATCACAAATTACATATTTGCCTCAGTGGGCTTTAAAATATGTACAGGATAGAATGGAATAGAATTACTTCATTGATCCCAACCTGGGAAAATTACTTAATATGACACCTTCTGTCCTTTACAGTATGACACTCACATCAACTGAGGATAAACTCCCCCCCCAAAAACTCTTTCAACAGAGAAAAACACCCAGCAGTAAACTGATAGCAGAAGCACTAAATTAGCAAATCATAAATCAACAATATCAATACAGCTGGAGTATAAGAGTGACGGCAGATAATGCTCCAACAGGCTTTTTGAGGACAGATTGATGGGTGTAACATTTTCTGTTAAATTGCTATGGGGCTGTACCAAATGTGGTTGCTAGTGGCAACTGAACTAATTGATTGTGGTGGAATAAGATACTTAGGAAATTATTTGGTGTCTTCAACAGAGAACCAGCATTAGTGGAAGCCATCAATTTCACAGTGTTCATCAGGAACTCTATCCACTTCCCCAGATTTAAAGCACTGAGGTATAGCGCACACACACACACACACACACACACACACACACACACACACACACACACACACACACACACACACACACACACACACACACACACACACACACACTGAAGCCAGAGAGCTGCAGAGATTCCGAAAAACTCCTCCGGGTCTTGTCTTTGGCAGGGGGAATATCAAGGATGCTTCAAACAAACGTGACATGCAGAAATACCTTAGTAAGTGTCATTATAATGAGGAGAAGGAGCCCTACTGTCCAAACTTTCGTCTGGGCTACATCGCAAATCAAGCCAGGGAGAATTTCAGTGGGCTCTGCAGGACTGTGAGTGAAATACTCATATACTGTATATATACATATATTCAGTCTCTATATGGTTACGATCATTGTTGTTTCTGCTCAGGGAGGAGTGATTGGGATTTTCATCAACTGGAAGTGCAACCTGGACCTGGATCCATCACACTGTAAGCCCACGTATTCCTTCCGTCGCCTTGATCTTCGAAAGGATCAGGCCAGCTCTGGTTTCTATTACAGGTGAGCTCCATCACCCTGCACTGGATATTTGTTCAGTTTTGCCACAATGGCTTATGGTGATTTCCCCAGCCTTGACCTTTGTAATTGCTGTGCAATTGTCCAGGTTTGCCAAATATTTCAGTAAGGATGGGGCAGAGTCTCGGACGTTAATCAAGGCCTACGGCATCCGTCTGGATGTCATAGTTCATGGATATGTAAGTGGATTCTCCATCAGTTAATTCTCAGCTCACTGTGGCTTCATTACATCATTTGCACATGATATCTTTTTCAGGCTGGTAAATTCAGTCCCATCCCAACCATCATCAGCATAGTGACTGCCTTGACTTCAGTTGGGATTGTGAGCAATTACTACATTCATTTTTGATTTTGAGATGTGAAAGTAAAAGCTGTCACTCTTTGCACGAGAAATTTTCTTTTCATGTCTCCCCTCTAGTGTACCATCATCTGTGACTGGATCATGCTAACTTTCATTGACAAGAATGAAGTCTACAGTGAGAGGAAGTTTGATGAGGTGAGCGAAAGACATCATATACAACCTCAGCAGATATGGTTTCTCAAAAATAAGTAATAATAATAGCTCAGCAACGTAGGTGTAATAATACAGATGCATTTAGATAGGCCTACGTTATAACTTTACACGACTCAATAAATGTTTATTTAAACTAGCATATTAGTTATTAATTTGGTGGTCATTGCAGTTTGTAAGCTTCTGATTTTTATTAAAATTCAGGACATTGATAATACAGCAACAGGATTTTCAAGAAAGATTATTTTGACTGTTGTGCATCAATAAGTGAAAGACATTTGTCCTCTGCAGGTTATCAAGGAGCCCATGGTGCCCACTCCCACTGAGCTCAGCTACATCCACAGCTTTGGCTCAAATCACTCAGACCTGTCAGAGGGTGTACCGCTGTAACGTCACCACCGTTGCCTCAGAGAGTGGACACTCCTCCATCAGCTGACTGTTAGCAACTCTGAGTGGCTCTTCAGATTGTCCTCAGTGCAGTTATGTGCTGCCAGCGGTCGCTACGCTGTTGTTAGTAGAAATAAACTGACAGAACCAGTGATGAAGGAAGCTGGTTGTCTCAAAGTACCTGCCTGTGCCGTGGATTCAGCTCATATATCATCTCAAACCGTGATGGACCCCTGATGCAACTGTTTCTCTTTCACTTGACATGCATTGCAGTAAATGTGTTTATTTTGTAGGTATGAAAAAAAAACGCCTTTTCATTGCAGAGTCAATTATTTGAGTACACAATAATGAGAAACACTACAAACTATGCCCATTTACATCAATGTTGTACACAATTAGTGCAATAAATGTCTTCTATCAACTCAAGTTCTTACTGAATTTCACAGTAGATCATAAAACACTGACCTCTGCTATTAGAAATATGCATTGTTATAATCTTAAAACTGTACATCATGGTTGGCGACTGCAAATATTGTTTGACTTTCTTTGTCTTTCAACCTCAAATGTTCAGTATAACAAAAGATACAGGAGGAAACTGCCGGGAGACACACAAGGAGAGCAACGAGCAGTAATCAGATAACAGACATTTCCCATAAAGTGGTTTCTCTAACAAGATTGTGGGGGAAGTGTGAATCCATCTGGACGCCTGAGAGTGAACGTCAGTGGTGAAGAATGATTTAACATTAAAGTGTAATGGATCAATATCTGCCATGATAGATGAAGGAACACTGTGGACATTCACAGTTTGGACATGTTTATGACAGAAAATTCAAAGACTGAAGTTAAACATGGAATTATCAAACTATTCCAGTACTGAGCTCAACTTCTGTGTCATCCAAGAGGTTTTGAGTGATAATTAAAAATGTAAAGAATTTAGTCACAGCCCCCCTGAAGTGTTCCTTCATCCATCAACCTACATGTACAGCATATGTCGGTGGGAAGCCATGGGGAGCCAATCTAATTGTGCCTGAGATCAGAGTATGAAATGTGATTACTGGTCTGGGAGACGCCCATCAGCAGGCGAAGTGGTCATCTGTGGGGCAATGAGGTTAAAGTGATGGAGGTGCATGGGTTAAGATCACAATCCAGACTAGCTCACAGTAATCTCCAAGCTATTTTCATTTGACATAGCCAAATGAAATTTGAAATTAAAATGCCAAAAAGGACTTGAAGGTTCAGATTTGCCCAAATCAACAACAAAAATCATCTCCTCAACTGCCATTAAATAAAACCCTGACAGTGAAGCTCAGATGATGTGACTGATTAAATGGACACTCAGAATGTTTACACTGTTTACTTGAAGGTAGAACATCAGTCCATCTCTACAGCTCAGAGTAACGTAACTGAGCAGTAAAACTTTTGGGAAAAAAAACATTTATTAACAGTCAAAGAATTGAAATTCACAAACATATTTTTTATGGCATAATCAAGACAAGTAACATATCTACAGTCCACATATTTCTCCTCTGTGTCCTGATTACACCCCATCAACAACAGCATAGAAACAGACGTCATCAGGGCTGATGAATAAGTGCATAAAAGTCTCAGACTGATAAGTAGATGCCACGACTGCAGCAGAGGGAGGGCAGGAAGTCGCATTCAGCGAGCGTTCTGGCTGATCTGTGGGCTCATGACAAGTAGCCAGTCAATGGTCTCCTGCAGGAAGCTCATGTTGTAGTGAGACGCAATGTTCCGAAACACTGTGATCTGCTCAGAGAAGCTCTTTAAATGGAAGAAAGAGGATAAAGAACAGCTGTGAGAACAATGTCAAATGGGAACAGTATATGCTTTCTTTACTAAACTGAACGGTATAATATATTTTTAAGTGGGAACCTTGACTGGGAATGTGAGGTCAAAGTCTCCAGCACATCTGCAGTACAGCGGCATGTTTGCTTCCTTCACTCCTTTGCATTTTGAACACACCTTAAAAAAAAAAAAAAGACCCAAACGAAATAAATTAATCAATCACAAAGTCTTCAGCAGGGAGGAAAACTCTGAAAAATGATAATGTTAATTCCTCACTATCAACAAGATAGTTACACTGTTATTACAGATGGTATGATACTCACTATTTAAACCTTTGCAACAGAAATAGCCTATTTTGATATTTTGTATGTTCAGAATAGTTTTTTAAAGATATATATATATTGTTAAAATATTTTAGCTATCCACCATGAAAAATAGCATATATTTTTTTTTACACTCACCAGGTCCTGCAGCGTGTAGCTCATCAATTTCTTCTGCAGAGCTTCCACCAGAGCCATCTCTATAGACTCGGTCTCGTACTGCGTCTGGCAGTTGGAGCAGAACCACTGAGGCAAAACCGATCCATCCTGAAGAGAGGAAAATAGTTTATCTACCTGGAATTAGGAGTAATACCTTGATATTATTCCAGTACATCAGCGTTCTCCTCTTACCTGTGCCATAGACGGGTCCTTGCAGAGGTCGAGGTCACGGCAGAAGTTGCAGTGGTGGCAGATGACCTCTGGCAGGATGTAAGAGTTACAAGGGTCACAAAACTGGGCTTCCATTGAAAACTCTCCAACGTCCACGAGACGCAGTAGGTCTCTCTTCAGCTTGTTCACCTGATTTATGATGTTAGCGTCCAGTGTAAGGACCTGAACAGACAAAACATGGAAATGCTGCATGGTGAGAGGAAAATAATGACTACATGACTGCATTGTAGTAACAGTAGCAAGTATTGATATACCTGGCAGACATATTTGATGAACTCCAGTGCTGGGTTGTTGAGTGGCAGATGGGATCCAGGCAGGACGGGGAACATCTCAGAGGGCTGGCTGACACCCCTCGTACCTGTCACCTTCTTCTGGATCTTTTGAGTGATGGTGAAAAAGTTCTGTGTCAGCTCGCTGGACACATATTCCTGAGAGAAGGAGATCATTCCTGCAGGGGGAGGGTAAAAAACAAACAAACAAAAATAAAATAAAAACAATCATCTGAGAGGACTTTTATCTAAATACAAATAAATACTCTCCTACAGACACTTGTCTGCAACGACTCTAATTAGTGCAGTGTGAAGTTTCCCAGAAGCACAAAGACCTCGTTAATAACTGAAGCAGGTTCCCAAACAGCATCTTACCAGGAAGAGCACTCAAATCCCCGACGGCCTGCTGGGAAGCCTGGCTGCCTCCACGTCTCTTGACCGGTGTTGCTCCAGGAGCATTACGTCTGAGTTCCTCTTTCATGCTGTGGTAGACCGCTGCAATGTAGGCTGGTGTAGAAAGCTTTTGTGTAAGAGTTGGTAGAGTTCAGAAGCAAATAATAATAATAAAAAAGAATGTATTTTGATTTATTTTTACCAGAGACGATCATGAGGAAGTATTTCTGACAGGAAGCAGTTTGTGGCAGATACTGCATGATGTTCCAGTTGCTCTCAATCAGCCCCTCCACCTCATCTGTCTCTCCATCACCATCATCTTCCTCGACATCTGCCTCATCTTCATCCTCACTGCCCTCCTCATCTCCCTCTCCTCGGCTCTTTTTCTGCTGTTTGACTCCTTCCTGAAAAGGACCACAGAGGAGGCATGAGCTGTGTTCAGTGCAAACATACTGCACTGTAAGGCAGAAGCTGTGGTTTGAATTACCTCTCCATACATGATGCTGGAGGGCAGTTTGCCCTTCACACCACCATAGTTGGCCGGATCCATCCACAGCAGGAACTCCCAGCATCGAGAGAATGAGATGGACAAAGAGTGAAAGATTTCTCTGGAGTGGATGCTAGAGGAGAAACAGGCATTTATAATGTGATAGCAGAGACTGAAAAGTCTGTGTTATAATATAAAATAAAAGATAAAATAATGTGATATTTTAGGGAAAGTATCACAGGGAGATGTTCCGAAATGATCATTAAAATATTGATCAAATGTTAATTCCCAGAGAAGAACAGAAATGCTGCTGTGATGCTAAATTGACAGCCATTTGGTGTTAACCATAGCAATATTTCAATAACCAAAGTCCCATAGGCTACTTCATTTCCTGTTATAATATTGATTATTTTTGATATATTGGCCTAACTTCTCCATTAACTTGTTTATGCCATTAGCCTTGGGCATTTCTCCTCTTTTAATGGCTTTAAAGGATTCGCTTCCTAATAGACACAATATCCAGCAAACTGCGTACTGTTTTTTTTTTTTCAGTACTTTTCTAAGTATTTTTTTCTCATTTCAATGGTCTGACTACTGCTTTAGACTACTGAAGACAAACCTATACAAAGAAAGATTTGTTTTTTCTTTAATACATTTATTTTACAATTTCATATATATATATATATATATATATATATATATATACAGTATATATAATATACATATACACATACACACTGTGTATGTGTATATATATATATACATATATATATATATATATATATATATATATATATATACAGTATATATATATATATATATATATATATATATATATATATATGGTTAGTATGTACGAAATATGTGCTTATCCATAATTTTATTTTTAATATCATTAATATTAACATAAATATTTAAAAATAACATTAAATCATGTGGCAACATTTCTTCACAATGCAAAGCTCTACCAGATCTGCTGACCTGTTGGTGATGTATCCCACATAAGCGATGGCATCATCTATCCTCCGTTTTTTAGTGCACAACATGATCCTGTTGAAGTTTGCGTACACCACAGTGGAGCCAAGACGCTTGAACTCTGAAATCAACCTGACAGCAGATTTAGACAAGAAGATGAGATGATGATGAAAGGTGTGGGATATACTGTATGTGATGTGAAGCAACAAATCTCCCAACATGGATCATAAATTCAATCCAATAAGAACCACACATCATTAATAATATAATGCCTCAGCCTCACTTAAGACCTTAAATGCTCTCTATCAACCTGCTACATGACACAAATAAACTACATGTATTTCTGCAGCGTGGAGGACGGTGGCACTCACTGTAGAAACACCTTCTTCATCATGTTGAGCAGGGTGCGGTGCAGTGCAGGGTCGTAGAGCAGTGAGCTGGGGGATCGCAGCCAGCGGTAAAAGTGCATCACCTGGTTGTCTGCATACACGTTGTGGAACTGCGTGATCTCTCTGACCCATCCAACTACCATGCTCTTCAAAATCCTGCTCATAAAAGAGCGCAAAACAAAAAATTAAATATGACACGCATCCGCACCACACCTATGTTGTTAGACTGTATGCTTGTGGGTTTAAACAGCTCTGCAGGATGCTGTTGACACACCTGAAGGTGTTAGAGCAGAGAGCAGTCTCATCATAGCTAGCGAGAGCACCGGCTCCTTGGTTCCCTGACATCATGTCCTCTAAGGAGGCCTGCTGGATCACATCAAAACTGACACCGAGACTAGCTCCCCCTTCCATGTCATTGACATGCTGTGACTGGAGGATGGTGTTCACCGCCAGGCTCTGCAGGTCCAACTCCACACACACTGAAAGAAACAGGACAGCCCATAAATACTCTGAGAAACGCTTCACCTTTTGTTTTTTGTTTTTCTTGGATGCAGAGGTGCGAGTACCTGTAGAATAGCATCCTTGAGCATTGATCTCCACAGAGCCCCTGTCATCACTTTCCATGACTAGACGACTGTCGTCGGCCTCTTTCCCTCCGAGGTCGGGCCTGGCAGTGGGTGAGAGCCACAGCAGGTGGTTGTGTTTGCGCAGATGTCTTGCCAGGAACAGGTCTGAGCCAAAGATGGACACATCCTGCGGCAAGTTCCCCACAGGTAAGTGGTAATACCTGAGAGCAAGACACATTATATGAGTTTGAATGATGCATGAAACCAAGTCTTAATGCCGTCAACACCAATTATTACATGCCAGGGCGCTGGTACAGAATATGGGCTGGTAGTGTGGAGTTCATACCTGGCCATGTCAAAAGCCTGTGACAGGCAGCTGTCCAGGTTGAGGTAGTGGCGGATCATGCGCCGGGCACCGTGGCGTTGCCAGTCCAGCACGTTATAACTGATCTCATCGACTACATGTACTGGAATAACTGGAAACTCCTCAAGCACCGGCATCCCTGCTGCCAAACGCCGCAACTCCCAGTTTGACTGCACTGCGATGAGGGTGGGACCACGACGCTCCTCCTGTGAACAGCAACAGACATCAGCAATTTAGTCACATGAACATAATTAGTCAGGTCTGCATATGTAATCATCAGCAGATAGTATCTAATAGTGAGTAAAAAGTGGGTTACCTTGTAGTTTAGCAGTATGCGTTGCAGTGCACGGTAAATAGCCTTTGCATCGTTTTCAGCTCGGACCTCAAAATTGTGTTTCTCTGGAGGTAGGAGCTCCTCACTCGTCTTCTCAAGGAGGGCAGTGCGTTCAGCTGTGTAGAGGTTAGTGAGGTTGGGCATCTGGTTGCTTCTGACCTTAAGAGATAAAATAAAGACAGACCAACTGAGAAGGGAAGGGATGTGTCAGTGTTGATATGAAAACTGCTTCTCCTTTGGGAAAAAACAAACTGCACTCTGGAACGCTACTATTAGGCTTTCTCTGATAGCTGCCATCCATTTCTGGAGATCACTAACTAAACAAGATGTGAGTGAAAACACAAACATGATGACAGAGGAAGAAATAAAAAAAAAATCTATTATTCTTACTGTGTCCAGGACAAAGATGCTGGCTTTGCGCTGAGAGGGGATGAACAGGCCAAACAGAGCTTTGTGACCCTGACTGTGATGATACAGGTACATGTGACGAACACTCCCTGGGCAGACAGGAAACACAACACTGACTTGAAAACTTGTTACAGATAACAACGTTCATAAACAGGACGTCATGATAATATCAGGCTGAATATTAAGCTACAGAAAGAGCATGTGATCTTTTTGTCATAGATGACCAATGGGGAGACAGATCTTACCAGGTTCCAGGTAGCTGAACTGGGCTAGAGATCTCATCTCCAGATGCTCTAGATCAAAAGTGTCAGCCTCCCTGCCAGCCAGATCCCTCATGATGTGTTTACTGACCATACACACACATCCGAGCTGCACCAGTGCACGAAACAGCAACGGGACCTTAAATAGATCAATTGCACAGAAGTTAAATTTACAGACACACGCAAAGAGCATCATGAGTGATGTTATGAAACTCCTGCTGGAGGATACATATACTGTGTATGACACCTGTGTTTCGTAGACTCCTTCAATGTCCGGGGCAGACAGGTCAGCGTTGATCTCATTGATGTGCTCCTGGTACATATCCTCTGGTACACAGTACTCATACAGGTAGTACACTGCGTTGGAGCGTGGCAGCATGCGGTTCACCTGAAACCCCAAAAATGTGGTCAACATTTTATGAGAACACATTTACAATAACTGAGGATTTTTACTGTTTTTGTCTTTACTGCATGCCTTTTTGTATGTGGGTCCTTCCTCCTGTTTTGGGACTTTCTGATTGACATAGAAGACTCGTGGGATGTTGAGCTTCATGCAGTGGAGATCATGTCCGATCACAGCCCACAATTTGTAAAGACCAGGGTGACTGGTCTCTGCAATCTGAGAGGATCAGGACACCACATGAGAAGATTAGAGGGATTTTGTCATTTCTGAAATTTGAGGATGATAATGGGTTGACTTTGCCCCACCTGCACAATCTGCCATGGCATGTCTAAGATGCTGCGAGCTGTTCTGCGGAGAAAGTTCCCCAGGCCAGTGGAAGGGCCATCCCTGATCACTCCTCCCCCTACGGGCTGAGCTTCACCATCCATCAGCCTCCTCCTCTTCTTCCTCTCCTTCCTCTGTCTCAGCTGCAACTCCCACTTCTTCTTGTGGTAACGCAGCCACACTAGACTGTCTTCCTGCACACAGATACAACTAACTTTAGGAAAGTTCTGCAATATATCTTTGGGAACACAGGAACAATTTTCTGCATCATTTCCAATATATTAAGACATCATTAGAAAAAGCCTGAAAATACGAGGTCTCAGAACAATGACAGGACACTTTGCTTTTTGCCGCTAGCTTACCCGTGTCGTTCCCATAGGCGGGGGCGGCCCCAGGATCTCTCTCCAGGACTGAGTGAGCTCCACATCCTGAGACTCCACCTGGCTGTCCTCCCCCTGAGAAGCACGCTTTCGTTTGGTGCTGATCAGGATGGCTGGCTGCAGAGGTTTGGCTGGCATCCCAAAGTCCTCTATGTCTGCAGCTTGGCCTGCTTCAAGAGGCTGATGGGCCACCTGAGAGGGAAGAGAAGAAAACAGGCATCAGGGTGGATGAGTGGATGGACTGGTCTTTAATGAGAGGAAGCTTAGCTTGATAAACACATCACTGTTTCTTAATAAAGCAGTGAATCTCTAAAATGCGCCATGTAGCAGTGGAAACTGTGTGGACAATTTGCTTTGAGGTGAACCAACCTGTCTCTTGCCCTCACTGGTGAACAGCTCACTGATTTTCTTTTGCTTATAGATATCATTTTTCTCCAGGAGTTTCTTGTGAAGCCAGTCAGGGTGCCGCACTCTGGGTACCGGATTCTTCACCTGATAACAATTAACAATTAAAGTCATATCTGTTTATCAGGCTAGGTAGACTGAGAGACCAATGCAATGTGCTGCACTTTTACCTGTTGAAGGGCTGCAGGGATGGTGATGATCTTCTGTACGGCGCTGCCCAACCTCTCTATGTAATAACTCCAATCGAGGATCTGAAAAGGCCCCCAGTGGAAATGTGTGAAAGTCAGAGCAAATCCACAGAGTAAAAAAAAGCTAAATGCAAACACATTAAATGTTTTCTTCTAAACTCACAGAGCGGATGTCCAAGTCATGTAAGCTGGGCATCTTCAACCACTTACGAAGGAAATGCTTCTTCACACTGGGCTCTGCCTGGAAGATGGCCAGAGGAATGGCTCTGATGGAGAGACACATTAATTCATTAATGATAAATATAAAGCTTTTACTTCAGATAATATTACAAAGAGCGTATTCTCCACAGACATTCAACATTGGCAAAGCAACTCTGACCTCATCTTTAATCTATCAAATTAATAACCATGACTGTTTGTTTTCCAACCAAGTTGTTTATTTGTTTTGGTTGTAGCCTTACTGGACATCTAACAGCATAGATATAGATGGAAAAAAAGGGATGGAGACAGAATGACATGAAACACAACTATCAGACAATCACCAGACAACGGAGTCAATGTGGAAACAACATCTTTTATACAGTTTATACACTATGTTTAAGAATATCCACTGTAACAGTAATAAATGCTTATTGTCCCACCTTTCTGTGACAGGTGAACCCTCTGGTTTTCGGGAGATGATGTAGCGACAGCTCAGTCCAGCATCTTTCACCATTTGGTCTCCCAAGAACTCGGCCAGTCTCTTAGCTGTGCTGATAGAAGTGGACTTCTGCTCTCCATAGTCCTCCAGCTTCCTGGACATCGAGCGATTTTCTGAGATAAGTTCAAACAGCTCCATGTCTGGCATGTTGGCAGCCTGCGAAACCAAAGAAATAAATCAATTCTTTGTGAAGAAGATATTAAACATTTTGAATGAACAACAAATAACTTGTAATACTGCAGTGTCAGTTTTATCAGCTTGTTTTTTTTTTTACCTTGCTGTACAGAACATCCAGCCAATAGTCGGCCACTTTGGCCACAGAGGCGTACACCTCCTCCAGAGTGGTACCTTTGAGGAAAGCCTCAAACACTGAGGACTGAAAAATCTTGATGAGCTGGAGCTCTCCTCGTCTCTTCACTTCAAAGCCCTTCAGCTCAGCCAGAGAGCCGTCCTCATTAAACACAGCATACCTAAAACGAAATGAACGACCTCCATTATGATCACATTCTAATGTAAACCTTGGCTCTTCACTGGTGTTAGCTCAAAACATAAATACCTTTTCTTCAGCTTCTTCCCTTCCTCCTTGGAGGCAGGCAGGATCATGGCCAGGTACGGTCCGTCCACCTCGAAGAAGATGCTGTTCTCTGACCTGGTGCTGTAAGTGAGTGACGCAGGGTCGACCAGCTCATGGTACTGATCGTTGGTGAATCCCTCCTTCACCAAGATGTTCAGCATGGCCCCTGGGTATGAGATGGTCACTTTGGGCTTCTTCTCATTGCTTGTTTTCACCACAAAGTTCTCAGGGAAGGTGTTGGGCAGGACACACCAGATACCATCAGTGTCCAACTCGAGGGGCCTCCTGAGAAGCCAAACACGTGAAAAAACTGATGAATGTGAAATGTATTGCAGTGTTTTTCAGGTCACATATTGGAATGTTTTTCATTTCAGCAGACAAGAACAAATTGATGTTGATCAGTTTGTAGCCAATTCAGTCTGAACTCTGACCTGCTACTGAAATACAAGCAGTAGGTGCAAAAGTATAAAAAATAGTACAGCAGGAGCTGGTGACAAGACAAATGTTAAAGAATCTGCTGGTGGAAGACTGTGGATCCCTTCTAAACACATCTTTCCTGAAAATATCTATGATGAGCATCTCTTTATCAATTCAACACTCACCCTATCTGTTCGATGAGCTCTCTGGCCTGGGTGATGATGTTGGCTCCGGTGTAGCACACGATGCCGGCCATCTCCATAGAGTACCAGCGCGCTCTGATGGAGACACAGAGGCAACACAGACAATGGGTCCACAGCAGAGTGCTGCTAATGACTGAGCACTGACTGTGTCAGTACAAGGATATTTGATGACTTATCTGACACCTACCCTTTCCTCATGACATAGCCGTAGAAAGAATTGAGAATACACTTGTGAGCCAGCTGAAGAGAATCATACAGGATCTCCATGTTTTTGCAGCGCTTTATCTCAGCAGCGTCTCCGCTGTCCTGCGCTGCTGATAATTTCTTCTTCCACACCTTGAGCACAAAAAAAAGTGGATGAGTGACAGCCAAAGTGCTCAAAACTTAAGGGGAAAAATATTGTGTAATAAAAATTTGTAATAAATTTAAAATAATGTACAACATGGGGGATATTTGTTATTTTAATTACTGGAAATTAAAAATCATACCTTGTGGAGTCCTTTGAATTCATAACGGCGATCTCTGAAAGCTCTCACAGTGTCAACATAGAAGGAGTTTTCTCTCTGACAGATGGTGGTGACTCGCTCCTCACGCCTGGTGACATGAGTCTTCTTGTAGGCCCTCTTACAGTAGTCTGAGACAAACATGACACATGCTCAACTCTGCTTTTTGCAACCAAGAAATTAGAATTCTTATAACCAAAAACTAAGGAGCCAAAAGTACCTGCCAGACGTTTCTTCTCATGTTTGGCTTGCTCCTCCCTGTTGAGATTGTGGAAAGCCCGGGGCGGACCATTGGGGAAAAACGGTGGGAACTTCTCAGACTCAAGTTGCTGTTGGATGCGGTGGAACTCACTGCGGCTGGCAGGCACTGCAGACAGAGGCTAACTTTACTGGTTCAAAACCACATTAACCCCTCCTCATGATAGGAACAAAATTACACAATGTTAACTCACTGATTTCCCCTCTCCATTGCCAGGTCATCCTTCTCTGGCAGGTGGCCCCAGGCTTGTTAAAGTCACAGGCAGCACAAGTGGCCTCATCAACCATAGCAGATGGCTGTAAAAGTAGAGAGTAAAGGATTGAATTCCACTTCAGTATGTTTTAAACTGTGCTTATTTAGTTTGATTTTTCATTTACCTGCAGGCGGTTGGTGAGGATGATATTGGGGTACATCGCCCCGACGTCCAGATGGTAGATGAGGGGGCATTCAATCCTGTTTGGGACTTCCTTCAGGGAAGTCAGCTTCATTTTGATCTCCTCGCAAACCTGTGTTTTATATTTCAACCTTTCAAAATAAAGAAACATCCATCCATCCATTATCTACCACTTATCCTACATAGGGTTCATGGGGGGTCTTAGAGTGAAAGGCAGGGTACACCCTGGACAAGTCACCAGTTCATCGCAGGACACAGAGACAACCACTCACACTCACATTCACACCTAGGGGCAATTTAAATCAGCCAATTAACCTAATCCCCATGCATGTTTTTGGATGGTGGGAGGAAGCCGGAGTACCCGGGGAGAGTCCAAGCGGACACAGGGAGAACATGCAAACTTCACCAGAAAGGCCCCCAGGACTCGAACCCGGTAACTTCTTGCTGTGAAGTGACACTGCTAACCACCGCCCATGGAGAAACCTATGAAAAAAATAAACACACTGAGAAAAAAGTCAACATACCTCATTAAAGTTGGTGACTTGCTCCAAAGGGATTTTCTCCTCTTCCTCAATGGCGTGACGCATCGTCTTCTCAACTCTTTGCATCAGAAAGTCAAATGCAGCTGGGTTCTGTCAACACGCCAGACCAAAGTGTCACGTTAGAAGGCTTCAAAAAGCAGTAAAGCAAAAACCAGGTGGTAAGGTGAACGGAGACGTACCATCTTGAACCGGCAGGGGATGTCACTGCGGAATACTCCAGACTCCAGCGCCTCCACGTGGCCGCCCACGTAGGTCTCAGAGTCCATGACGTGCCCGTCATCTGTCAGCTTGTTGAACACCTGCTCCTGCTTGTTGGGGAAGACAATGTTGGCATGGAAGGCCTGCACCATGAGCAGAGCTTCACACAGAGTCCCTGAGCCTTTACGCAGCACCTGAAAGAAAAGTATGGCATTATTATCAAAATACATCTTATATTTTGAGATTTCACATACAAACACACACAAAAGACAAACCTCATCAGGCTCCATGGGGATGATGGTGCACAAAGCGAAGATGAATGGATGAACATATTTCATGTACAGGTAATAGGTGGCCACAGCATCGGACACTGAGTAGGTGGCTAAAGTCTAACACCAAAAAGAGAAAAACAAAAATATTATTGAAATTTCAACTTTCAAGTGGAAAAAGTAATTTTCTGAGCTGTAAAAACCTGAGTTCTGTACCTGAGGCTCCTCAGTTGCCATGCGGCACATCTCCTCTGGGTCCAGCTCCACTGGGTCGTAGCCCAGTTTGGCCTTGGCTGCTGCTTTCAGATTGTGACTTCCCACCGGCAGGTAGCTGTCTCTCTTCACCCACCTGACACAGAGGAGAAGCAGGTTGGAAGGATGATGTTAAAAATCAATTCATCTGAAATTAGTGTGATACATTTTGAACAATGTCAGAGGGGTGCAAACCTCAAACAGTCCATGTGGATGGCTTGAGTGGACTTGTATTCTCCCTGGTTATCCTTTTGGAAACCGATCTCCCTGTACATGCTCAGTCCATGGAGGGCAGCCCGAGTCTCAACAAAAGGCCTTGAAAGTGTAGAAAGTGGGAGAAGTGAGAGATTAAACATCATTAGTGAAACTATTTGTTTTAGAAATAGCAAAACAACAAGCTCACCAGTCGAAAAAGTCTCCGTTGTAGGTCACAAAGATGTTTGGCTTGGTCTCTTGAACATGATCAAACCACCTCTGAATGAGAGCCGCCTGCAGCCAAAGACAGGTTAGCATGTTAATCATATGTTAATCTGATGTGTTCAGAGAGCATTACAGTTAAACACAGAATGCTTCAGTCTTTATTTACACTGTAGCAGATCTACCTCATTTTCCTCGTTGAAGACTGTGAAAGGACCTTCATATTCAGGTTTGGGAGTGAACTCAAAATCTTCAATGTTCTCAGAGACAATCTCTCTATTTGTGATTAAAAATCCCTTTAAAACGAAACAAATGGTTAAAGTTAGTGACACTGACACATGTATCAAGAACAGAACGATACAGATTATGAATACAATGCACCTGTCCATCAATCATGTAGGAGATCATCATAATCTGATCGGTCTCTGCGTCTGGGAATTTCAGTGGCAGTTTGGTGGTCTCAATGTCAAAAGCCAAAACAACAGGGTCCTTTAAAATAAAAGAAAAAAGAAAAAAGAAAAGATGCTTTATTGAAGTCACTGACATTAACCTGAATAAGACAGATCCCATGTTGCGACATAAGTAATAAAATCCTCATACCGGCCGCTCGACAAGATCATCTCTGCGTACAATCTCTGGTGGGTAAGCGCTGCCTCTGTATCGAACATTAAACCAGTGAGCCTGAGCAATAAAGACAGTAAAGATCAGAACATAGAGAATGAGCATCTTCTAACACTGGGAGGACAGAAATCCATCTTTACCACATGGATCTTGAGGTCGATGGACAACCGTACATGATAGGGCACGTCATACTCTCTCATGTCCACTATGTTGTCTAACTGGTCTGAAATACTCTTTAAGACCCCCTCTTCATCAGCGGAGGTCACACCGCCACCTGATAAGGCACTGTAAGAACCAACAAAGGCATCAGCAGATCAGGAGTAAACTGGAAATAACAGTTATTAAAAACTAATGGGACTGGCGGTACCTTGATAACATGGAGGTGTAGGTGTCATTGGACTGCTCCCTCTCTCTGTTCTTGCGCACTGCTGGGGAGATCTCACGCTTGACCTTGATGAGGTCGTCCACTGTGCTGAACGACAGCTTGATGTAGCTTCTCTTCAGTCCAACGAGATGGTTTGGCTGAGGAGAACAGAATAGATCGACGTGCTTGTGTGCTTGGAGGGTATTTTTAATGTGGTTATTGGGTTCAAATGGTCTTCTGTGGCAGCTTTGATTTTCCTTGTTTGATATGAAACACTTTTTTAGAGACACTAAAAACAAAACCCTCACCAGGTCCAGGTCCTCTTTAAGGATGACTTCAAGCTTCGCCACCTTTCCTTGAAACTTCCTCGACAAGTATGAGATAACTTCTCTCTCACAGTTCTGGAAAAGAAGTCATCTTTAAAGAAAGAGTTGTTGAACGTAATTACATGGCATAAGAGGACCCAGACGGCTGATTTACCTTTCTGGTAGCAATGTAAAAATATGGCTTGAATGGAAGGGCCACCTGCAGACAGGAGGGATATGTTAGTGCAGAGGAAAGGCTGAGGTGTCTGCACATTTGATGTTTATGTTATTACAAAATAACAGGAAACACACCTTAAACTTGCTTCCATCTTCCTGTATGAAATAATAGTCCACAGCACTGATCATCCTCTTGTCATCATCCAGGATCTCAGTCTAGTAACAGAAAAAGTGCCACTTTTATCATCACCTTTCCCGATTAAAAAAAGAGAGACTGACAAGAAAAAGACACCACAGCCAAATCCTGTAGATATGTTGTCAAACAAAGTTTATAAATTTGGCTTGCTGACTTATCCATATCTTGGATAAACTGATCGTGAAGGGTGGATTTGACACGTAATTTCTATAAAAGTAGAGATCCACAGCAACCTGGTCTAACTGTACAATGACCACTGACAGGTGAAGTGAATAACATTGACTATCTCTTTATCATGGCTCCTGGGATATATAAGGCAGCAAATGAACATTTGCTGATGCAGGTGGGGAGTGAAGGCTGGTCCTGTGGTCTGATCCAACAGACCAGAAAAGATAACACTGGTTCTGATAGAGAGGATCAGATACCACAGCACACCTTCAGGGGTCAGGTTCAGGGCTGTTGTGGCAACAAAGAGGGACCAACACAAAACTAGGCAGGTGGTCATAATGTTATACTTGATAGCATAGTGTACATAGCATAGCATAGCATAGCATAGCATACTTACAGGGTGCATGTTGATCAGCCAGCCTGTTTTCTCCCCCGGCTCCTTCATCCTGTCGAAACCGAAGCGGGCGTCCATCTCGTCGGTGAACTGGCTGCGCTCCAGCCGCTTGAGGGCCGACGACCCATCGTCCCTGGTTCAAACATTACAGCCACATTAGAGCCCATATCACTGGTGTGAAGGAAGCAGCTAGTCTGACAGGTGAAGCTACTCACTGGTTGTCCTGGTCTCCTCCTCCTTGTCCCCGCTCCGCTTTGTACCGTCCACTGTTCTGAAGAACCATCTTCTGCTGAGGCTCAACACGACGTTTACTGTGTACCAAACTTCCTGTAGAGCAGCATTTGAAACAAACTCAGCGTTACTGTCAAAGCTTACTCCTGTCTCTTTTTTCTCCCTCACTGTCTGTCACTGACTGTTTTCTGATTTTGGCGCGTTCCTGTTACCGCGAGATCTGCGCAGAGCGGAAGAAAAACAAAGATCGTCTCTTAGAAACACGAGTCACTCAGATTAAGACTAAGGTTTAATAAACCTTTATTGACATTGTTACAGTGGCAATGTGGATAGTGCAGCAACATAACACAAGGGCCTTTATAAAAAAATAGAAGTAGTGAGAGAAGTAATTACATGGACTGAGTGGAAAAAATGTGAGAAGGTAACAAGGAAAACAACAGTATCTTAGAAAATTATGTTCAGGACTGAAGGACTGTTGTAAATAGTCATGCATCACTGCAATTATTATGATTCATCCTCTGGGAGCCACAAATGTCTTTACAGAATTTCATGGTAATCATCTAATATTTGTTGAGATGCTTACGTCTGTACAAGGTCTATAAATTACTGGCAAACCGTTTCAGTTTTAAAAGGTTCTCGAACAAAATTTGGTCTATTTTGATGGGAAAGTTTAAATAATTTGACAAGGAATGTTTCTTGAAGCCGGAGTGAGAGTCTGATTTTCCATCCAAATGTATCAGTGTTTAGCTGACAATCAGGTGCACAACTTCCTGGGGGACAGTGACTGTCTGCAGCACAACACTGACATCTCATGGAAAAGCAGATGTGCTAACAAGTCTGAAATTTAATGAAGGGTGTGTTTCTGGTGCTCTGAAATATGCTGTATATTTTGGCTCACAAACAAAGTATGGATCAACAATGTGAAAAACAGAGTTAAAGTATAAGTACAATGTAATGTTCTGAATTGTTCTTAACTTGATTTAGGTTTAAAAGTGACTCTGTCCTTTTTTCAAACGCACAATGCATCATTTCTGTTTATGGTGGAAAGTATAATAAGGCTGATGTCCTGAGAAGGAAGTAAACAATGAGTGATGTCTAAATAAGAAGCAGACTGCATTGACCGCAACATGAGTCTCCTTTCTCTTGGACAGACAGCAGTTCAAGGTCTGGACATCAACCTGGAGACCTACAGGTACCTGGGTGTTCACCTTAACAATTAACCAGATTTGTTTCATAACACAAATGTCCTGTATAAGAAGGGCCAAAGTTGTCTCCACCTGCAGAAGGAGAGTGAGGTCCTTCAGAGTTTGCAAGACACTTCTCAAGTCTTTTTATGACACTGTGGTGGCGTCTGCAGTGTTTTATACAGTGGTCTGCTGGGGAGGAGGAGGGAGCACAGAGAGGGACGGGAAGAGACTGAAGAGACTGGTCGGGAGGTCCAACTCTGTCCTGGACTGCTCCCTGGACTCCATAGAGGAGGTGGGTGAGAGAAGGATGTTAGCAAAGCTCACCTCCATCACAGACAAATTTCCTCCAAAGGAGGATGAATAAAACTGCAGCACACTGCTCCCTTGGGCTAAAGGATGGCTTAAATAAAGAAAACATTTCAAGAGCGTACATGTGTATATATATATATATATATATATATATATATATATATATATATATATACATTTCTGTCATTTGTCATGAAAATACATAACAATAACTAACTGCACTAATTTGCACAGCAAATTTTCACTTTTTATACTTCATGTCTATAGACTTAATAGTACCAATACATTGTATTTATTATTTAATTTGCCATTAAAAATATTTGTTTAGTACATTCTGTGAATATTAATTATTTTTATTATTTATTCTATTAATTCGTTACTGTTGTTTATTGTTTGTTTCTTACTATAATTTTTTACGCTGCTGTAACAAGTGAATAAGAAACTATTCAATTCTTTTTTTTCAATGGTCATTGCTGTTAGCCACGTTTCTAACTACAGAGTGATACGTCGACATGATTATATACGATCTTCGGGAAAGTTATGTCCTTCCTGGGAGGAGCTTTTCCTACACATTAGTGTTATTGGGAAAGCACTTAGCGTAGCGACGTTTTTCACTGACGTCACGTCGTGCGCCGACGTTGGTGCATACGTCACACGGAGTGTTTAACAACATGAGAGGCTCTCGTGTTTTAACAGCTTATTGCGAACAAATATATCCTGCAATATTTTCTTTTGAAATGCATGTTTAATTGAAAAAAATATACTCACATTTGTGGTGGTCTTTTGCAGAGCCATTTTTCTTAACTTTGGTTGAGTTCGCAAGGACTCGTGGGTAATTTCTTCCACCACTATGTTTCGAGTCCCCATCTGACCTCCCTCCGATTGAAGGGGTGGTTTTAAGGGATGATAAGCACTTCCTCTCGCTGTTGAAAGCAATGGGACACACTACCCCTACACGTGAACGCGCAAAACCGAGGGGCAAAACGAGTGGAAGTAGTTGAAATGAGACAGGGCCACTGTGATTTTCTGCTCCTGTCATGACGATCATTTCAACCCTAAAACCTAAACAGCGGAGAGGTTTCACTCTGTGACCAGTTTGCTGAGATTACAGACAGTGAGTAAAAAGAGTTTAGTCTGAATTTATGAAAAATAAAATGCGCTTTGGCTGTCAGCTAACTCGGTAGCCACTGCTGCTGCAACAACAAGTGCTGTCCGTTATCTGGTGGTGAGTGTCTTTAAATGACATGGTGTATTTTTACACCTGAATGCTGTTTTAAAGTTGTTGTTTTTTTAAACTTAAACCTGTGGTGTGTCTCACTGACACAACTTTATGACAGGTTTATTTTCTCGTTGAGTGAATAATATTAAATATTGTTTGTTTTTTTGTTTTGAAACTTTTTGGATTATTTTATGTCATGTAAGATGAAACCTTCCCTGTGTTAGGAGCACAGTGCTCTGGTGTGTTTGGCTCAGTCTGCAGGTGATAAGCCATGTTTAGTTACATTTTGTGTACATTTGATAGTCGGTTGAGGTCAGCATACCTTCATCCACTTATTATTCAGTGGAAAAAAACAACTTCAGTGCAAGAATGAATAGCTTCTAGAGGAATATTTGGAAAAGTTTGACCCATGACATGAAAATGATGTTTTATGGAGAAATTCTCTATAAATGATCCTGAATATTGTCTCATGTGAAAAGTGATGGCTCAGCCTTTCTTTTGTTTCAAAGTAAAAGTGGCTCCAGAGGAAATTTGCTTCCATGTTTCTGTATTGAATGTCTTCACCTGCAGGACATATATATATATATATCTATATATATATATATATATATATATGATTTTATTTGAACGACAGACTCAAGCTGACATGAGGAATCCATATTTGTTTCACACAGATTTTTTTTATTAATATATCCTTATTTTTTTGTAGGTATTTCTGTGCCTTAATACACTTATTAATGCTATTTGTGTGGGTGTCTCCTCACCCTTCACTCCCTCTGTGCTGAACTTTACCCCACATGAAGCCGCCACGCTTGGCTCTCATGGCAGCTGCTACAGACAGGCTGTTTACTGGACACTGGCCTGCCAGGCCCTATTAGTCTAGTTCACTTTTTATTTACTGATAAGACCTAAAGGACTTTAAACTGAGTATGAAAAAAAGCTTTTCTACCGGGTTTCTATCTGTATTTTTGGGTTTTTATGTCTAACCTGCAGACCGTATCTTGCAGCTCCCCTCAGAGGGCTGCTGACCTCTGATCACCTCAACTGAAGTTTCTCCAGACCAGAATAAGTTTCCTCATTTCATTTTGTAAAGAGCATAACCTCTCTTAATTGTAGTCCAGCTGATGAATTATATATCAACATTTTTTTTTACAGTTGAAAACTTATCACTGCTCTTGATAACAATCAGTCAAGCAATACTTTGTTTTAATGCCACAAAAACTGTTATTATATGGGGTGTTGGATCACTTATGATGTATAGATGTTACTGTCACCTCTCATCTGACTTATAATGTCCACTTTTCTCATGTTCCAGTCTCAGGAGGATGTCTCTGAATGTTCCAGTTTGCAGTTTTGGGATTAATTGTATGGATATTCTTGCTACTGTGGAGGATTAATACCAGGGCGGTAGTGATGCCCGGGGAAAGAGAGGACTCTCCGTCTGGCTGTGGTTCACCTGCAGCCGAGGAGGACATGTCTGCTACACAATCCCCTCCTCCAGCAGGATATTCCCCACCAACAGTTCCTACTAGCTCAACACACAGTGCCTCTGAAGTTAGAACGACGGACACAGAGACTCAGCAGGCGTCCTCTGAGGTACGCTCATCAAAGCCGTCGCTGCAAACGAACAACCAGAAAACTTCCAAAACCAAGGCACCGATGCTCAGCTCAGGGCAGGAGGCGAGGGAGCGCCTCAAGTTCATTCTGGGAGCATCGGAGGACAACTCTTCAGACGAGGAACCTCTGGTCACCGAAGCGGTCACCAAACCTCCAAGCGGTGCTTCTCAACCTCCGACCTCAGCTCCCAGCTCTTCTCCTCAGCAGGCAACATCTGCAGCACTGCAGAGCAGCTCCTCAGGAATGAAGTAAGACCTTTTTCTTTTTTTAGTCCACTTCATGTCAGCTGGGGTGTGTGCTCTTCTTTAGGTCTGGTAGAGGATGTTCTGTACTGTATGTCACTGGGCGGCGTGCCATTATCCTCCATCTTGTCCTGTCTCCATGTGCTGAGTTGACCTGCGTTATTGTCACATGCCAAGCACCCCCAGCTCTATTATTGGAACAAGACACCAGATGACTTTGGGTAGCGTGACTGTCGGTCACAACACAGCAAACAAACTTTTACTTCTACCAACAATTTTTATTCTCAATCCTTTTTTTCACGGTCTGCATATTGGAGTTATTTTTACACTCAGAGATGGTATATGATATGATCGTGGGTCAGAGGGGTTGTTTGGTGCACACATCGCCATGCTCAGCTGGAATGACTTAGAGGCAGAAAGCTATGTGTGCTAGCAGGAAGCATCATGAAGGGGAAAAAGGTCAGAGACACTTTATTATAACCATCATTTCTAAATGGTAATTTGATAGCTAATAATTAAATGATAATTAATAATCTTTACTAATCGACTAATGACTAATGCTGTATGCTGTATTATTTTATTGTAATATTTATTTTAAATTGTTAGTTTACAAATTATATTTTGTGTCATAGTTGATGAGCGACAATAGAAACTATTAACCATTTATTCTGGCACACGTAACATTTTATTTACTGTATTAAATTCTTGTTAGTCATTGTCAAATGATTTGTAAAGATTACAGAGATGGACCAAAGAATAATTATTAACAATCAATTATTGTTAACCAGGACAACCAGTGAGTAACAAACGATAACTATCGGTCTAAATAATGATTATACATGCTTTAAAGTCATTATTATCAATTTAACAAGGTAATCATCAGTTTTAACTGTATAATAGCCATCCAAAATGTTTCCAGATAGTTTGTTGTTAAAAATATCTCTCTCTGTTTACATTCATATATATGTTACATTCTTTGAAGGATTACAAATAATATCTTAAGCTTAACAAATACTGTGTATGTATAGTGTAGAAAATGTAATGTGTGTAACAATAAACTATTAAAATGGCAAATTGTAGCATTATTAATAATAAGTAAACATTATTATCATCATTGTTTATCAACAAATATCTATTGCTTAAGTTAAATTAACTATCAATTTGCCATTTATAAATGCTAATTGTTAAAAAGTATTATCACTGATTATTTTCAGTCTTTCTTTGTCCAAAACATCAGCTCCAGATTTTGTCAGCTTTCTTTTCAAAATGAAGCACAATGAAGTTTTGTTCTGTGCCTCTTTGTATACTTCGAAGAAGCCGCCTGTGATCTGTCACAGGGGATCTGAGATCATTTGCTGCAAAAGTGGGAGGAGAGGAGGGAGGGAGCACATGAGAGGAAGCACTTAAGAGAGGTCTCTTTGTTTTGGTCTTAGTTTTCAAAATCCATTTTCACTACCATGAATGGTCGTAGCGTAGGCCGCATGATGGAGGAGAAGGGTTGTCAAGGTCTCAACTCATATGTCTGAGAAGGTAAGTGTTGTTAAAAATTTGTCCGTTCTTTGTGATGTTGTACTTCAGCTGCACTGTTATTGTTTGTGGCTTTCACATGCATCATGGTGCAGCTGCAGAAACATGCATAATACAAAATCCAGAGTACAAAGCAGAGAAGATACCGTTCATAGCAACTTCTGCAGACATGTTTGTGAGCTGGGAGGGCCATTAGAGTGGCTACACTGGTGTTACATAACTGAACACAGCTTGTCTTGGAACATGAGGAAATAAAAAAAACAAAACACTCTGACGGTTTGTACCCTCTAGAGGAGGAAATCTAGAGGTGCAAAAAAACGAGCCACAGTACCTTCAGAAGCAGCAGCAGCCAACAAGCTTTACATGTTTATAAGTGGACATTCACTGTTAGTTCTGTGTGAAAATAAACTCCTGCCTCGTGCCCTGCAAAAACATCAGAAAGTGGATAAGAGGTTATCAAAAAGTAGCTCAATAATATAGTGCAACCAGTATTTCCTGAGCAATGCAGGGGTTAAGTTTAAAGTTCACATTGTCTCTGATAGAATTGCATGTCAGGTTCATCATATCGCTCACTGATGCATCTCTGTGATATCTGAACATAAGACAGATTTTTTTATGAAGTGGTTTGTGGTGCAACTGCAACAAGACTTTGGAATGAACCAGGTATGAATCAGCTGATAATTATGGCACATGAAATTATCTATAGTTAGTATTCTTATTCTATGTGTTATAATGCTGGTGTTGTTTGAAATATAAAGGATTTCAATCTTTCAAGAACCAAGTAGTCAAACAGTAAACCAGATGAGATGATCCACTCTTGTAGTTTAAAAATGATCTTGTGATTTTAAAAACTCCTGCAGCTGTTTTCAGTTATTTGATTAGATGATTGCATTGACATTGACTCTCCAGGGAGCTCCATCAATAATCATTATCACTGACTACTATGTAGAAATAACATTATCTCTTTAAACCACAGTAAACAAGAAGTCTGTAGGTCGATGCCAGCGAACCCTATAATCTCAAATAAGATGATAATGAGTTTTGACTTTTTTTAAAGATGCTAGCAATAAAGCCAATGGAAGCAACACATCAGCTGCCAGATACCAAAAAGCTGACCTGAGATCTTTTAAAATATATTTTAATATATGTTTTATCAGTTGTTTTTCTACTGCAGCTGCTGGAAATGATCTTGTACATGTGTTAAGGTAAAGGTCTTTGAATGCATCGTGCTGATGAGGCATTTACGTTTTATTGTCTCTGATTATCAGATAAATAGAGGCACCAAGAGTGACAGCTGAGACACAGAACAGAATGTTTTCTTGCGATTGCACTTTTTTTCCATGAGTTATTTTCTATGAAGAGCAGTTCAGCTGTACTGTTTTGAAGATAAGGTCAGAAATTAATGGGCTGGTCCATAATCTGCCTTTGCTTATTGAGGCTGAACTTTGCTTTTTGATTTTCAGTGCCGTTGCTCCTTTGTTGTTGTTGAAGCTTCACATGAAGGACGATGTGAAGCCTGCAGCTAACGGTGATCTTTCCTCTGCAGGCCGAGCATGTCTGGTCTTCACTTTGTGAAAAAAGGACGTGAACACAGAAAGATGGATCTACAGAGGGACTTCACCGTGGCCTCTCCTGCTGAGTTTGTCACCCGATTTGGTGGCAACCGGGTCATCGATAAAGTAAGAGTGACAGTCCTTATATTTTTCAATCTCTACATTTTATATCTCAAGTGACTTTTGCAGCATGTCTGTCTTTCTTACGGCTACACAAACGCTTTGTGTTTCTGTTACAGGTGCTAATCGCTAACAATGGCATAGCTGCAGTCAAATGTATGCGCTCTATACGCCGCTGGTCCTACGAAATGTTTCGTAATGAAAGGACCATCCGTTTTGTCGTCATGGTTACCCCTGAAGACTTGAAAGCTAATGCAGGTACTTTATCGGTTTCATTATTAGTGTTATTGTAAGTCAGCTGTTTGACCAAGAAAGTGATTCCCTTCAAGCCTGTACTGAAAAATGGATTATCAATTGTCATACATCGCTCTTTTCCCTCACAGAATACATTAAAATGGCAGACCATTATGTGCCTGTACCCGGTGGGACCAACAACAACAACTACGCCAACGTAGAGCTGATAGTGGACATCGCTAAAAGAATCCCAGTGCAGGTGCTCTTCTCCATTTATGTGAACAACAGTGAGCTTTCTGGCTTTTATCCTCTTGTCCCTTTGACCATGTCTACCTGTTTAAAGAATATTCTGAGAAATAACATTAAAATGTGTCTGTGTGCGTCACTATTAACAGGCCGTGTGGGCTGGCTGGGGTCATGCCTCAGAAAATCCCAAACTGCCTGAGCTGTTAGACAAAGCAGGAATATCGTTTTTAGGTAAAAATCTGGTTTGAAACAACAGAATTTTCACATATTTATTTTTATTTTGTTGATCTGCGCCTGTGTCAGATCTCACTGTTAAGCTACTGTTTATCTTTCAGGGCCGTCCAGTAAGGCCATGTGGGCTCTTGGGGATAAGGTGGCTTCTTCCATCGTGGCTCAAAGTGCTGACATTCCCACGCTGCCATGGAGCGGATCAGGTGATGCTTTTCCTCCTGTGTTGTCTCACATCATGTATAGTCACACAAACCCCACTCAGTGTTTGTCAGTGTGTTTATGTTCTTATCCTGGTGTATTGTGGTGCTCCAGGTCTGAGAGTGGACTGGGAAGAAGACGACCACTTTCTGGGCAATGTGATGAGTGTTCCTCCAGAGATCTACACAAAAGGCTGTGTTCATGATGTAGACGATGGGCTGGCAGTAAGTATATTTAGTCACCTTAATCATTTTTATTCATTTACAAGAGACAAGAGAGTGTCTTTTATATTGTATGTGGTGTTTCTTTGCAGGGGGCTGAGAAAATTGGTTATCCGCTTGTTATCAAGGCCTCTGAGGGTGGAGGTGGAAAGGGTAT
This sequence comes from Synanceia verrucosa, assembly GCA_029721515.1. NCBI lineage: Eukaryota > Metazoa > Chordata > Actinopteri > Perciformes > Synanceiidae > Synanceia > Synanceia verrucosa. The sequence goes on along the minus strand of CM056551.1, from coordinate 23,397,434 downwards.
CCGGAAAGTAGAAAGTTCTGAGGACTTTGCAAGTCTCTTTAGACAGGTTTGATTTAATTTCTAACCCTGTTATACAGTTAAATTTCATATAATTCTTAAAACTTACTTGTATTTCTTTTGTTTTATTGCAGGTTCAAACAGAGGTACCCGGCTCGCCTATCTTCATCATGCAGCTGGCTCAGCATGCCAGACACCTTGAGGTTCAGATACTAGCTGATGAGTATGGGAATGCCATCTCTCTGTTTGGACGAGACTGCTCCATCCAGAGGAGGCACCAGAAGATCATAGAGGAGGCTCCTGCCACCATTGCTGCTTCCACAACATTCGAACAAATGGAACGGGTCAGTTTACGTCACTATGTGTATTTATTTTCCCCTCCCTAATTAACTTCTCCAGTTGACGTTCAGTGTGCTCTTTCTGGCTCAGTATGCTGTGCGACTGGCCAAGATGGTGGGATATGTGAGTGCAGGTACTGTGGAATATCTTTTCTCTGAAGACGGGAGTTTCCATTTCCTGGAGTTGAATCCTCGCCTGCAGGTGGAACATCCCTGCACAGAGATGATCGGAGATGTAAACCTGCCAGCTGCCCAACTTCAGGTAAAATAACAATAATTATAATAATACCAGTGGAACAAAATGAGTTTTTCTCTTACGAATGAGATTCCTTCCATTTCAACCTTGTCTCATCTGTGGTAGATTGCGATGGGCATCCCCCTTCATAGGATTAAGGACATCCGTGTGCTTTATGGAGAAACTCCGTGGGGTGACACCATGATTAACTTCGACACTCCAGACTGCATGCCAAGCCCAAGAGGGCATGTCATAGCTGCTCGGATCACCAGTGAGAACCCTGACGAGGTGGAGCTCAATTTCACCAACTTTATTCAGTTATTTTGATTTGCACCACTGACTCGCTGTCCTTGTGCTCTCTCACAGGGTTTCAAGCCCAGTTCTGGCACCGTGCAGGAGCTGAACTTCCGCAGCAGTAAAAACGTCTGGGGTTATTTCAGCGTGGGGGCGACTGGAGGCCTACATGAATTTGCAGACTCTCAGTTTGGACACTGTTTCTCCTGGGGCGAGAACCGCGAAGAAGCTATTTCGTAAGATCTTTTTTTGTTCCAACGTTTGTGTAATATCTGATCTTTAGCAATTAAACCTTTCAGGTGTCTCCTCTGAGGCAACTGCCCATGATGTAATGTGGAAATTGAAATGAGCTGCCAATGACATAATAAAATCATACAATTATGCAGTTTACTTTTGCAACTAATGCAATTTCACAAACATTATGTAGATAGTGTTAAAATCTAAGTCTTATAGGATACATGTGTTTATCAAGTGTCATATTTGCTGTGTGCTTCAGGAACATGGTGGTGGCGATGAAGGAGCTGTCCATCAGGGGGGACTTCAGGACCACGGTTGAATACCTCATAAAGTTACTAGAGACAGAAAGCTTCAGAAACAATGAGATCGACACTGGCTGGCTGGATCATCTCATTGCAGAGAAAGTGCAGGTAGGTGTGTGCCATCAGTCATTACACTGCTAAATACTTAATGACTGAATTTGTGCTTAGTTTCATGAAGTCACATCCTCTTCCTGCAGGCGGAGAGACCAGAGACTATGCTGGGTGTTGTTTGTGGAGGTTTGCATGTTGCTGATGCGAGCTTCCAAAAGAGCATGTCTGACTATCTGCATTCATTGGAAAGGTCAGTCAACACAGTCCCCTCTTATTAAGTTCTCACTACAGTTCTCACTGGTTGTTGTTTATGTAACTGACGTGTAAAAAATGTCACTTCCATAGAGGCCAAGTACTGCCTGCAGCAAGTCTCCTCAACTCTGTCAGTGTGGACTTTATATATGAAGGAGTCAAGTTCTGCCTCAAGGTATCTCCTTTATTCCCTCCACACACTCCAGGTTTGACTCTTCTTCAGTTGATAAATTGTCATCTCTGCTTCCTACAGGTTGCTCGGCAATCCCCAACAACTTATGTCATCATGATGAATGGCTCCAACATTGAGGTAGATGTGCACAGGCTGAGTGATGGTGGCCTCCTGCTGTCCTATGATGGCAGCAGCCACACCACCTACATGAAAGAGGAAGTGGACAGGCAAGACCTCCCGACTTTGTCAAATCTGGATTCATCTGTCTGTTTCTTTGTTTGACCAGTTTTTGAATTACTCTGTCCACCACAGCTACCGCATCATTGTTGGCAACAAGACATGCGTGTTTGAGAAGGAGAAGGATCCCACGGTGCTGAGGTCGCCCTCTGCTGGTAAACTGCTGCAGTACATGGTCGATGATGGAGCCCACGTCTCTGCAGGGGAGACCTATGCAGAGATTGAGGTGAATGTTGAGTTTTTGGATTTTTTTTTAGTTTTTGGTATTTTTATTAACTGGCTGCTTGCTCTTCTGTGTTTTCAGGTGATGAAGATGGTGATGACGCTGACCGTGCAGCAGTCTGGTTGCGTCCACTTTGTCAAGAGACCTGGAGCAGTTCTGCAGCCTGGCTGTGTGGTGGCACGTATAGACCTGGATGACCCCAGCAGTATACATCGGGTAAATAAGTGGAAAATCACTATTTACAGTACATAAACCACTCTCTTAACTCACTGAGTGCCAGCCGTTTATAAAACATAAAGTGCCTTGTGCCAGTGACTCTCTATTTCATCATGCAACAAATGTTTGGTTTTACCTTGTTCCATTCTTGTTTTATCAGAGGTAGAGTAGAGGCCACTCCCACCCCAAACACCACTTTTTGTCCAGAATCCGTTCGTTTTATTCTCTAATCGCGATCGTCTCCACTTCCTGCTTTGATGGTGGCATATACTGTCTCTTTGTGCTCCGACTACAACATTATTCAGAGGCTGCAGAAGACCCCGATCAGTGACCCGCTGCCAAAAAACACTTTGACATATTATTAAGTCGATGGCACCCAAGCATTGGATTTGAAATGATGTCGAAATACATTAATGGCATTCAAAAAGTTAAGTGTGCATTATAATTAATATCACTAACATTATTGTGATGTTACTGGTTTCAAAAAGTATCAGATTAGCCATTTTGGCTTAAATTTGTCAATATTTACTCATTAAAATGTTATATTGTGTGTATTTATTGTTGGTTGTTTGCCTTCTGTGTGCCATGTTTTATATTTTAATCTGTTCTACGTTCTGTCATAGGTGGAGCTCAACATGGCCACACTGCCGCCACAGCAACCGCTGCCTATCGTTGGGGAGAAGCTTCACCAGGTGTTTCACTGTGTGCTGGAAAACTTGGTTAACATCATGGAAGGCTACTGCCTCGAAGAGCCATTCTTCAGCAGCAAGGTACACAGCAGGCTTCCTGCCACTAAAACTCTTTAATAATATCAGCAGTATTAATATTCACCTGTGCATGTTCATTGTCTGCAGCTGAAACAGTGGGTGGCGACCCTCATGAAGACCTTAAGGGACCCATCGCTGCCGCTGTTGGAGCTCCAGGAGATCATGACAAGTGTGGCGAATCGCATTCCTCCCAGTGTGGAGAAAGATATCCGTAAAGTCATGGCCCAGTATGCGAGCAACATCACCTCTGTCCTCTGCCAGTTCCCAAGCCAAAGGGTGAGAAATGCACAGGGGCATTTTGCTGTGTGTGTGTGTATATATATATATATATATATACATATATATATATATATATATATGAATCTGTTTCTCTCTTCCTTTATTCCAGATTGCCAATATTCTAGACAGCCATGCGGCGACCCTACAGAGGAAGCCTGACCGAGAGGTGTTCTTTATGAACACTCAGAGTATTGTTCAGCTGGTACAGAGGTTTGTTTGTTTCCTTTTTGACAGATGCAGATTGGACTGCAGTAATACATGAAGTACAGGATAATGTTGTTGTTTTGACTAACATTGAATCTGTCTGGTCCAGGTACCGTAGTGGAATTCGTGGTTACATGAAATCTGTGGTTCTTGATCTGCTGAAGCGATACCTGCAAGTAGAGATGCAGTTTCAGCAAGGTGACATGAATACAGTGAAGTCTAAATGAGGCAGTTTCTCTAATAAATGTGGCGTGTTTGTCATAACTAACTTCATTTTACTCTTGTTCTCACTAACAGCTCACTATGACAAGTGTGTCATCAACCTGAGAGAGCAATACAAACCTGACATGAGTCCTGTGCTGGAATACATCTTCTCTCACGCCCAGGTCTCCAAGAAGAACATCCTGGTCACAATGCTCATAGTAAGGCCTCAACGCTGGCATGCAGAAATGCAAAATCCTCCAGATCTTAAGTTTCAGTGAAAGACCCTTTAATCACTGTGTAGGACCAACTGTGTGGAAGAGACCCCATGCTGGCAGACGAGCTGATGTCCATTCTGAACGAGCTCACACAGCTCAGCAAGATGGAGAACTCTAAGGTGGCTTTGAGAGCCAGACAGGTAGGATTATATATTATATTATGTCTGTTTTAAATATATTGTTTAATCATGGCTGACAGGATACCTCATGTTGGATTCAAATGATATATTTTCTGTCATAAATCTTGTTGAAATTCTCTAAAAGTTTCAAGAAAGCATGCACCTGTTGTACAGTGAGGTTATTCCATCTGTATAAACTTAATATTATATCTGCAAATAGGTCTTGATTGCCTCCCATTTACCATCATACGAACTGCGGCACAACCAGGTGGAGTCCATCTTTCTGTCAGCCATTGACATGTATGGCCACCAGTTTTGTCCAGAAAACTTGAAGGTTTGCCTTTCATGTAGATATTTAATTGTAATTAACACTTTTAGCCACTTGAATATCAAATGAATGTCTCTTTTTTATTTGACAGAAACTCATTCTCTCCGAAACCTCCATCTTTGATGTTTTGCCCAATTTCTTCTATCACGCCAATCAAGTTGTCTGCATGGCTGCCCTGGAGGTACAGTTAGTGGTGTCACACTTTGTTTCTCATACATTCTTATTTCTTAATAAGTGATAATCACTTGTTCTCTCCTGACTCTCAGGTGTATGTGCGCAGAGGTTACATCGCCTATGAGCTGAACAGCATCCAGCATCACCAGCTGCAGGATGGAACGTGTGCTGTAGACTTCCAGTTTATGCTGCCGTCGTCACATCCGAACAGGTAGAAAGATTCCTTCTCTAAAGTAGTGACACTTTATATAACACATTGGTGCCTGAATAACCAGTGAATCACTACCACTTCCAAAACATGTGTGAGCTTCCACTGATCGAGCAGGATTTCATCAAACCAAATAAAGAGACTTTTCATGGAATAATCCCACACTACATACAGTATATGGCTGTGAATAAACAAATCCTGGCTTTACCCAAGGACCCCCCCCCCAGCTGTCATCAGTCCTCTTTATGACAATGACCTGATAGATCAATAACTGTAAATCAATAAAATAGTGATCCTGTACCCTGCGGTGCAGGTGGAGTGCCTGTAAACTGCCGCTGTAACTGCTTATGGCTGACACTGAATGCAGAATGCTTCCACTGGACATTAATGTGATTGTGCACTGCATCTTGTTGAGTGCTTCACTTTAATATCTATGCCTTGAGGTAGAGCTACAGCTTGATCATCCACTGCTAATATTCACCTGTCAATCATCTGATTTCAGAGGGAGCAGCCGTACTCTGAACAGGTAGAGTAAAGCTCCTCCCAACCGGACAAACTACAGTCGTGTGTATGTCTCTCAGTAATGCATGCAGAATCCAGTGGGACTTCTTTAACAAGTCCTTCTTAATTCACTTTGAGCTGCTCCATGTTTTTTTTCTCTTGCTAAGCAATACTGAGCTTTTTGAGAGGTCATCTTTTATGTTCCTCTTAAAAAACTTGAAGCCTGAGATTTTGTTGACTGCTATCGAGTGGGGAGCTTGACTTCTCCAGCATCGGACTTTTATTCTTGATTGCAACTCTCAATCAGATAATTGCTCTTGACAGCATTCAATCCATGAAATGCAGCCATCGGATGGATGTAATTATAATCAGAAATGAGGTTTACATCGAATAGATAGGATCATCTGGACTTGCTTATCTCTCTCTCCAAATATTTGCACTTTTGGCTGCTCAGTGCTTTTTGTGGAAGCCAACATGTGATCATTCAGTGGTTCTGTCTTTCTGTGACTGTGTGCGTGTCTTTTCCAGGATTCCTGTGCCAGTGAGTGGATCAAGCCATTTGAAAATGAGGCGGCAGAGCAGTGAGCTCTTCCTGGAGGGAGCCTTTTCTCCACCCTGCCAGCGCATGGGCGCCATGGTTGCTTTCCAGTGTTTTGACAACTTCAAAAGGTCATTTTTAACTTGACTAAAACTTTCTCTCCTCTATCAGATTAATTTATGTCAAAGATCTGGAGATCTTAATAAGTTGTTGCGTGTTGATGTGTTTCTGTTTTCTTTTGCAGGAATTTTGATGAAGTTCTCTCCAGCTTTGCAGAACCTATGTTGGAGAGTCCTTCGTTCTCCAGTCTGGAGTCCTGCTCCAGTCTCTTTGAGGAGGAGAACTTCAAGGTGAGTTCTGTGTGTATGTGTGTGTGAACAGTCGCTGGCTTATCAAGATAAAAGCTGTATTTATTTGTGTTACTACAGCCACTAATTTCTCCTCTGCCCCCTACAGAACACAAGAGAGAACCCAATCCACATCATTAACGTGTCCATAAAAACAGCAGACACAGAAGATGACGATGCTTTGGTTACAGCCTTCACTGCCTTCGCCCAGTCAAAGGTCAGCAGGTCTCTTATCAATGTCAGACAATGTTTCATCTTTTTATCATTGAATCATGGTTGTCATGAATTTGTTTTTTTGTTTTTTTTGTTTTTTTCACAGAGAGCTGCCCTCTTTGAGTACGGAATCAGGAGAATTACATTTTTGATTGCACAGAAGGTAATTCATTCAATTCAGTATCATCTGAAAATATTCACGTCTATTTTTTCATAGGCTCATAGGCTCTGGTTAGCTATACTTTTAATACAAAATGAAGTTATTATTATCAAACGTAATAATGCAGGTACTGTGTTCTTAGTATAGCTGTCCTCTAATGTGTGTAAAGTAACGCCGTTTAGTGTGGCAGTTAATTGCTGCCTCAGTCATTTTGTTCAGTAAAACTCACAGTATACGTGGTTTCAACAAGTACACATTTACATTTACTTGAAAAAACACTCGCTTCGTATCTGATTATTATTATTTTGTCATCTCAACAGAGAGAATTCCCGAAGTTCTTCACTTTCAGAGCTAGAGATGGGGTATGTTTTTCTTCGTAGAGCCTGTAATTGTAGAATTGAGATCTAGATTTTTAGTTAGTCAATGAGCTTATATGCTGCTGTGTGAGGAGATGTTGACTCTCTGATCTGTTTCCCCCCTCAGTTCCAGGAGGATCGTATTTATCGTAACTTGGAGCCAGCTTTAGCGTTTCAGCTGGAGCTCAGCCGCATGAGGAACTTTGACCTGACCGCCGTTCCTTGTTCCAACCACAAGATGCAGCTTTACCTCGGTGCTGCTCATGTTCAGGAGGGGGCTGAAGTCACAGACTACCGTTTCTTCATACGGGCTATCATTCGTCACTCAGATCTCATTACAAAGGTAAGCGGAGCAGACAGAAAGTAAGATAAAATAAGATAAACCTTAATGTACCATTACAACCAATGTAAACAAGTAGAATGAGTAGAAAAATAATTGTGTAAAAGATAAGTGGGTAACAAAGTAAAGAAGCAAAAAGCAAACAACAGTGTGAAGTTCTTCTGATTGTGTGATTACAGAAATGTTGGTAATATTATTCAGTGTTTTGTGTGATTGAAATATTTTTAACACACAACCAGGAAGCCTCCTTTGAATACCTGCAAAATGAGGGAGAGCGTCTTCTGTTGGAGGCCATGGATGAGCTGGAGGTGGCCTTCAGTAACACCAGTGTCCGCACAGACTGCAACCACATCTTCCTCAACTTTGTCCCCACTGTCATTATGGACCCCTCTAAAGTCAGTGTACTATAGTGCTGTATTACAAGTATAATTATTCATGGTTGCAGTTCTCAGCTCTTGTCAGTTTGATTTTGTTTTATGTTTACTGAGACATTTAAATGGTTTCTTCATATATTCCGGTTTTATGTCTCAGTGGTCTTATTAACATCCTTGTCCTCTTCTTTGGACTCTCAGATAGAGGAGTCTGTTCGGTCCATGGTGATGCGCTACGGCAGCCGTCTTTGGAAGCTGCGGGTCCTACAGGCTGAGCTGAAGATCAACATCCGCTTGACTCCAACTGGGAATGCCATCCCAGTCCGCCTGTTTATCACCAATGAGTCTGGCTATTACCTGGACATCAGCCTGTACAAGGAGGTCACTAATCCAAGCTCTGGACAGGTGAGGACAGTGGACTGAGTTGTGAACCGAAACGTGTGGTGTGTGACAGGAAATTTATTCTGTGTGCTCGTTTTATGGTTGCATTTTCATTGTCAAATGACTTACTGTTTCCCCTCTTCAGATCATGTTCCAGTCATATGGAGATAAGCCAGGTCCCCTGCATGGCATGCTGATCAACACCCCATATGTGACCAAAGACCTGCTGCAGGCCAAACGCTTCCAGGCTCAAACTTTGGGGACTACGTACGTCTATGACTTCCCTGAGATGTTCAGACAGGTACTGCTAACAGCACTGGGCAATCTTAACAGCATTAGATTTATTTTTCTGAGGTTTAAGGTTCAAACTCATAATGAAAATGTCCTTACAGGCACTGTTTAAGCTTTGGGGTCCAGGGGATAAATACCCCAAAGACGTGCTGATGTGCACCGAGCTGGTTCTGGACCCTCAAGGTCGACTGGTGCACATGAACCGCCTGCCTGGAGACAATGATGTAGGACGCCTTTTGCAGCATTCGTGCCAGTTCATGCTTTCTCAGTGTAAAGATGCTGATAATCACTGTAACGTTCTCCACCAGGTGGGAATGGTTGCCTTTAGGATGAAGTTGAAGACTCTGGAGTACCCAGAGGGCAGAGATATCATCGTCATCTGCAATGACATCACTCACATGATCGGCTCGTTTGGTCCTCAAGAGGATGAGCTGTTCCTCAAGGCGTCTGAGTTAGCTCGGGCCGAGGGCATCCCCCGCATTTACATCGCAGCCAACAGTGGAGCACGCATCGGCCTTGCTGAAGAGCTCAAACACATGTTCCAGGTGGCCTGGATTGACCCCAGTGACCCCTACAAGGTGACCCCTGAACGTGTGTCTCCTAATATTTTTATTGTAGTGTAGTCAAGGGAATGACCATAGGGAACACTGTACCAGTCTGTAGAATGTGAGGTTTTACTTATTATAAGTTATTTCCATTTCTCTGCAGGGTTTCAAGTACCTCTACCTGACACCACAGGACTACACTCGAATTAGCTCCACCAACGCTGTTCACTGTCATCATGTAGAGGAGGGAGGAGAGTCAAGGTACAGTAAATCATAGGTTGTTCTCATGAACTGGAACAATCACCTGATTTAAATATTTTACACCCTTAAACTCTGTAGAATTATAGAGCTTTGTTCTCCTCCTGTCATAGGTACATTATCACTGACGTCATTGGGAAAGATGACGGTCTAGGGGTTGAGAACCTGCGAGGTTCTGGCACTATTGCTGGGGAATCTTCTCAGGCCTATGAGGAGATTGTTACAATTAGCATGGTGAGAATGTGGATCTCATTTCTCTGAGGAAGAAGAAGCCCACGTGGCCCTCTTGGATGTGCTCCTGAGTCACTTTTGATGCTCTTTGCAGGTGACGTGTCGTGCGATTGGAATCGGAGCCTATCTGGTCCGTCTGGGACAGAGAGTGATTCAGGTGGAAAACTCTCACATTATCCTGACTGGAGCAGGCGCTCTGAACAAGGTCAGATAATTGAGAAGGATTTCTTTTGTATTTTGTAGGAGTTGTATTTTGTGTTTTAGGAAACTCCTACTCCTCTTGCCTTAAAATACCTTTGCCTTATACCTTTGACATCCGCTATGGGCTAATAAATACCACTGACTTATTCTAAGATTGAAGCAGAGAAGCTGAGTGAACCTTAGAGAGAAGGAGTAGAGAACTGGATAAATCATCCTGTTGCTGCATATTTTCACTTTAACACTTCAGTGTTACAGTAAATGAAATATTGCAAGGCTTGTGGTCTCGGAAAAAGTCTGGGTTTGTGGTCATTGAAGTCCCTGTTTCTGTGCAGGTTTTGGGCCGAGAGGTCTATGCTTCCAACAACCAGCTGGGAGGGATCCAGATCATGCACAACAATGGAGTCACGCACACCACTGTGCCAGATGACTTTGAGGGCGTCTTCACCATCCTCCAGTGGCTCTCCTATATGCCAAAGGTTATCATGATTGTCTGAACATCTGTAGACGTACCTGACTAACTCTTCAGATCACTAACTACAGCTCCTCTCCTCCTTACAGAACACACACTCTCCTGTGCCCATCATATCGACTTCAGATCCTGTAGACCGAGAGATAGAATATACTCCTACAAAAGCTCCGTACGACCCCCGCTGGATGCTGGCAGGCAGACCTCACCCCAGTGAGTGTCAAAACAAGATTTAAAATCTGAAAGTGTTGTATTTCAGTTATCAGCCTGCTTAATGTCAGTTTTGTCTGTATTTATGTCATCAGCGGTGAGAGGTGCCTGGCAGAGTGGATTCTTTGACCACGGCACTTTCATGGAGATCATGGAGTCGTGGGCTCAGACGGTGGTAGTGGGCAGAGCACGGTAAATCTATTGTTTACTCTAAAATATTATATGACTGTTTTTTTTAAATCTTACACTTAAATCACTTAATATCTCTGTTGAATGAAACAGGTTAGGAGGAATTCCACTTGGTGTTATTGCTGTTGAAACACGCACAGTCGAGTTGACTGTCCCAGCTGATCCAGCAAACCTGGATTCAGAATCTAAAGTGAGAAAATGTCACCACGTGTTCATGATTTAAAGGTATGTCATTGCAGTACTTCACCTCAGTGTTTTGTGTGTTTGTGTCAGGTTCTGCAGCAGGCTGGCCAGGTGTGGTTCCCAGACTCAGCCTTTAAAACAGCTCAGGCAATTTGTGACTTCAACCGCGAACGTCTGCCTCTCATGGTGTTTGCCAACTGGAGGGGCTTCTCTGGAGGAATGAAGGGTAACGGATGAATTCTACCCTTTGCAGAAAGAGTGCATTAAATACAAGAGTGTTTGTTTTCTAATTAGAAAATCGGTTCACCTATTTTGCTTCCAGATATGTATGACCAGATACTGAAGTTTGGCGCTTACATCGTGGACGCCCTGCGTGGTTTCCATCAGCCGGTGCTGGTGTACATCCCACCACATGCTGAGCTGAGAGGAGGCTCATGGGTGGTGATAGACCCCACCATCAACCCACTGTGTATGGAGCTCTATGCAGACAGGGAGAGCAGGTACATGAAGCCATCATGTTTCTGAATGGAGTTCCAAACCTAAGCAGCAGCTGTGTGTGAGAATAACCAGTTTGTGCCTTTTTTGTTGCTGTTATGCTGTCCAGAGGTGGTGTGCTGGAGGCCGAAGGCACAGTGGAGATCAAATTCAGGAGGAAGGACCTGCTGAAAACCATGAAAAGACTTGATTCTGTCTATGCTAGCCTGGCTGAGCAGCTTGGTAAAGGCCATTTCTGTTTCTCAGCTCACTGAAACACATTTATCTTACTCAACATCCTTCTAGGAGTTTCATAACCTTACTGGCAAGCCACTTGCTTCTTTTTTCACCAGCTTCCCCAGAGCTGTCTGACAAACAGTGCAGAGAGCTGGAGTCAAAGCTCAAAGCCCGGGAGGAATTTCTGATGCCCATCTACCACCAGGTGGCAGTGCAGTTTGCAGATCTCCATGACACCCCAGGGAGGATGCAGGAGAAGGGTGTCATCACTGTAAGTGAACACTGCATGGTATGTTATGACTGGCAATAGTGAGTTTAACATGAGAGGGTTAACACAGAACTTCGTCTGTTTATTTAGTTTTTTCAAACTAATATCACATGACACTACTTGGCAGGATATTTTGGATTGGAAGAACGTGCGGACCTTCTTTTACTGGCGTCTGCGTCGACTCCTGTTGGAGCAGGTAGTGAAGTGCGAGATTCTGCAGGCCAACAGCGAGCTCAGTGACGGACACGTGCAGTCTATGCTGCGACGCTGGTTTGTTGAAACAGAGGGAACAGTGAAGGTATGTTTGGACAGTCAGACACTGCTGTCGCCTGAAGTAGAGCTTAAATTCTGCCTATAACATACTAATAGTAATACTTCCTAAATGGCTAATACATTGATTCATTGATTCCAGTTTTGCCCGTGGCCTGCAAATCATGTGGTTGCTTTTGTTTTTGATCGCTTTGCTGTTAAAACTGCTCAGAGATTTAAAGGTGTTCCTGTCTGCTATTCCAGGCCTACCTTTGGGATAATAACAAAGCAGTAGTTGAGTGGCTTGAGAAGCATTTGACCAACGAGGACGGCACCCGATCAGGCATCCGAGAGAACATCAAGTACCTGAAAAGAGAAAATACTTTGAAACACATCCGCAGGTGTGCAGTGTTTAGCTGTGGAATACACATTATGCAGGATTACACACCTACACTGACCAGATGTCTTTATCTTAAATCAGTTATGGCAAATAGAGCAAAGTGATTCCAATGTATTAGCAGTTTAATCCTGTAATTGAAACCTCACTGAGACACATGCTGGGCTTGGACTAGTTTCACTCTCTCTGCATTTTCAGCTGTTAGAAATACACTTACAACAGTTCATTCCAGCATGTTTAACAGCTACGTTTGTGTTTTTATGTTCCTCTTGTGTTCCAGCCTGGTGCAGGCCAACCCTGACGTAGCCATGGACTGCATCATCCACATGAGTCAGAATATCACTCCATCCCAGAGGGCCAAACTCACACATTTGCTCGCAACTATGGACAGCACCAGCACCAGTTAAGCTGAGGAGCTTTATCGGGTTATATTATTAATGAGAACAAAATTGTACTGTACAGGTAAAGAGCATGTAATTTTACGGGTTATAGCTGGGGCAGTTCTTTGCAATAATGCACACATGCATAATCACACAACCACTACAGTGCTCTCTGTTGCTGTTGAATGGCATCTATGCAGGGACATCATGATCCGTTCCACTCTTGACTGACAGGCAGATAGTTTGTCTCTTCCAGTTGTGAGGTAAGCAGTCAGTTATTTTTAGCTGCTCCTTCCAGGAACTTTCAGCTTCACAAACTACGACAGTGGTCCGTTTCACTGGGCTGTATTTGCACATAGTGGTGTGTCAGTGTTAAATTGGCCTTATGAGGCTCTGTTCAGTCTACTGAGACCAGAGTTGTATAAACTTCATGTACTGGAAGACTTCATATTGATGTGCTGTTTGTTCAATTAACTGTATTAAATAGTAAATTTGTGATAAACTTTGAATGTAGCTCAGACAACTGATCTATTCTTAAAACAATTGTCAAGTCAAACAACCAAAAAGAAATCAATCATTTTTCATTTTGGCATTAACTAAAATATGACATTCTTTATCAGTATTGTAATGCAGAAATGCAAATATAAAAGTCAGTTTATGTGTCTCTATGCTGCAGTGTTGTGTGTGCTAAGACAGTGTTGTAAATGACAGGTGATACTGTATGTGATACTTCTGATCTTTTCTTTCATTTTTGTCGGTACAGCTCCGATATAATGCAGTAATTCCTAAGACTCAGGTTGGACAATAATTGCCAAGTGGTCCTCAAAGCGACAGCTTTTCCTTTCCTCTGAAAAATATCAGAGGATAAATATATATATATACATTTCATTTGAGTGTATTTAAACTCTTTCCTGTCTTGTATTCTACCAAAGATGGTTTGTTAATAAATGTCATTGTTATATTTTTGTCAAAAGAAAGGTTTTTTTTTATTCACCCATTTGATTTTATTATGATCAAATTAATGAGCATAATATACAGCTGACATGTTAATCACATTAAGTAAAAGAATAATGTGTAAAGTCTGGATGACTCCAGTGTTGGCACACATTGGCATTTTGGAGTGAAGTGGGTAAATACAGTCGAAAGAAAGCTTTTCTGTGGCGATAGCGATTTTAAACATTCAAATATATACAGCAAAAAGGTAGAGTCATCACCTTCTCCAGCTGCCTTTTCATAAATATAAATAAAACATCACAGCAATAATGTCTAGCACAATACAACAGACAAGACATGGAGCTACAGTATGGTAGGGCTTCAAGACGCGGAGGGAATAGTCCAAAACCTGCCAGATGCTAAGTTACACGTACATCTCCACATAGAGTCTTTGTACTCGTACAGGCTTTGAGTCTTTGCTTGGCAAAGCTAGATATTATACGTCTTACATACTTTTTTCCTCACAGCCACTTCTTTATTTATCAACGGTTTTACTTTTTAATGAACAGTTTTCTTGTGGACTGTAAGTGAAATGGTTTTCAAACATCCTTCTCCAAGTAGTTCCCATCTGACTGGAGCAAAGCAGTAGAAAGAAACAGAATTCAGACTTTGACCTCAGTCTTCTTTAGTCCACACACAGGTGAATGAATCGGGCTGACTCTGCTGGACACCATCCACCATCCTGCTTTATAACAGGACGATGGGCTTGCTGTTGGCTGGTGTGCTCATGTACTGGGAAGACAGGTGATCCTGGGAGGTGTAGGAGGTGTAGAGGCCTGTCACTTGAACGTCTGACAGCGGCAGGTTTGCTCCAGTGGAGACAGGAGTCAGGGTGGCTGTTCCCAAGTCACAGTCTGATAGTCGGAGGGGTGAGTTACTGAAAGTACCTAAAGCATCCAGGTTAAAGCTGTCGTCCTTCATTTCCTCCCAGAGATTACCTGAGTAGATAGAGAGAGACATTAGAGTCTGATGCAACAACACTCTAGTTACAAAGCAAGCCAAAAATGAGACTTCAAAAAGAAATGTATTTACCTTGAAGGGCGAAGTCCATGATGCTAGGATCCAGAGCATCCACCTCTGTGTGTGGGTCACCATGCACACTGTAGAAGTCATCCGGTGGCTTGCTGGGGTGCTGGGTGAGTGGGCTGTGGGAGAGGTCAGGGACCGTGTGGAGAGGAGGCGTCTGGGCCGGGGCAGGGGACATTGGGGCCAGGCGGGCCTGAGCGTGGAGCTGGGCCTGAAGCTGGTGGTGCTGGTGCATGGGTAAACAGGGCAGGGACAGCGTGACGATTGGCTGAGGCTGCACGTGGGCTGGGACGGACAGCGGGAGGCCAGCGGGACAGCCGGGTAAACGGGTCATGCCGACCTCTAAAGCCTTACGTCTGCAGTTCTCTGGACGGTCTGTGATCAGTTTGTCCAACTCATCTGCAGGAAAAAAAACACAGATTATCAGACCAAGTTACAACAGAGCGTCACATTTTGATGACTTGCTGCCTTTTTGAGCAGTAGACTTTTTTTTTTTTACATTCAACCAAATACATTTCTAACCAGGGTTGGCCATGCTGCGGCGGATGGCTGGGAGGTCTTTGCGTTTCCACTTCTGCATCTCTTCCTCCATCTTGTCAATTTTAGCAGGGTTCAGCGCCCACAGACAGCCCTTACGGGACGAGCTGCTTGTCTTGTTCTCTACTTTCTCAAAGCATTTGTTTAAGGACAGGTTGTGTCTGACTGAGTTCTTCCATCCATCAGGTGCAGTCTGCAGGGAGAGAGGTGTCGTGAAGTAAGTCACACTATTTATTTTTTCTTTTAGTTCTTTTCTGTGATATTATTAGTATTAATATTAATAGAGTATCGTACCTTGAAATAGGGGAAGTGGTCCTTCATAAAGCTATAGATCTCACTGACAGGGAGGCTGCCAGTTTTGCTGTTCTTCAGAGCCATGGCAATCAAACAGCTGGAAAGAGGACAGAGGGTGAAATACACTGGAGATAATTCGGAAAATTTGGTAGGTTGTTATATTTTAGGTACATTAGTGAGGGCTGACCTGTAGGAATAGATTGGTTTGGGGAAAGACTTGGGCTGCAGCTCCTGGTCTTGCGGAGCCAGACGAGGTTGAGTGAATAGACTTTGGTTGTTGAAAGAGACGTTGTTATAAAGCCCACCAGTTGAACACTGTGAGGAAGAGAGAGAAAATAATGACTTGTTTTTATTGTGACACATTTAATAGCATTGACTACTGAGGTGGAGCAATCCACACAAGAAACAGAAAATCAATGAAAAATTAATGTATTAGCTTACCTGTTGTCCAGTTTGGGTTAGGGAGTAGACCTGCTGGGGCGTCGGCTGGTAGACTGAGGTAGGGCACTGGTACCCTGGAGAGGGCAGCCCATTCATGGAGAATGGAGACATCTGTGAAACATACACAGGGATATTTGTCAACCAACCCTATAAAACATGTCACATACACACATTTTATTTTCTCTCAATGCGTTTTCAACTCACACTTCCGCTGTGGGTGTTGATGATGCTGATTCCCAGAGGGCTGTGCTGCATGTTGCTCTGGAGGTGGAGCATGGAGCCTTGACCCCCTGTCATCGCATTTAGAGTGCTCAGCTGAGCTATGAGCAGGAGAAGCCAGATTGTTATTATTAGAATAAAGGAAAGTTCACTGAAAAAACAACTGGGGCCATATTCCTAAAGATTCTTAGTGCAAAGAGTTGCTCCTAGTGGCCAAATTTTAAGAAAACTCTTAGAATCATGATGTTTTCTTAGAATTTCCCTTAAAAGTGAAGAATAGATCCTTGTAAAGATAAGAGCTATTCCTAAAGTATTCTAGCTCTTAAGAGTGCTCCTAAGGTGAGATCTGTTAAGAGCAGGGAAGAGGACTTTTAAGCAGCTTAGGAGTTCCCTTAGCAGAGGACAAAATGGCGGACCGAAGAGGCAGGAGAGATATTCTCCAAACAGTGGATGACAGTGAATTAATGAAACACTGCAGATTGGATCGTGCAGGAATCATGTTTGTGGTTGATCTCATCAGAGATGCGCTTACTTCTCCAACCCAACGCCACAATGCAATACCACCCGAAATGAAAGTCATCACAACACTGAGGTATTTGGCAACAGGGAAAATGCAACAATGCAGCAGTGATGACTAACCCTCCATCAGCAGGTTCATCAACCAAACACTTACAGCATTGTTGAAAGTGCAAAAATTACCATGACAATTAATATAAGCAAACAATATAAATATCAATATGTGACTACTGTGCAAGTGGGCCTAAGTTTTCACACATTTTGTAGGATAATTTTAAAGTATAGCTTCCTATTCATTGAGCAGATGTTTTACTAAATGTGAAATATTATTTACAATTACACAGTCTTCATAGGATTAGATTCTATGATTAAGTTTATCGGTTTGAGGGTCCATCCTTTGTCCATTATCACCAAAAGTATATTTTTTTTAATCTAGCTTTTAGGACCAACCAATCACAGCTTTTGAAATGATTACTCATACCTAGCAACAGGGTCAACCACGCCTCCTCACTAAGATAGGAGTTTCTGGCCATTCCTTCCTCAGAGTTTTCTGTTCTGGAATCACTCCTAAGTTAAGACGCCTTGTTAGGAATTTTTAGCTTAAGTTAGGAGCTCAGTGAGAGGATTCCCAGAATTTTTAGGAATATGGGCCCTGATCTCCTTCCATTCATCCACAGTCACAGTGTGATTTCTGACAGATGAAATGTTGGTTGTATACAGTAGAAACAGCCTCAATGGCAGAAGTGTAAGAAACTCATACATGTCACCATTTACAGACTTACTTTTTTTTCTATACAGTTTTGTAATTTAACAGTGCAATATAATGTTTATGGATTGTCGTAAGTAACAATTTATGTCAATTATGTTTTCCAGAATCTTTTGTTGAGTACAATATTAAGCTGAGCAGAAGTGTCGTATGTTGAGTGGCAAAAAGAGAACTCTCCTCTTCTCATGTGTCATACAACTGTTTCTATCTGCAGAGGCCAGAAGGATCCAGCAGTCTGTCCAATCAGAAAGATGATGAGGTGTTTGAATGTGGCGCTGTCTCCTCCCTGTCACCTCACCTGTCTGTTGCTCCAACAAGCTGCCCTGGGAGGGCCCGTTACTGTGGCCTCGACTATCAGCCATCTGCTGTAGTCGAGGCACATCCACAGAGGTGAGCCATGACAGAGACTGCAGGTCCCCAGGGAGGTCCTCCTCCCTCAGCTGGGAGGGGTCTGTGGTCAGAAGCCTTCAAGAGAGGAGGAGGGGGAGGATGGAGGGTTAACACGGCTGCTCAGACACACATAAGTGGAACTGAAATCTAAACTCTTCATAGAACATTTTGTCCTTCAAAGTCAAAACAACTGTAATGAGTCTGAGTGTGAGCAAACACAGATGAAAGCTGCTCAGAGGAGCTGTGTATCATCCATGCCATCCAGGATTTACCATAAGTAGATTAACCACAAGTGTTATTTAGCAGTGACGGTTTTAATCAACAATGAGGGAGTTAAACAAGCTTTCCATTCCCAGGAAATCATCTGCTGAGTATGTTTTTTTTCCTCACGCTGATCTTTGTTCTTCTCATTCTGCTATTTTGATGATTTTTGGTGATTAAAAACAAATTGACAAATAAATAAATGAATATATAGCTATTTTAATTTTATATGGTATTTTGTTCTCGCCCTAAGACAGCTGGGATAGGCTCCAGCCCCCCTGCGACCCTATGAGGATAAGCGGTAGAAAATAGATGGATGGATAGTATTTTGTTTCAGCCAAGACTATTTTTTCCAACCCATACTTTTATAAATGGTGTGCTGTATATGTAGTGTTTTTGTTTAACCAGTGCGCTGCCAGTACCAATCAGCTTTCAGTCATCATGTCTTTTATGTGGTGAGCCTCAAACAGAAAGAAAAGAAAAGAGAGGAATCCTCTTGAATCCTCTCCAGTCTCCTCTGCACACACACACTTACTGTGTGAGGGTTTAGTAATTGGGGTCGCTATGACAACGCATACTATTCAGTTAGAGTCTGGACAGTGTAGGAGTATACCTCCCCCCCAAAAAAGAATCTAATAAAAAAAAAATCAACCCTGTGTCAGGTGACCACGGCCTCGCCTTACACCATTGGCTGAATCATAAGTAAACAACGCATGAGATCGTTTGAAACATGGGACAGCAGCACATGTTGCCTGCAGCAGTTGGCCTTGTCTATTGAAAAATGATCACCTATTGTGTCCCAAACGACAAATCTGCCCAGCGGCACGTGGCTCTATTGTCTTCCCCAGACCCTTCCTTGATTGTCTCTGTCGTTCCTTTTCTTTACACAGCCCCTTGCATTAATCTGTTGGAATGACAGCCCTCACATAAGAGGGACAAATAGGATGCCATCTGCTTCCCTGTCCCTTTCCAGCCTCCATCCTCACCCCCCCACCCCTCCTCAGGCCAGAGGGGGTGCAAATGTAGTTTGAGGTCAGTGCTCTGTGTCTGCCGTCTGAATGTAAGTGACATCACTGCAGCCAGGAATCAGCAGCACACGTCCTCAAACACCTTGCATGCGCCAGTTAATGATTTAGAGTGATCATCCCTTTGCAGCAGGTGGCGTTGTGAAGTTTAACACCCTGCACCCGGCTGCATCACTGGAGCCTTAAAGTTTAGTGTAACTTTTGAGAAACTGACTCTCAGGCTTTTTCATTTTCTCTGCCTGGCTCCCCGTGGGGGTTTTCTTTCACTTCTGACAAAATTAAGAAATGACGTTCAAGCATAATAATCTATGAGTCTTTGACTGATTGAATCAAACTCATTCAACCTACTCTCTACAATATTTGACGTTGCTGGTCTTTTATACTTTTATTTTACTAATCCTGAAAATTTCCATCATAAATGAAACACAAATATACAAATGACACATGGGAAGGGTACCCCACCCCCCTACCAGCAGCATAGAAATTGTTCACTGATGCAAAACATGTTGAGCTGGTCTCTCCATGTATCATCCAAGTCTTCCCAGAGGTTCAACAACACTAAATATTGCACCTCCTCCCTCCCTCCCTTCCTGCTTTTCTAATTGGGAGCCACTTGTTCATGCTGGTGACCCAGAGTGCTCGTCTCCCCCTGAGCTGGCAGGCCAAGAGGCTCAGGCTCTCCGTGTGCCGACAGCGGGAGTGTAAACAGAGCTGATGGTTTCTGACAGATCCATTCAGACTGAAAATCATTTATTCTTCAGGATTTTTTTCTCTCCCTCTCATGAAACCCCCCATGCACAAAAAGAGCTGTCCATCCACCTTTAGATTAAACATAGTAGGAATAGACAATTTGTTCCATGACCATTTGATTAATGAAAATATGTTTTTTTTTAATCTATTTATTTGATCCTGAGTGTTTACATATTTGAAAGTCACAAGTCTCACCTGTAGTCCTGTGGAGATGGATGATGTCCAGCATTCTCAATTATTCCTGACATCCTGGATGTAATTCCACCTTCTATCATTTCCTGGGATATGTGGCACCACTGCAATCAAATTAATAAATATCCCCCAGTGAGTCTTCAATCTGAGATAAACATGCTATGTTTAAGAAACGATCACTACATTAATACTTCAGACTGCTTCTTCTTCAGTAAATAAACATGGTGGAACAGCTTATGCTATTTCTGAAAATGTGCAAAATTTAAAACATTTAAAAGTAAAATTTAAGGGCCAACATTTAACAGAAGGATTAAAAAAATCCATTCGTAGTAGTCCATAAAATATCTCTTTGGCATCAGTGTGTCTTTGTTACAGCTTCATCCTATTATTTTGTTAGAATGATTTTTGTTATCCTTCAGCCCATTAATTTCCTATCACACAGATAAATACAGTTTGTGTTCAATATGCATTCATTACAAATGTTTACATAACATTAACCAAGGTTTAAACGTGATTTAAACAGCCAACAAAGAAATTATGATTAAAGTCTAAATAAAAAAATCATTATAATGGCATTATCCTTAAACAACAATCTGACAAAGACCATGATGCTGAAAGAGATAAATAACAAAATGAATTACCTGTTTTGGATGATATTAAAGGATGTGTGAGCCAGTCTCGAGCCCTGTACTGTATTTGACTGTGTTGCACTTGATTCTCCAAAAACCGTTTTTAAATTTCCCTCTCTGGAGCTGTCCAGCGCTCTGACATGCGCAGTGGAGCGCTCAGCAGCGCTCTCAGCAGCCTGGGGGGCAGGAGGATCCCATGAGTGTGACAGCTGCTGCTGATGCCCTGCCTGCCTGTCTGCCTGTGAACACCTCTTACTCCTCCAGCAGCAAGAGGCGAGGATGAGCAGATTTTGACTTTTCTCTCACTTTTTAGGGGGTCACAGTGCGCTCCTCCGCCGCATCCAACAGCTTTCTTGCAATAAAAGTCAGGTCATATTCCATCCAGTTCTCTGATTAGATCACAATTAAAGATGGTAAAAATACATGCAAATATAAGGGAAGATCCCTGTTTATACTGTGCGCTTTTTCCTCCAGGCGCGTATCAGTAAAAGACAAAATATTTCAGGCCTAAATCCTGTTTACACTGCGCCACAAAAAAGATTAAGAGTAATAAAAAAATAACAAAAAAAACACCTTAAACAAAAAAGAAAAAAATATTAAATGTCCATTTTGCTCCACTATATCCTGCTGTCAGGTTATTCCCAGTAAGCTCCTTCCAACAGGTCTAAGACGGTGTGAGTCGCTACTTGTGCTGGCATCTGTGTGTCTGAGTGTGAACTTTTTTTTAGGGAAGTGCTTGTAGATAATTTGCTTCCCGCCGCTGTGGCCGCGTCCTGCACCTCTCAGCAGTGGGAAAAAGAGCCGAGGAGGCGGGCAGGAGGTGCAGGAGGTGCAGGGAGGGCAGGGGGCCGGCTGGCAAACACACTGCAGTCTGCAGAGCAGCTCCACTGCAGGGAAACACTGGACTTAGACTGACTTTATTATCATTCAGGTGTGCAACAAGTGTGCACAGATTTGTTTTTGTCGCATTGCTCGACACAGAATTGAAATATAGCCTAATTCCAATATAAAAATGCTATAACGTATAACGCATATAATGCTATACGTATATATATATATATATATATATATATATACGTGATTTAAATAAAATAAATAGCAGTAGTTATACATATTATTATGATAAATATGCAGCCGTAGTGCAATAGCTGAGGTAGAGGTGAAGATAATGTGTAAAGCTGAGGTTAATGTTTAAGAGTTTAGCAGTGATCTGAGGGAAATCTGTGCCATGAAAGCACAGCCCAATCCAGAAAATAAATAATGAATCTGTTTCCACCACGAAGTGAAAGAAGACAAACAAAAACATCCCACTGAATTGTTGCCATGGTTTCAGCCTTTATATGTTTATTAAGCTCAATAAAACTAATTGCACAATAAGAAAACTAATCGCAAATGGGTGTGTTTAATATTTTATTTGGTCGTTTTTAAGGATTTGCTTTAATTAGGATGGTCTAGATGATGAATTGAAGCGACTCTCTGTGTAATTTGTTTGTTTAATAACTTTTTCCACCATATCTGATTCGATCATGGCCCCTAGGGGTCCTTCTGGGGACTCCAGGGGGTCCCCATCAAAAGAAAAGTTACGTTTGTCCATTGTTTGATTAACGAGACATTTAATGAGATGTCTTCCAAATTAAATATCTCACTTTAAACTGTTTTATGACTCGACAGGACATCAAGAATGACAGAAATCTCACTGGACTGAAGATGTCTGAAGGAGAAATCGCGAGCAGGTATGGTCTTGTTAAACAGGACACCTGTTAGAGATTAAAAAATTGTGGCCGGAAATTAAAGGGGAATTCCTTGAAGTCTGTGGGGAGACTGCAGTGACAGCAGCAGTATCGGCCCCATGGGACCCTACAGATGGTAAATCGGCCTGTCACAATAGGAACAATCAATGATTACATGCATGAAAGTAACGGACAAAAACAAGGGCATCCTCAGAGAGCAGCTCCTGGAGGTCCTAAAGCCCGCAGGCTTCTGATCTGCTGGAAGCATGTGAGCTCATACTGGGGCAGTCTGCTGCAGGTGATGGTGATGATGGTATAAATTCAGTTGGAGGATGGCTGCATCATATAACACGTCAGTGTCAAAGTGTCCTTAAACAGGTTCATTCATAAATTAATCTGTGTCAGTACCAGCTGCAGGGGTTGCATAAAAAACCCAGAAACATCCCACTAGAGCTGACACATTTAGTCAATTGACTTTAATATAATCTGCAACTACTCAGATTAATGATTTCAGTGTCATCTAAAAGCAACTAAAATGCTAAACATTTCCTCAAAGCATTGTGAGGATTTGCTTTGCGTTGTCATGTAAACTGAACATCTGTGTGAAAAAAAGAGCAATTTAATGACAGGACATTGTGATGGCCAATTGATTTATCATTTCATAAACCACCAAGGATTAATTGACTAATGGATAAATAATACAATGATCAGTGCAGCCCTCTTGGAAATACAGTAATTACACTGAATATTTTTCACTGACCATTGTTGTTTGAAGTGTCTGCTGTGAGTTGATTATGTCATAACACTAGTCACCTCTGGAAATGTAGTTTAAGCCTATAGATCAGTCAGTTTTTTTCACTGTGGATCCTCCCTCACCACCATCACAAAGTACTACTATTCATCTGCACTGAATTAATACCTTGATACCTTTATTATTTTATGCTGATATTTTAGGACACAACTGATGGAAACACCTTTCCATTTTTTTAAATTTTATTTTGCATTATAAAAACATCCCAGAGGTGTTGTGTTAGTGTCAGCAGTCATTTCCTGTATTAGTGGGCTTCTGAAAGCTACTGTTAGTGTTTTTATTATTCTGCCTCTGTGCACCTGTGTTAGCCTTTAAAATATTAAATGATAAATAGCAGTGTCACACATCCAAAGTTAACTGCTGGCGTGACTACCAGGAACGATTTTTCGGGCCACATTTGGGACTATCAGGTTAATGGCAATGACTGAGAGCTTGTCCTGGCTGAGTGTGATGCATTCAGGAGGACTCCCTGCAGCTCAGGAACACACAGTGACGGCCCTCCTCACTCATGCCTGTTCAGGAGTAATGTGGAAACAATGGCATCAGCGCCTGAGGGTTGGCCGGTGTTTGTAGCGGGTGTTTTGTCTTGCACCAAGTGTTTACTCAAAACACATCAGCCCCTCTGAGAATGAGGTCAGCTCACTCCCTCTAATCTCCTCTGCAGGCAGAGACACAGTGTCCCCCCCAGAACAACATGTCACCCAGAGTGACCCTCCGGCCACACAGAGGAAGCCGCTGTCAGCCATGTTTAGCCAAGGCACAGCAAAGGAACATGGACGCCAAGGACGGAACCTGGACGGAGCAGACTGTCAGGCCTCAGGTTGCCTTTAGAGGTCAGCTAGTCAGAGAGGCCTTACAACAGGTTTCAGTGTACTTACACCTTCACTGAGGGAAGAGGTGACAAAACAATGATCAAATGTCACGGCAACATCAGCAGTAAGGCACTCATTTAATGTTGTGTCATATGCTCATTTATGTGTCGCCTTCACGTCCTTATAATAAATGGGGAATTTTTTTTGCATAATATTATAATAGTGGGCCAACAAAGACTTGAAACAGAACAGTTAAAGGGGTTAAAGTGGAGCACTGGCGTTGTTATGATGTAATAAACTTGTTGACAGTTTTCACCATCATTTTAGTTATTGTTTTGTTTTGAAATGAACCTTTTTCACAGAGGACAGCTTGACTTATCATAGTGCTGTATTTAATACTTTAGGTAACATTTTGTTGCTAATGCTAACGTTTTTGTCAATGCAGGGATTTTGTGTCTTATTCCAAGTTTTACTTATGTAAAAGAATATAAAGTAAAATAATATAAAACTCCCAGACTTGCAGAGTTTTGAGTCTTGGTCAATATTTGTCAAGCAAAAATGACCCTGCAAGTCCCATCATAGCATTTGCTCTTTCTTACACAGCAGGCGAGTCCTCCAGACAGAAGGACAGACTTCACAATCCTTTTGTCCTGCAGGATCACAGAAAAACGTATCTTGAAGGTTTAGAGAGGTCAACTGCGTTGACCTTTGAGTGACCTGTGTCAACACCAAAGCCTCTGGTCTGAGGCGAGGTCAGTACTTTTCAGTGCCCTAAAGGGTAAAGATGGAGCAAAAGTCCTCTTCTCTTTCCACATTTGATTGAGTGTAAAAGAGCCACATTTCCAAAAGAGCTCTCAGTAACTTTTATATGCGTCACAGCAGGCACATGGCGTCCCTAAGGATGGCACTCAGACACCCCCAAGTCAAGTTGCCTGAATTACTGTGCATTTAGTTTTTGCAATGACCTCTCAGAGGTTAGCCTGGCCGACAAATATTTTATATGTGAAAGTAAGTAATGCATGAGGAAATCAAGTGTAACACAATGCAATATTTAAAAGTACTGTACATGAAAACTGGGACAGAATAAGAACTCATCTTGTCTCTTAACAAAGACAAAAATAATAAGTGAAAAAAATTTGTATGGGTTATGAAATAACCTCACTGACACAATTGTTTTGGGACTGAAATGATGACAGGACCTGAACTTCGTTACGCTGCTCTGAAAAATTTGAATAATGGACTATGAAAGAAGAAAAGGACAGGGGAAGAAAGAAGGTCTTTGGGGAAAAAAGGAATTAGATAGGAAGAGAGGGAGGAATAAAGGGAGGGAAACAGTGAAATGGAGACAAAATGAGAAGGAGAGAAGAGAGGGGGCAGTAGTGGTTTGATGTGAGTGTTATCATCAGCTCTCATTCTCAGCATGGAATCTATAATGGGAAAATCAACCTCTCTGACTCCTGTGTAATTGGATTTGCCGGGTCTCGTGCTGAATCAGAGCCCAGTGGGTAGCACAAAGCTTGTTAAGATTGGACAAGCATTGCTGGGCCGCTGGGCTGGGGGGAGAGGTCGGGCGATGGCAGAGGTAACCTTGACAACCTTTCTGGGGTGGAGGGTGAATAATTCAAATGTGTTGATGAACACTCAACTGGTCAACCATCATAGTCAGTTGACTGAAACATTAATCAATCCATAACCTTATCTCTTCCTTCATTTAAGTCACCAGAGCAGAAAAATGGACACCTGTTTTACCTTAGTTTTCTTATGGTTGTTACCAGTAAACACACATCTACTCCCACCCTCAACACATTACAGCTATTTTAAGACATGGTCATTTTTGTTCAGTGTACTGGTGTGTCCTCTATTTTTGTATTATTGTCTATCTAAGTGTATATGAATAGCATGAAAACAAAGGGTATAGTCGCTGCACTTTCAGCCAGTGAGTTAGCAGTTAGTTACCACAGTGCATGTTATAAAGGAAATACTTTTATTTGTATGATTGCAACAGATTAGTTTTAAGTGTTTAGGGATGGCAATGTTGATCATTTTGGTTAAAACTAAAATATGTCAGCTACTGGGCAGATATCCTACTACTACTACTACTACTACTAATAATAATAATAACTCAAATTTATATAGTGCCTTGCTGGCGGTATATAAAACTAACTGTCAATAATCCAGTGTTTACAGGTTCACTGATTGTCTCCATGCAGACAGACACAGGAGGACACGCTGCTCTTGTCTAACTTCTCTGGAGGGATTTTTTTTTTTTTACAGTTTGGATCCTCATTGAAAATCTGCATCTGACAGCAGAATAACACAACTTCCAAAATGCAGGTTTGAGTTTTCTCTTGTGTTGTAATGCATTCATTTTGTCACTTATCTTTGTTAATTTTTGTGTTTGCTTCAGTTTAGATATTAATGATTTGATGTCAAAGAGTGTCAGTGTTGGTACAGGAAGCTGGACAGTTCATTGTGACTTAATGCCATGTTCTGTTAAGAAACCCTTTTCCTTAATATATCCTAATTAGTCCCATTATAAATCACAAGTTATGGCTGAGAGTTAGATGAGAAGATCAATTCCACTGTCACTCTAAAATATGAAGCTGCAGCCAGCAGCATGTTAGCTTAGCTTAGCACAAAAACAAGGATACAGGAGGAAACAGCTGACCTGGATCAGTTGGAAAGCAGCAACATTATTTTAGGGTGGATCATTTCCCACCATAAAGTGAGAATAAGTGTATAAATGTTGAACTTTTTAAGATTCTTTGCAGGGCCCTGGCTAGTATCACCTGAGCTGAAACCACCACTATTAAGTGTAAAAGATCACCAACATGTGAGACAGAATCCTCTTAAACACAGAGATAAACTTTCCAGTTAGTTTGACTTATGTAGTGCCTTTCTGGGAATCCAAGGATGCATTACATAGTGATTATAGGGTAGATATACAAAGACAGACAACAAGATTTGTGTATGTAATGAGTGGTCAGGAATTTATGTCTGTCTTGAGTCTCACAACAACTATTGGATAAAGAGTTTTTGGTTTATCACCAAATTCCTGCTAAATTAAATGACTTTTTATGTTTAGTCCATGATGCCAACTGAAGCAACCAGTCTGTCGGTCTACCAGTCTACATCCAGTGAGTCAGTCTTGACAATTGTTTCCACCCAAGCAATAAATGAAGTAATTGCTTCTGGGCATTGACCCAGTAGCAGTGAACAGAAGCACCACACATTGGCAGCCCAGACTGCCACACAAAACAATGGTTCTCCTCTGACCAGCATTGTCATACTGAGTAATAAAGCAGTTGGTGATTAGCGTGAAGGCTAATGTATCCATCTAATCAAAGATCAGTAACCAGATCCATTCGCTGGCAGCAGGAAAGAAGGACACTGGGGGCTTTTAAAGCTGCTGTTGTGAAGTAATGGAGCTCAGAGACAGAGATGAAGGAGAGAGGGAAAGGGGGATGGTTGGACTGGTGTAGTTTGGATCTTATTTCTGCATCGTTATGTTACACTCAGTGGAGCAGTAGATACCCAGGTAAGAGCTGAGTAAGATCTCCCTGTCCTGCCACCTCCC
The DNA here is from genome assembly GCA_029721515.1 of Synanceia verrucosa. Lineage (NCBI taxonomy): Eukaryota > Metazoa > Chordata > Actinopteri > Perciformes > Synanceiidae > Synanceia > Synanceia verrucosa. The sequence continues at coordinate 23,369,567 of CM056551.1, read as the reverse complement.
ACGGCATGAATGATTAAGCAGCCGGCCCTCAGTGCTCTGATCCTGGGTCTGCATGATGTGGAGGAGCACTCAGGCCTCCAGACAGCACCACCACCACATTAACTACTCTATACTGGATGAATGAGCTAAGAGACAATCCAGAGGAGAAGACAGAGAATGTGTTTTTATAGATATTATTGTCATTACAGAAGCTGGACTTTTGCCAACTAACTGTCAATAATCCAGTGTTTACAGGTTCACTGATTGTCTCCATGCAGACAGACACAGGAGGACACGCTGCTCTTGTCTAACTTCTCTGGAGGGATATTTTTTTTTTTTTTTACAGTTTGGATCCTCATTGAAAATCTGCATCTGACAGCAGAATAATACAACTTCCAAAATGCAGGTTTGAGTTTTCTCTTGTGTTGTAATGCATTCATTTTGTCACTTATCTTTGTTAATTTTTGTGTTTGCTTCAGTTTAGATATTAATGATTTGATGTCAAAGAGTGTCAGTGTTGGTACAGGAAGCTGGACAGTTCATTGTGACTTTATGCCATGTTCTGTTATGAAACCCTTTTCCTTAATATATCCTAATTAGTCCCATTATAAATCACAAGTTATGGCTGAGAGTTAGATGAGAAGATCAATTCCACTGTCACTCTAAAATATGAAGCTGCAGCCAGCAGCAGGTTAGCTTAGCTTAGCACAAAAACAAGGATACAGGAGGAAACAGCTGACCTGGATCAGTCTGAAGGCAGCAACATTATTTTAGGGTGGATCATTTCCCACCATAAAGTGAGAATAAGTGTATAAATGTTGAACTTTTTAAGATTCTTTGCAGGGCCCTGGTTAGTATCACCTGAGCTGAAACCACCACTATTAAGTGTAAAAGATCACCAACATGTGAGACAGAATCCTTTTCAACACAGAGATAAACTTTCCCATTACTTCATCAGTAAATTGCTGCATCTTAGCAGCAGCTCCTCCTCCCTTGTCTAAAGCTGCCTGTACTTCTCACACACATGAGGTCACTCTGTCTCAGGCAACACTGACACTCTAGACCAAGACGAGGGACCATCTCTTAATTAAAATACAATTGGTTGTGCTCTGAGGTTACTGAGCTACTGAGTTACTAGTAAGGCAATTCACCTGATCTGACAATGGCTTAGTGGATTCATTACATAACCATTCTTTCCACTGTGCTTGTGATTGGGCCGTCAATTGTTTAATTATAGCCTAATCAGAATTACAACCCAGTGGTCTGTATTATATCGAGCTACAAAATAACACAGGCACAAGTAGAGGGTTTTTTTTCTATTTCTAAAGTGCTTTCTTCAACTTTCTTTCTTGTCCTCCTGGACTGAGAACGCCCATTCAATGTTCAGCCTTTCTGGCCCAGTGTCATTAGAAACACTTGTGCATGCTGCAGACAGCTTTCTTAAAAAAGAAATACTTGCAGGACACCAAAGGAAACCTGAATGGAAAACAGCAGACCTTTAGATTCCTAAAACATTAGCATTATCATCACCCCTGAATTCATTAATCCTCCTCTTGACAGGAGCTTATCTGTTCATGTTATTACTTGTAATACTGTATGGCAGATCCCTAAGTCACGCTGTCCCAGCATATTGTCTGCTTATGCTGCCCTGAGAGAAGTTTGTTCCCATGAAGAAAGGGGGTGTCACAGATACCCCACACCAGCACCACTACCATCACACCGCCAGATTGATTCTGACGTCCAAAAAAGGGCTCCTTCAATGATATTGTTCACCTGTCTCATTGGCTTAAAGTGGGTGGATGGGAGGGGGAGGCTATGGGAAGGGGGTTGGGTGAGGGGTATTGGTAGGGACACGGGGTGAGGGGTATTGTTGAGGGGTGAGAGCATTGGGGGTGTGTGGCTGACAGGTGGAAAAAACACTCTCATCTGACTAGCCTCCTCTATCCTTCCATGGGGCCCCGTGTGAGCAGAGTAATGAAGTCCAAATTACAGCACAGGATTGCTAAGAACAAGCCTCTATTGTTCACCCCCGGGGCACACTAAATGAGTGTCACAGCAAGCAGCGGGGCACAGACCGTTACTGCACTATTTAGTCTGCCCCGTTGTCTCAAGACGGCCCCGTTTCAGAGGTTCTCAGATCAGACAAATACTGCTCCCCTCCTCCCTCCTCCATCGCCTTCACCCTTCCTCTGTACAGCCAACCCCTCCCCAACTCCTCACCCCAAAATAGGCCAAATCTCCTCTATTGTGTTTCGACTGCCTAGTGTGAAATTCACTGTGACGTTAAATGTTTTCTAATGAATAATTACTGAATGGATATGCAGGGGGAATATGTGTAATGGATTGTAGACTGCATTTTAAAGACGGCTTTTTTGTCTCTGCTCCGTGGTATTTACAGGACAAAAACACTTGGCCTTTCTCAGAAGAAATGAGGGCCATAGGCGGATAGAGCCAGGGGGGAGGAGGGAGGGTGGAGGGCTTTGTGTCAATTAGATCCAATGGATTATCTTTTTTAATGTTTTTACAGAGAGAGTTGAGAATCAAAGGACTTCTGCTTCCAAAGGAGAGAGAGAAAAAATACAAAACCAACAAAAGCTGTGAAAACCTTTGGTCTAAGTGTTGGTGCTGAGAATGCAAAACAGATTGGTGGAATTTTTCCCACTATGCCTTTTAAATGTGCCGCTGTTTTTCGGGCTCCCCGAGTTCATTTGCACAGTGTGCAGTGTTTGGTCGGTGTGTGTCAGCTCTAGCGAACTGCAGGCCGCCAGCCAAGGTCCCTGTGTAGTGATCATTAGCTTCTGTCTGTTGTCTGCACAATCACAGAGCTTTGCTTCAAAGACACATGGGACCTCTAGACCTCTTATTTCAAGAGAACTAATAGGGACCATGTTTGTGCTTTTTTCTGGTGCTTTTTTCCAGCTCCGCCTTCCCCCATTGAGCCATTTATACAAACACGCATTCCACATTTGTCAAAACACATAGCTGAGAACTTTGAATTATGCATGCAAAATGTGTTACACATGTTATTATTACTTTGGCAGAGACCATTTCCTCCTCCAAAGATGTTAATCAAATACTGTGAAGTACTGAATGTGTAATATGATTAGATAGGTGCTGAACACCAGGAATTTTTTATTAGCAAGTTATTAGCACCACACTTGCATTTGGCTGCCTTATAGTTGATATAGCTTGTTGCACAGGGTCAGCTGGACATGGAGGGCGCCTTGACTGCCAGGGATCGGGTAGGAATCCAGGATTTTGTGCTCCTGGATGAAACCACAGAGGCGGCCTTCCTCAGCAACCTCAAGAAACGCTTCAGTAAAGATCTCATCTATGTGAGTCTTGGAGAGGACTTTTTAATAGAAAAAAAGCCTGCTGTCAACATGTGTGCATCATAATCTGATCATTTTGACTATTCCTTTCAGACCTACATTGGCACATTGCTGGTGTCTGTGAATCCCTACAAAGAGCTGGACATCTACAACATCACACAGATGGAACTCTACATGGGTGTCAATTTTTTTGAGCTTCCACCACACATGTGAGTTTATAATGTGTATGAGAACTATGCTCTGAGGTTCATCTGTAAAATATCCTGATTGCTCTGCATCCTCACAGCTACGCCTTGGCAGACAACGCCTATCACACCATGCTGACTGAGTTCAACAATCACTTCATCCTCATCTCTGGAGAGAGCGGAGCAGGGAAGACGGAGGCCTCCAAGAAGATTCTGCAGTATTATGCTGTCAGCTGCCCGAGCACCACTCTGCTGAACACCGTCAGGGACAAAATGCTCATGTCCAACCCTGTCCTCGAGGTCTTGATACTTGTGATGTCTCATTGTAATTATGTACCAAACGGCAGGTTGTTCTAACATTTATCATTTTGTACGGTTTCCCCACAGGCTTTCGGCAATGCCAAAACACTGAAAAATGACAACTCAAGCCGGTTTGGGAAGTATATGGACATACAGTTTGACAGCCAGGTAAGAATCAAGGGACATATTCACAGAGGCGCTGTCAATAAATGCATTAAAATATTCTAATTAAAGAGCAAAGAATCAATATTTATATAATCAATATTTTTTTCGTGCAACCCACTGTAATATCATCCAAATATTAGTGGGAAAAGTGCTAGGTGAGAATGGTAACTGAAATAATAATGAGAAGCTACTTTTGTTTTGTTTTGTACATAAATGCTCAATTAATTATAAAAAAAATGTGCATAATAAGAAATTAATAGTCTAAAAGGGAATATTTTAGAGGACAAAGATTGATTTGTTCATCCAAAAAGATTTTTAGATTATGGAAAAACAATAAGTTAAGAGGATTTTTTTTAAAAATCTGTCCACTGGACCATAGGCTATGTTTTTTCTGCAAGTTGTAGAGCTGCTGTCTTTAGGATCATGATGCCCATAGGGGGATGCTGTAGGAGGCCATATCCTGAACTACCTGCTGGAGAAGTCAAGAGTCGTGCATCAGAATCACGGGGAGAGAAACTTCCACATCTTCTACCAGCTAGTGGAGGGAGGAGAAGAGGACCTGCTGCACCAGCTGGGCCTGGAAAGGGACTGCCAGCACTACAACTATCTAACCCAAGTATGTCTAAGTCTGTGACTCTGTTTTAATGAAACAGGTTCATACAATGATAATGAACTTTGGCAGTGTGTTACTATGTGTGCTCTCTCTGACAGGGAGAGTGTGCCATTGTGTCTTCCATTAATGACAGAAATGACTGGAAAACAGTCAAAAATGCACTTCAGATCATCAACATTGATGAGATTAACACTAACGTAAGTTGGATGTTGATTGAAACTCAGTCTTCCCTGATACAGTACTTTTTTTTCCATTGACTTACAAATCTTCATTGTGTGCAGCACTTGTTTGGGACTGTTGCCAGCGTTCTGCACTTGGGGAATGTTCAGTTTGACTCTGACATTAAAGGTGATGCCCTCCTGAACAACAACAACACCGAGTTGCGCTGGGTCTCAAATGTAAGAAAATAGAAATAAAAAAGCCTTTATGTATCCGGATTATGACCAACAGCTAAATAATAAACTCACTTTTTCTGCAGCTACTAGGAGTTGATGCTCACAGTCTCCAAGAGGGACTCACATACAGGAAGATTGAAGCCCAGAAAGATCAGGTGCATGCATGTTAAAATGTGCTTTAGTTTTATTTGTGATAAGGTGTTTGTGTTTAAATGTTCCTGTAAGTGTTTGAAATTTAGCTGTGATTTTTGTCTCATTGAAAGGTCCTCAGCCCATTCACAATCGATCATGCCATCTATGCCAGAGATGCCCTCGCCAAAGCCATCTATGGACAGACCTTCACCTGGCTGGTCAACAAGATCAACGAGTCCATGGAGAACACAGTGAGGAGATGCATGTGTGGCATGGCAAATCCCAACCACGAGGATAGTATTTATTACCTTTCCTCTGTTTTTCTTTCCAGGACCCGTCAAGGAAGAATGTAATTGGGCTTTTGGACATATATGGATTTGAGGTTTTCTATGTGAACAGGTAAGTAGAAATCCTTCTAGTCCAACACTGTCGCTCTGATATGAACGTGTTTGATAGCCTGATGAAGGCTGTTTCATAACAGCTGAAAAATGTGCAAATCCATTATTAACTGTAATGTAACTGTAATGTATGTAACTTATTACTGAACACTACCTCTTTGTTGTGATCCATTTCCTCAGTTTTGAGCAGTTCTGTATAAACTACTGCAATGAGAAGCTGCAGCAGCTTTTCATCCAGTTAACACTCAAGGCTGAGCAGGAGGAGTATGAGGCAGAGGATATTGAGGTAAACCTGGGAGGGATTATGAATCAAAGGCTAGGATAGATAGAGTATATTTACACTAACTGGTGTTGAATGGATCTCCCAGTGGGAACCAGTTCAGTTCTTCAACAACAAGATCATCTGTGACCTGGTTGAGGAGAAACACAGAGGGATCATATCAATACTGGTGTGTATTCACGGCAGCAGAACTGTTTATTGAACGAACCACACCGAAGCTGACGTGTTGTCTCAAAACGATGATAATCCTGCAGGATGAGGAGTGTCTCAGGCCAGGAGACGCCACAGATCTCACTTTCCTAGAGAGGCTGGAAGAAAAGATGGGAAATCACCCTCACTTTGTCACGTGAGTTCAAACCACACAGCACACACAGGCAGTATATGTGCCTGTGCAAATATATATTATATGTAAATATACATATGTGTATATACATATATACACACATATATATGTATATTCAACTGATTATTATTGTCAAATATTGAGAAAGGATGAGGGGTAGGATTAAATAAGCATTTCCTTCTTCCTGCTCCCTTTCGGACATGTTATGTTTTGTGGTTGATCATTTGTCTCATTGTTTATTTTTTTGTGTTTTCTCATGTGTGAAATAAAGACTTCATTCATTCATTCACACACCTACATGGAGGTTTAAATGATCAGTGCATTGGAGTTGGGTATGGTTATTTAACATTTGCTTTAATTAGATTGAGTCCATTGAAATGATATTGTGTTGAAACATTCTGCTGACTGGTCTCTTAGAAACAGAGGATTAGGATTGGTTTGTGAAGTGTCTCGCTCTGTCTCTCTCCACCTCTTTGACTTCAGGCACAAACTAGCTGACAAAATGACACGTAAGACTCTGGAGAGGGGAGATTTCCGTCTGTTGCATTATGCCGGGGAGGTCACCTACTGTGTTGTGGGTAAAAGAAACCACAATCTGAGACCTTGTTACTCAAGCTTCTAAACTTTTATCATTTTTAGTGGATTAAGTGCCTTTTTGTTACATTCTAGGTTTCCTGGACAAGAATAATGACCTGTTATATAAAAACATAAAAGATGTAAGTGTGCAAATTAAAATATTGTATGTGTAAGTTAAATAGAAGAGGGCTTGGCAAACAGTATTTTCCCTTATTAAGGTAAAATGTTGTTTTATAATCAATGTGTATTATTTCTCAAAGCTGTTTTGTCAGTCTAAAAACGCCATCATCAGAGAGTGCTTCTCCACGATGGATCCAGACAGCAGACGAAGACCAAAAACAGTGAGTGCTCATCATCCTTTCAACTGTATCACTGATGAAACCATTGTTATACTGTATATTATCAGTGTCAGTACAACCATTAAATCTTACTATTCACACATGATGCACTAAATAATGGATGTATGAGAGACATTTTTGTCAGTGCATTTCTAGAGAAAAGAAAAACATGCACAATGTATAAAGAACCACTGAGTAAGTGGTCCAGACAGAGTGACCACACAGACAAAGGCAGTCTGACTGTGCCACCTTTAAGCCATATGTACATGACAGATGAACTGTTGAGGATTATGACCCTCATGTTGTGTCTGTAGGTGGCGACCCAATTTAAGAGCAGCCTGCTGAAGCTGACAGAGATCCTCATGGCTAAAGAGGCCTGGTACATACGCTGTCTGAAGTCCAACGAGTCCAAGCAGCCAGGTACTAGAATTAACAGAAGACACATTTTATTAACAGGGTGGAGACATTTGACTTTGATCCTCATCTCTCTCACACAAACAGGTCAGTTTGATGAAGCACTGATCAGGCATCAGGTGAAGTACCTGGGCCTGATGGAGCACCTCAGGGTCAGACGAGCTGGTTTTGCGTACAGACGCAAATATGAGGTCTTCTTAAAGAGGTATGAAGGACCACCAAATTAGAACCCTCACTTTAATCACTTACTCTCCAGTCCATTTCAGACATGTTGAGAGGGTTGTTTGCTGCATCTTGCAGATATAAACCCCTGTGCCCAGCGACCTGGCCTCACTGGAGAGGAGTGCCTGCTGATGGAGTGGAAGTGCTGGTTCAACATCTGGGCTACTTACCAGATGAGTACAAAATGGGACGGTGAGATCAGCGCTCCCTAAATGCAACAGAGCGAACACACTCTAAGGAGTAACCAAAACCACCTGTATGTTTTCCTTTTGTTGTAGCACCAAAATATTCATCCGTCATCCGAGGACACTTTTTGCCACAGAGGATGCTTTTGAGAAATGCAAACATGAACTGGGTGAGTGCAAATCTACTGTGATTAATTTCCAGTCACTCATAAATGCACAGTGATTTAATATTATGCTCTGAATTTACAGCAACAAGGCTCCAGGCCAAATACAAAGGATACAGAGCAAAGGGAGAATTTAGGAAACAGAAAGAAGCAGGTAAATGCCACGATGCATGTTACTCACCCTTAGGAGCAAACTGCTTAAGGTTTGTTGAAGACATTCTCACCTCTCATCCAAGAGACTTCTTCAGTTCACAAGAAACAATTTACTGATTTATTTTCTGATTTACCTTGACCTGGAAGACTGAGAACGTACACAGGCCAACACATGTCACCCTTTGTTTGTTTTTTGTGTCCTCAGCCACAAAGATTGAAACCTGTTGGCGAGGAGTTCAGGCAAGGAAGGAGAGAGAAAAGAGAGCCTGGGCTGTAAAAGTCATCAAAAAGTAAGAAAGAAGATAAAACTAAATTTCTCTCTAGTGTACTGTCACATTTCCATTGATACAATACTAAACAATCATTTTTAGATTCATCAAAGGTTACATGACCAGAGGGCAACTGAAAAACACAGATAACTCTGAATACCTGGCCTTCGTGAGACAAAATTACTTGAACAGGCTCAAAGGCAACCTACCCAAGACGGTTTTAGATAAAACCACCTGGCAAACTCCACCAGCTGTGCTGGAAGAGGTACAATGCTTCATCAGCTTCATCATGAAACAGATTACATACACGTGTTACTTTATTTTGAATTGGCACGTTTTTGCTCTTAACAGACATCAGAGTTGCTGCGTAAACTTCACTACCGCCTTATGGTGCGGAAGTATGTGAGAGGGATCACACCACAGAGGAAAGCTCAGGTAACACACCTGTAAAGACATTATATATACTGTATATACCATATGCTCTTTTTGACTGTGGCTTCACAGCAAGAAGGTACCGGCTTCCTCCCACCATCCAAAAACATGCATGGGGATTAGGTTAATTGGTTAATTTAAATTGACTGTAGGTGTGAATGTGAGTGTGAGTGGTTGTCTGTCTCTGTGTCCTGTGATGAGGTGGCGACTTGTCCAGGGTGTACCCTGCCTTCCACCCTAAGACAGCTGGGATAGGCTCCAGCCCCCCCGTGACCCTATGTGAGGATAAGCGGTAGAAAATGGACGGATGGATGTTCTTTTTGTGGTGATCAACTCAATATTTTTGTTCTTTCAGTTTCAAATGAAGCTCCTCACCAGCTCCATCTTCAAGGGCAAAAAGGACAGTTATCCACAGAGTGTTGCTCAACCTTTTGTGGACACCAGGATCAGTAAGTAGTGGATACATTCACACAATGTCCTTTCCTTCTTTTCCTTTCATTTTAACATCAATCAATGTCTTTAGGTGAACAAGACATAAACATGAGGGTTCTCCAGATGATTCGCAATGAGCACATTAAGGTAATAATATGTCATAGAGTCAGAGGACCTAGAGCCTCGCATCAAACACAACTCACAGTGTTGTTTTCTGTGTTTCTGTAGTACAGCGTCCCAGTGATCAAATATGACAGGAATGGTTTCAAACCGAGGCCACGACAGCTCATCCTCACCCAGACAGCTGCCTATGTGATAGAGGAAGCCAAGATCAAACAGAGAGTGCTGTACACCTCTCTCAAAGGTCAGGACAGTGTGGACACATATACTGCATATGTATATATACTGCTAAAAGTGTCTGTAATTTGCTCTTGGCAGGTATTTCAGTCAGTAACTTGACTGATGGCATCATTGTATTCCATATAACATGTGAGGACCCGAAACAGAAGGTATGTGGGTAGACAGTAAAACACCCAGGAGTCTGTTTAATTAACAGAGCTGAGAGTCCATTCTTTAGTGTTAAAGCAGCATCATAAGATTGAAAGGGGAATTCCTCACAAAAGAAAATGCTGAATACATTGTTGAATCATGCAGGTAGAATTTTCTTAAATCCACATTTGTCTGATTATTTCAGGGGGACCTTGTAATGCAGTGTGACCACTTGTTTGAGTTTTTGACCAAACTCTGTTTCATTGCTAATAAACAGAATGCAATTAAAGTGGTTCAGGGCAGGTGAGTCTGTGTTTCAGAAAGAATTAAAGAAGATGGATTTGATCTGTGCTTCGATCTGAAATACTTGTGTATCGACTCTCAGCATCAAGATTGAAATCCAGGCAGGTAAAGAGAGTGCGGTGGACTTCAGTACAGGACAGGAACCCATGGCATATAAAGCCAAGAACGGACACCTCATGGTGGTGAGAGATGAGCGCTGTTATGATGAAGAGCAGTGTGTTATATGATGCTCTGCTCAGACAAAAGGATACAACATGAATTAAGCTGTGTGTCACTGCAGGTTGCCACTCGGGCTCGGACACGGTAACGTGTGGGTCTGAGATGACATATAAGAAGCCCCTGCATATTTCATCAGGAGACCCCTGAGGGGAGATCAACATGTCTTCAGGAAACACACCTGACCACAAGCACTTCAGAAGTGCAGGATGAGCTTGCTTTGTTGTACAGCAACACATCTGTCATTTTTTTATGTTCACTGATAATGGTTATAGGCTAATTAAAAACACAACAAAAGAATATCTGTATAAATTTATTTGTGATAAAGTGTGTATAAATATAAAACATACATATATGTTCACTTCTGTACAACAGATCTACAAGTACTGTGATTGTTAGACATATTTCAACTAAAACCTATCGTGTGCAAACAGTACATTCTCTGATGAATGGTGCGATGAAGGACAGCTCTAATTCCTCTCGCTGTTATAAGCTTGTAGACAGGATTCCCTTCCTGCCAGGGAGATCTCTGGTTACAAGTCATTCACTTCAACCTCAGCATCCATCATTCAATCACCCCAGTACATTTAACACCTCAGGTCACAGCTCAAGTTCTCTCCACTGAAAATAATAAAGATCATTCAGTGGAGTGGAGGGTAAATGTATGTTAACACTAAATCTGATAGAAGCACTACAGCAAAATGTTGCACCCACCTATGATATCTTAATTATATCAATAAAATAAAAAAATGGTATTACCTGCAGGCTAATAAATAACCTTGGTAACATCTTCTAAGAATAAAACAGTGCCACCATGTGGACCCAAAGTGTAAAAAACACCTGGTTAATCCACTTATAATCTTACAGTGGATCCGTCAGAACCATAAAGAGAGGCTAAAAGTATATACATTAATCTTCAGCTGCTTACATGATATCATTCTGGTTAACCTGGATGTAATGCAGTTAAGACCTCAAATAACTGATGTATTCAGACAATACTCTTTGTTATCACACACAATCAGGTAATACAGTGCTCACCTGCAATGTGCTCCTGCACACTAGCAGAAGACAGTGATACAAGTTATCAAAAGGAGAACAAAACAATACAGCCTGTAAGCCCACACAATAAAGACGACACAAAAACAAACACAAAACCACTTCATCACTACACATTATTGTATGACAGCATCTCATAGTAGTCTCCTGGAGAAAAAGCTGGTAAATTAAGAGTGAGAAGTGGGACAGAGAGGCGCTGGGTGATGTAAGGCACAAGCGTGGTATAAAGACTGTCAACGGTCAGAGAACACAGGCTGAGGGGTTGAAGGAGAAAGGTCACTGGTGGTGGTGTGTGCGGTCATCAGGACGTTTGATATGAATCCTACGAACTCGCTCAATTCGTTCTTCGTCCTCATCAAGATGATGAGATCGTCCTGCAGCGCCCCCTGTAGCCTCCAGCAGGGCATTGTCTGGACCCCTCCCATCATGGGATTCGTACAGGAGGATGTTGAGGGTCTCCTCATAGATTCGTGCCTCAGGGAACTCCACCTAGCAGAGAGAAGTGGAGTGTCATAAAAGATATTAGAAAGCTACTTAAACAACATACTGTAGCTCTATGCTTTCAAAAGTCAAAAACTCTTCAGTGTGCATATTACAAATACGTATTTACCTTTGTCTGCTTCTTTTCTGTGGCATAGACAATGGAGGTGCAGCACACCTCAGCAATCTTACGCCCCTGGCCATAAAATGACCAACAACAGATTTCATCCCCAATCACATCTTTGATGAAGAGAACCCGACCGTTGAACCGCAAAGACAGCTTGTCAAACAGCTCAATATTTTTCAGCATGTTATCGTCAGAATTGCTGAAGGGAAAAAAGGAGTCACAGAATAGTCATCCATTAAGAAAACTCAATAACTATAATTTCACCACATTTTGTTTCTTCTATAATTAAACATGCTAGCTCTCAGTTCAAGAGGACTCACCTGGTATAGGAATATTTGTTGTTGCTTCTGTTATACAGCAATTTGACAGTTGGCTGTGAAAACACAGATATGCATACTGTGTAAGAAAAATATAAATGACAATCTCCATTGTTACTGAACATTAGGAATTCAGCCAAAAAAACATAAATGTACCTTATTTGAGGTTGCAATGAGCTTCTGTTCCTCCTTAGATGATGTCATCAGAGGCACTTTACAAAGAGGTTCATAACTTTCTTTGTTCTGGAGGAAAAAAATAATTCAATATTTGTATCATTTCTTTTTCATTAAAAAAAGCCCACCTGCAAAACTGGACCCTTCAGAACATAATAAGACGAAGGATGCCATCTGGTGGAACAGAGTAGCTCAGAGGATGAAGCATATGCAACACCTCCCCCTCCCCAAAACCTCAATATTATGTGGAATGCTTATGAATTTAGATAATAACAAAGTTAAGATTTATTTAACAAGTCTGATATGACATATTAATATATATTCCTGCTTATCTGATAATCCTCCATGATGATGATACCTGCAAGGCAGCTGTGCATTCATCAGCGAGGCCTTGGACAAGGTAATACTTGGCCTCAGCGAGCAGTTCCTCGGTTTCCCGTCGGCTGTCTGGGAGCGGCACCGCCCCGTCTCTAAGGTAGTTAAGGATTGTCCCAAAATGTTTCCCACAGCGATCAATCAAGATCCAACCTATTGACATGAAATGGTGAGACATTAGTTACTAATAGATCACAGCCAGCAAAGCACTGACATACACCCTGTGTCAACTTTGAACATTTTCACCCACAGCTCACCTTCACTGTCTGTGAGGACCTCCATCCTGCCACTGAACATGGCTTTTAGCATTGTGTCCTGTTTGGTTAGTGTCTGCATTGTAGTGTAGTACAGTGCCCCACCCACATTTAACTTCACATATTTAGAGCTGGGGCTGGAGCCTTTGAAGGATGTAGTCCGGGTTGTAGCTGCTGGCACTGCCGAGCTCACCACACTCTCTCCTGACATCTCTTCCTGGGAAAGAACAAAGAAAAATATAGTGACACCTGGATCAGAGCTGACGTGTTACTGGATTAGCTTTATAAGGCACTGAGTGGAAACATTATTAACACACAGGTATATTTTAACGTATATACCTTTTTAAGGATCTAGCTGAGGTTATTCCACAAATTATTTGGCCAAATCTAGCAATGCTTTAGTCTGTGTCTCTCTATTCGCTGACTTCTCTAATCCAGTAGCACTCAGCACTAATTATTGTAAATCAGGCCAGAAGTATACAGTTTTATTTTAAAATTGACACGGGTATTGCTGGCGGCAGGGCAATGTCTTAGCCAGACCTACGAGATGATGCTAAATAAAACCACACCACCCATACGGGCTAAAACAATTGTCCGATTAATGAAATAGAATAGAATTTTGTCCTTTTGATAATGTCCATATTCAGGCTGCCATGATAAAGTTACGTAAGGTTGTAACAAGTCTATGGACAATTCAAAGACAGCACCAGACTTTTACCATGAAGCTGCTATGGTTTCTCTGAACATAAATAACAGACGTTATTATGTTTTTACGACTGTTTACTTTTTTTTCTCTGTGTACGGTAACACTCTGTATCCTATAAGTACTAATTTGATTTTAGTCAGCATCGACGATGAGCTAGCTAGCTAGTTAGCATTAACTAAAGTTACCTTATAATGTCGTAAAGGCATCCCTGTTATGTTACCGAATTCTACAAAATCTTTCTTTAAGTATCGTCTGTGACTTATTTGTAAAACGATTTGAGAAAACATAAGTATATTTACCATAGAACCCGCAGCAGACTTTATAACTGTAGCTTGCTAACGTCAGTCAGCTAACACCCACTTCCTTCCGGTCTTACGCTGCGCAGTTTTAGATATGACGTCAGCGGGCCCCTGTTCTGTTTAAAGGGACAGGTGATATGGTTTTGTTTAACGGTACAGCGTGTTCAAGGTGAAATAAAACGCGACAAAGAAAGTAACAGTGCATTGAAGCATTTTCCGGCTCACATTTTGTCCCACTACGTTTAATTGACACATTGAAGAACACAGCTTTAATAACACTAGCCTGGACATTTCCGCTGTTGAAGGAGTAACAGTGATAACCTTCCCCTGCCACCCACCCAGCGCATTGGACGACAGCATTGCCCATCAACAGAAAGACAACGTTGTTGTTGTTACAGTACGAATAAAGATAGTTGGACATATCAGAGACTTCCTGTTGATAATGAGGTTACATAACATTTTTACATCTAGACAAACAACACCCGGACGCATTTAGTGTGACACAGGGGATTAATGGCTGCAGTCAACGGTCGGATCGCCTCTCATTGTTTACATTTGGAAATGGTATATCCGCCGTGTGTATTAGGTTGTCATTGATATAGAATCAAACCTAACACCGCAATTATTGTAAATATCACTAGATGAACGCGAAAAGAATATCCAAGAGAGAGTATCAAGTCGACCGGCGGCGAACTAGCCCTGTGTGCTAACTATCCCAGCTCCATCTTTCCTGTGTCGCCCGCTGCTCCAGAGATGGCAAGTTAGTCTTCACCTTTCTGGCTTTCCTCCCGCTTGGATCCCAAGGACAAGCAAATGACTGAAGAGGTATAGCGCCAGATGAGCCTAAAGGCCAGACCCAATCTTCATTGAAGGAATATCGCAGGTAAGTTAACTTAAGACAACGTGTAGCTGTTGGAATGCTGCATTATCTCAGTCACAGCGCCCATAAAGGGTACATACGTGCTCTGGGGCACTGGCAACATGTAATCAGTACAAATAAATCCCTCTTTTCCAGGGTGCACAATGTTTAGTGTACCTCAGAGCTCAAAGTCCGAGTTCCTGGACAAAGCCAGGCAGGCTCGGGAGGAGAGGAAAGGACATAAGGACAGGGAGAAGTCAGCAATCCACATCCAAGCCCTGGTCAGGAGTTTTCTCTGTCGCTGCAGACTCCACAAGCAAATACGGTACTCTTCAGTCTCATTTGTTGCTGATGTCCTCGTCACCTGTGAGCTTTGTGTTCAGCCTAATTGCACATTAATTGCACCAAGTACAAGTTTTCTCTCCATTCTTCTGCCATATTACACTGTCTATGTCTCTGTATTTATATTCATATCTATTCTTTGTCACTTAATCATCTTTTGGTTGTTATCTCTGCATTATGTTTATATGTCATGCACCATCATACCAAGTTAAACTCGTTTCTGATTCTGAGCATGTTTTGCCCTGACCATCAGTAGTAATATAAAAACGATTTGATATCTGCATCTTCATGTAATCGTTTGCTCAGTAATTCCTGTCTGTGTCTCTCCAGGCAAGAGATTGATGACTATTTTCAAGCCTCCGAAACTGGGACCTCAAAAAGAAATGCACTTTCAATTTTTAAAATTGCTAAGAAATTACTATTCATATATCGCCCCGAGGATAAGATGGTGAGTTGCAGCTACAGTATGCGGTTTAGGCATCAAGTTGTTTCTGTCACCTGTCAGTCCTTACCTTTGTGGAGACTTTTGACAAGTTGTTGTAATCTGCAGCACTTTATATGCTTGTCTAGGGCTGTGACTCAAATCACATTTCTTTTTGTACAACACACAGAGGTTTGAGAAGCTTTGCCGTGCAATCCTTGCCAGCATGGAGGTTGAAAATGAATCTAAAGTGAGTGTCCGAATGCTGCCTCGTTCCATCCACATATCAGACATTCATTAAATGTGATTTTGTTTCAGTGACTGTTGTCACATTTGGCCCTCAGGTCTGGTATGTTTCCTTGGCTCTCTCCAAAGACCTCATCATTCCGTGGCTCAAACAGATAAAAGATGTGCTGTGGATTTGCTGTCAACTACTGAAAAATTTAAAGGTTAGTCTTGATTTGAGACTTGAAAATGGGTTTCAGTATTCACTTCATGGCTTTAATTGCACATATTTTTGCAGCCTGACATACTTCAGGACAATAAATTAGTAACGCTGTACCTCACCATGTTGGTGACCTTCACGAACATGTCAAGCTGGCGGATAGTCCGAGGGAAGGGTGAGTCTCAGGTCAAGCTGATGTTGTTATTGTAAACACAACTTTTGTTAATGCAGGACATGGTTTCTGTGAGGAAAACATAATAGTTTCCCCTTGTTGTTTTAGGAGAAGCTCTCAGACCTGCTTTGACGAAGATTTGTGAAAACATCATGCATCATCTCAATCAAAAGGGATTTTACTCGATTCTACAGGTTCAGTATTATGGCTCATACTTTTTGAGTTTTATCAACAGATTAAATGAAGTAATATGAAACATATTTCCTTCTTCTGTGCCAGCTGCTATTTTAATAAAGGTGCACTTTGTATGTCATCTTCACTTTTCTTGTGTAGATCTTGCTGACCAATGGCTTGGCTCGCTCGAAACCGTCTCTCTCCAAAGGCACTCTAACAGCGATCTTCACTTTGGCATTAAGGTGAGCTTATGGCTGTAGCTGGTACTTGATAAGAAATGAAATATTCTAGTCCAAGTACATGAAGTAGATGAGTTAGCTTGTGTTTTTCAGGTTTTATTTTCAGCCTGCCCTTTTAACTGAATTTAATATTTTCCAGGCCAGTCATTGCTGCTCACTTCTCTGATAACCTCCTACGATCATTCCTCCTTCACATCATGTCAGTTCCTGCTGTTGTGTCCCATCTGAGTGTGCTTGCTCCAGAGGTAAAAGCCCTGTCACATGTTGCTGCTGCATCGTGGTAGTATATGTAATAATAATATGAAGTATTAGAGAGTCGTTCACAATATTTGCTCTGTCTCGATAGTGTATGGCATCCATCCAGACTCATGACTTGCTGCGGAAGTTCATTCGGTTCCTCAGCCAGGAAGAGCAGTGTTTGGACATCTGTGTGTGTCTGGAGGGGAGTCACACCCTCTGCTTACTTGGTATAGTATTTTAGACAAAGATGTGCTTCATTGATGCAGTCTAGGGGTGCACTGATGATAGAATAATAATTTTGTGTGCTGTGGACTGTTAATTTTACTGTTGACTACTGCATCATTGTGATGGCTGATAGGTAATCTGATTCACTTGGGCTACCTGAATGAGAAAGTCCTTGAAGAGGAGGCCAGTCATTTTGTGAAGGACCTGACTGACATGCTGTGTTACTGCCAGAGATATGTATCCCAAAAGAAGTCCAACCTCACCCACTGGCACCCTGTCCTGGGCTGGTTCTCCCAAACTGTCGACTATGGGTCAGTGAAATACTTGATAGTTAGTTGAACTCACTTACTCACTCTACTTACTCACTCGAGCAGAAGAGCTTTTTCTTGAAATCTGTGGCCTATATAGACTGCATATTAAGCCATCATTCATTGGACACTTTTAAAGCTTCATTATTTGTGTGTTATTTGCAAATAATGTTGTGATCTTTTGGTAAAAAATGAAAAAAAAATATAAATATAGAAGCAGTAAAGTGGGAAGGCTTATGTGTAACTAGTTAATGCTGGTTCTGATAGACAGGTGTCAGAATACACAGAGCATCACAATTTGTTGCGTGGGGGTGGGGGCTGTTTTGGCAGAACAAGGGGGACCACCACAATATGAGGCAGGTATACCAGTGTATATATACTTGACTTTGCCTCCTCTCTGTCTCCTGGTCTCTGTAGCCTGAACGAGTCGATGCCACTGGTCACTAAACAGCTTCAGTACTTGTGGGGTGTTGCTGTCATTCGGACGCTCTTCAGTGACGTCCTCTCTAAAAAGCTGGAGAGTCAGGAGCCCACCCCCCCACCCCCACAGCCCAGCACATCACAAAACAATCTACCAGTTAAAAGTGAGCTATAAACCCAAACCTATTCTAACTTTTTTAAGATAAGCACAATCTCATCAAAAGTTTTGAAGAGGCCCTTGACGGTTCTTTGTCTTGACAGACCTTTTCAAGCGAGCATTTCAGAAATCGGCTTCTGTACGGAACATCCTGAAACCAGTCGGAGGGAAGCGAGTCGACTCAGCTGAAGTTCAGAAGGTGTGCGGCATCTGTGTGCTCTACCAGATGGCTCTGTCTACACTAACGCAAATACGACTCCAGATACTCACTGGTCAGTACCAGAATAATTTTCATATAAACACACAGTATTTTAAAAATGTATATGATGGAGTCTGTCACTGTGCATTCTCTGCAGGTCTGACACATCTTGATGACCTTTTGCCCAAACTGTGGGCCTTCATCTGTGAGCTTGGTCCTCAGGGAGGCCTCAAGCTCTTCATGGAGTGTCTGAACAATGACACTGAAGAGTCCAAGCAGCTCCTGGCTATGCTCATGCTCTTCTGTGACTGCTCACGCCACCTCATCACGTAATTTTACAGATTTATTTTTTTTACTGTGTTGTGTATAAAAAGCTCCACGTAGCAGCGATATTTTATGACCCACTGTTAATGTGTTACAGCATTCTGGACGACATTGAAGTCTATGAAGAGCAAACATCTTTCAAGATAGAGGAACTCATCACCATCTCGTCATTTCTCAACACATTTGTGTACAAGATGATATGGGATGGCATCTTAGGTGAGTACGACCTCAGTGAATCTTGATGAGATGATTGGGGTTTTTTACTGAAAAAGCTGTTTTGTATTTAATAGAAAATGCTAAAGGAGAGCAGCTGGAGTTGTTCCACAGTGTTCATGGCTGGTTGATGGTGCTTTATGAGCGGGACTGCAGGCGAAGATTCACCCCTGATGACCACTGGCTACGCAAGTAAATACCAAAACTGAATAACTTAATATCCTGAACACATCCACCCTCTGTTTCTGCTGTCTTATTATGTTTAAAAGCTCACTTTCTGGTGTTGTGTTCAGGGACCTGAAGCCCAGTCTATTGTTCCAAGAGCTGGAGAAAGGCAAGAAAAGAGCCCAGTTTTTACTGCAGTACATCCCTCATGTCATT
Organism: Synanceia verrucosa; assembly: GCA_029721515.1. Lineage (NCBI taxonomy): Eukaryota > Metazoa > Chordata > Actinopteri > Perciformes > Synanceiidae > Synanceia > Synanceia verrucosa. Next base: position 23,350,345 of record CM056551.1, on the reverse strand, counting down.
CCACATAAAAATGTGAGTAAAAATGATCCTTTCTTTTAAGGCAGAGTGTGGTTTTCATTTTCAGTTGTGTAATTACTTCCCTTCTCATTTTAGAGGGTGCTGCTGTTCAGGAACATCGTTACAAAGGAAAAAGAAAATTTAGGACTGGTAGAAACAAGCTCTGCTTCACCACATGTCACCCATATTACCATTCGGCGCTCACGGATGTTAGAGGTATGGAGTGAACAGATCAGACAGATTTTATTTGAAGGAGAGTGACAATGTTTGTGTCATTGTAATAACAACTTTTCCCTGTCCTAAGGATGGATATGACCAGCTCCGCAGATTACCCGCAAATTCCATAAAAGGCGTCATTCGTGTGAAGTTTGTCAATGATCTGGGAGTAGATGAGGCTGGTATCGATCAGGATGGTGTGTTCAAAGAGTTTCTAGAGGAGATCATTAAGAAAGTGTTCAATCCTGCTCTCAACCTGTTCAAGGTAAGTCAGGCAGGTTTTTAAATCGTCTCACTTGTGCTGCTGACATTGATACGAGTGTTTGGTGTGATGTTTATTTTCTGTAGACTACGAGTGGAAATGAAAGGCTTTATCCTTCACCCACATCTTACATCCACGAGAACCATTTGCAGCTGTTTGAGTTTGTTGGGAAGATGCTTGGGAAAGCCATATATGAGGTATATCTGTTCATGTATTGATTTCTTTTTCCCATTAAAAGGTTTTATTCTGGGGAGTCAATGTGAGGGTGGTTTGTAAAGGACAGGGTTGTAAACTGTACATATTCTAAAGTTCTCTGAGGCAAATTTGTAATTAGTGATGTTTGGCAAAAAAAATTGACTCGACTTGATCTCACTCTCATGATCTGTGTGCCCAGGGCATCGTTGTCGACGTCCCCTTTGCCTCTTTCTTCCTCAGTCAAGTCTTGGGTCACCACCACAGTACTTTCTACAGCTCCATCGATGAGCTGCCCTCACTGGACTCAGAGTTTTACAAGAACCTCACTTCCATCAAGGTCGGCTTGGATTACACATTACACTTGGATTTGTTCGACACTAATTTATCTAATTTTTCATTTCACGTCTTTCATGTTGTTGTTTTTTTTTTCTCCAGCGCTATGATGGAGATGTAGGCGATCTAGGGCTGACATTATCCTATGATGAGGATGTTATGGGGCAGGTAAGAAGAAATCATTAGGAGATATGATCCAAAATACATGAAATTCACAAGTCAAAAGCTACTTTGATTTCTTGCGTTATAGCTTGTCTGTCATGAGTTGATACCTGGAGGGAAGACCATGCCAGTCACCAATGAAAACAAGTATGTAAATTAATAAAAACATCACAGGATACTGATCTGTTCATGTTTAAAATGTTGTCTGTCTGTCTACCATTTCCTGCAGGATCAGCTACATTCACCTCATGGCTCACTTTCGGATGCACACCCAGATTAAGGAGCAAACTGCAGCTTTTATTCGGGGCTTTCGCATCATCATCAACCCGGAGTGGCTGCACATGTTTTCCACGCCAGAGGTTCAGCGTCTTGTCTCAGGAGACAATGCCGAGATTGATCTTGATGACCTCAAGTATGTGACATTTCAGACATCTTTAATGAGCAAACAGCAACATATTGTTCTTTACTGTTATAATCATTGTAATGGAATAATATAATGGAGAGATGCAACAGACTTGTTCCTTCATCTGTGGCTCCTGTGCAGAGAGATGCTCATCCTTGTTGTCTTCTCTGTCTCTCAGAAAACACACTGTCTATTATGGAGGTTTCCACAGCAGCCATCGTGTCATCATCTGGCTGTGGGACATTCTGTCCAGTGACTTCACTGCTGAAGAGAGGGCTATGTTCCTTAAAGTAAATTGCTGTTTGCTTGGAACTTTATACAGTCAAATTTCATTAGTTTCTTCCCCCAAGTGGTTTACCACCATCTCATTTTTCCTTCCTGTGTTTTCACAGTTTGTTACCAGCTGCTCTAGGCCACCACTTTTAGGTTTTGCCTACCTCAAACCACCTTTCTCCATCCGTTGTGTGGAAGTTTCAGATGATCAGGTAAGAATGAAGAAGCAGTCAGTTGCTGCAGCTTTAACGCTTTGATGCCTCCCTGCGTTAGGTTTGTACTAACAGAGCATTTCCTGTGTCTAGGACACTGGAGACACCCTTGGCAGCGTCCTCCGGGGCTTTTTCACAATACGAAAGAAGGAGCCTGGTGGTCGACTTCCCACTTCATCAACATGCTTCAACCTGCTCAAGTTGCCCAATTACAGCAAGAAGAGCATCCTGCGCGACAAGCTGCGCTACGCTATCAGCATGAACACAGGCTTTGAGCTCTCCTAACTCAGTTGCATCTGGGCACTCTTCACAGGAGGTGTGTGTTCAGCAGCCTGAGCTGAGCAAGACGCTCTGCACACCTGGACCAGAGCCTGTCAAGTCAAAGGGCCATCACCTGAACAAAAGGAGAATGATGAAGGACCTACACACTCTCCTTTTTGTCTCTTTTTAAAACTGGATGAGCTCTGCTCTACTTCAGCTCACTCCCTCACATCAGGGAGATGCTGTTTCTGCAGCACAATCTGATTTTTTTTGTCTCCTTTTGTCACTCCCAAAATTCAATATGTGGTGTATTTAACTTGATAAAATGTGGATATACAGTACAGTGGCTAGATCTCTGTTTCTCAGGCTTAACAGAATCATGCTTGGATCTAACAGTCCATTTTAGGTGAACTGGAAAGCAATACAGATGCAATGCAAGCCATTAGACACATGGTCAACTCGCTTGAGTGGAACCAAGTGATGCATTGTTAATATACTTATAAGCTTGGGCTCCATTATCCAAGCAACTTTTAGCCGTTACGGGATGAGTCTTAAACTGTTTTGCAGAACATAATGCATCCTTTATAAATGGAAGACAAATCAATGTCTTGTGTTCAGTCTCCTTGAAGGAGGAGTGACTCACAGCAGTGATCCTGTGTTCATTACATTATGTCCCATTTTGACCTCACTCCATTTCACCCCACTAAAAGGCGCCGCAGTCACCTGAGAGAGACGTTTTTATGTTCTCAGTTGAACATCTGTCTCGGTTCTGCAGCAAAATTTTTTGACATGGGAAAAAAAACAGATCCAGTTGTTTGATTAAGGAAAGATGTCCATGCTGTAGCATTTTACTTTTGAGTAAAAAAGAAACTGGAAATGTTTGGGCTGTAATGGTATCTACCCAGTGAAACAGCTGTTCATTGTCACATGTCTGTGCTTGATTGCCACTCCAAAAAAAAAACAAGGGAGAGCAAAGTTAATCAGTCATTCTTCATACTTAGTACTAGTAAAAAGCAAGATTTCTGATTACACGTTTGATTAACGCAGAGTGCCTCATATACAGTAATGCCACCTTACTTTGCTCTCACATGTCTGACTGTAATCCAGTTGTAACCAATAACCACGTATATCGGAAACAAGCCATAGAAACGGGGGCTATATACCTGGACTTATTCTCTGCTCCTCCTAACAGAAAACCCAACCGCTCTACTACCAACAACAACAACAACTGAGGAGGGTTTTACTACGATGCTCCCTGGTCTCTGTGGACTGTTTGAGCCTTGCAGAAAAAGAATTAGAGGTTTTAAAAACCTCTCAACATGATGTCATGGACTGGTTTGTCAACCAAATGTGACTGCTTGATTTGATGGTCCCTTGGCTGGAGATGTTGCAGACAGGGGACAGGAAGGTGAATGTTACCTTATCAGCCTAAATATTACTTTACACAGGGTTTAATTACATCATAAAGTTGAGGAAGTTAGTCATTTACCCGAAAGAGGACTTCAACTTTTAAAGAAAGGGTTAAAAAGAAAAATATCAAGTTCTTTATTATGCAAAAAAATGTTTTCTGTCATGAATGAGTATGGATACTTGTTAATAAGCAACATGAACTATAGAACATACTGGTCATTATTGCCATGTTTCTTACTAGTATGACCATTTAACTTGTATGAAAACAACAAAAAAGGTGATTATAATTATATATAACACTGGTTGTAATGTATCTGCAGTATACTAATGAGATTTAACTATTTTCAGATGTGACAAATCAGTCAGGAGGATCTTGCTCCAGCTTTCCTCCTTTTAATCTGTTCGAGTGGAAATGCTGTGGATGGATTCACAGACATGTTAGTGTGTCAAGCTTGTCTGCCTGGTGATGAGGTCACTCATCTGTTCATAAATGATGTCAAGAGTAGGCTTTAAGTGTACCAGTGGACTGCTGATACTGACCTTTGACTATCTTTTAGTAAAAAAAAACAATAAAAGATTATCTTGGAAATGTTCCCAGCATTCTTGTGAAAGTTTTCATCTTTTCTTAAAGTGTCTTAAATGTGTAAGATACTTCTGTTTGTTTTGTCCCTGAAATGTTAACTCATATATTTACTTTGACTCATTTTCAACACAATGCGTATTCTCCCTCACAAGTTTGACGGTGTTTCAACTTTTTTTTATTATTATTTTATTAGTTTATTAAAAACACCTGCTGAGTCCGGGGTGGATCATGTGCGCATGTCTGAGGTGTTCTTGTTGACAGGCTGGATAAAACGTCTCATTCCGCCTCGTTTTGAGCTTTCCAAACAGCGCTCATGGCGGATTATGGTGTAAATGCGCACCTCTGAGTCATAGTCTCCATTGTGTTTGGTCTCCTTTGTGAGAGGTGGTCGGTGCTGTTGGGGACCCTGGACCTAGACCTCCGCATCTCTCCAGCTGATTCTGCAGGACAGACATGATGAGCAGTCCACCCAGCCCTTCTCCCTCCCGGTGGTTCAAAACTCTGCGAAGGTAACCTTACATATTACCTTTTTTTTGGTGATATGATTTTTCATCTATTCAGGCTTTAAAGAGTAAATTCTGTCAGCTGATGAGACAGACCTTCCTCTAGGCCTTCATGATGTCTTGGACTTGCTGGGTTAAAGATTATCAGACTCCAGCTTCATCTGCATCACCTGATTGGCTGGACTTGTTAGGATTTCCACTATAGTGGGGATTTTAGTGCATTGGGCATTGGCTTAACTGCACACTGACTCCATTCAGAAAAGGTCCAGCAGTGGAGAATACTTGACTGGAATAAACATGAGTGGGAAAATAAAGGCATGTTACGCTTGTCAGAGGAATGGCCGGTTAACCTGCAGAAGGTACAGTGATGAGCTAAAGAGTGAGGATGGTTTTTTTTATGTGGCGTTAAAAACTCCAGTGATTTGCGTGCTGTTTCAGGACCAGACTGGGGGAGCCCTGTTTGAAGACATACCCTCTGGAGTGTGTGGATCTGCTGAAGAGGGCGAGGGTCGCCTTTCAAGCTGGACGCACCCTGAAGGAAACTTTCAGACTGGCTCAGCTGGAGGCTGTGGTGCAGATGCTGGAGGAACACGAGTGTGACTTTGTGGATGCTCTCGGAAGGGACCTACATAAGGTGAGGGGGTGCAGCAGTGGCTGACAGGGGTTCTGTTTCTTAAAAACACAAGACAATGACCATTGACATTATGGGCCAATTAGTAATTTCTTAAATTTTTTTAACCAGCCAAGGTTTGAGACAGTTATGTCAGAACTGATTCTTGTCAAGAATGAGGGGCTTCATGCCATCAACAACCTGAAGAAGTGGATGCAGCCACAGCATGTGGAAAGAAACTTGGTGAGACTATTGCCCTAATATTCGCAATAACATCTTATTATCATAATCATAATATTATTGGGATTATTTGCGATTTACGCAACAACCTTTTTGGAGAGAACATTCCGTCTTGCTGCTACAAAGAGCAGCATTGTGCTGGAGCTACCAAAGCAGATTAAATCGCTGTTGGTCAACAGTACTGTGTACTGATCAACTTTCACTCGCTGTTTAATCATTCTGTCTCACTCATGACCTCACTTTGAGCTTGTGTGATTGCTGTAGTCCACCACATTAGATGAGTGTCTGATGGTCAGTGAGCCGCTGGGGGTGGTGTTCATCATGGGGACCTGGTGCAGTCCTGTCCAAACGTGTCTGGTGCCACTGGTAGGAGCCATCGCAGCAGGTGCACAGACTCAAGACACTCAGTTAATCGGTTATCAGTAATTCTAGTGTTATTTGTCCTCACACAGGCTGATACTTTATTAATTTGTGTAGGAAACTGCGCAATCATCAGCCCCTCTGAGTGCACCACTCACACAGCAGAGCTTCTTCATCGCCTCATCCCCTCCTACTTGGACAATGTGAGTAATTACTTAACAGGAAGTACAGCAGTCCTTTCTTTTTGTCTTGTTGTCTTACAGAGTGTGACTGTGATGTTGGTCGGTTTTAAAAAATGAATTTGTTCACATGAGCCTTTAAAGAGTTTATATAGGTGGATGAATCAGAGGATGTTAACACCCACTTGTACTCTTTTGATGGGAAGGTTGCACAGTGCAACAGTAAAAAACATAATAAACTGATCCAAAATTCTTGGTTTCCTCCAGGAATGCTTCCATGGGATTCTTGCGGGCACCAATGACCTGCCTGAACTTGTGGAACTTAAATTTGACCGTGTCTTCTTTACAGGTAAAGCTAAACTTAGCTATAAAATAATTTTGTATATGTGTTAATGCATCAATCAGGATATCTATCAATCCCTAGGCAACAGGGAGGAGGGAATCAGAATTGCTCAGGTTGCAGCTCGTACTCTCACCCCTGTCACCTTGATTTTGGGTGGCAAGAACCCATGTTATGTGGACCAAAACTGTGACATCACCACCACAGCACAGCGCATTGCCTGGGCACGTTTTCACAATGCAGGACAGAGCTTTGTGGCCCCTGACTACATCCTGTGCCACAAAGATATCCAGACACGGCTGGTGCAGGCCCTGAAGTGCTGCCTGATGCAGTTCTACGGTCCTGATCCCCGAGAGTCCCGCAGTTATGGTCGCATGGTCAATCTAGAGTTCTTCAATCGTACAAAAGACATGCTGTGGAGGTCTGGCAAGGTGGCTGTGGGCGGGCAAGTTATAGAAGCAGAGAAATATATTGGTAAGCATCCTCTGTGTGGGAATCTACTCAATAACGCAAACGGTGTCATATGCTTGACATGTAATGTTATTTCTTTTTGTCTGAAGCCCCAACGATTTTGACAGGAGTAGCAGAGACAGATCCCATCATGCAACAGGACGTTTTCGGACCAGTTCTTCCCGTTCTGACTGTAAACAGTGTAGATGAAGCTATTGCCTTCATTAATAAGCATGAGAAACCCCTCTGTGTGTATGCATATTCCAGCAACAGCAAGGTATGTGACACTACATATTTATTGTTCGAGCCTGCTGCGGCCCACGTGTATTCTGATTATGTGTTGGCCTTTCTGACAATGCAGGTCATCTCAAGGCTAATGAGTGAGACCTCGAGTGGAAGTTTTTGCTCCAATGATGGCGTCCTGCAGAGTTTGATGGTGGCTCTGCCTTTCGGTGGAGTTGGTAAGTCAGTGGCAGCAGAGTACAAATCATACCAAACATAGTGGTGGAATAATATTACCTGTATCCCAACACTTTTGCCAGGTGCCAGTGGAATGGGTTCCTACCACGGCCGCTTCAGCTTTGACACCTTCTCACACAGGAAATCATGCCTGCTAAGAAGCACAAGATTTGAGTGTGTGACCTATCTGCGTTATCCGCCCTATGAGGACCGCAATCTGTCTCTAATGACATGGGCCAGTACCCTGTCCCAGAAGAGCCAGGGCTGGTGCCAGATCCTGTGATTGTGTGGGTGGGTGCTGACAGAGCCATGTTGGAAGAAACCTGAGTGCTTCCTTTAGTCCTGAACAGTGCTGGCTTGCATGTGTATTGTTAGTATATTAAAAATAGATAAAACCAAAACCTTCTGAGGTACAGCCACATCTAAGAGAGGAAAAGCAATATACATAGTGGTTGTTCAATCTCTAGGTGATGAGACGAGATACTATCCTGTATCTTGGATTCTGAAGCTTTAGCCACGGTGAAATGTGTTACTGCCTTTATTTTTCACATTATGCTCAGAACAAACTGCATCAGAATAAGAAACCAAAATTTTAGCTTCATTTATATTTATTAAGACATTTACAATAAAAATGAAATCTCTGCCACATCAGCCATTCACAAAAAGTTGACTTTTGCTTATCCATAATTGAGAATCTGGTCATTCAGGTCTTTTGTAGATCTTCTCCTTGTTACCTTCCTTCATGGCTGCATATCTGGCTGCGGTGAACAGGTAGTCACTCAGTCTGAAGGAGGAAAATGTTGGGACTTTTATTAGATGTTTAATAAAGGAACTATGTTCTCATATTTCTTTTAAAAGCACTGGACTAACCTGTTCAAAAACTTGGCAACATCTGGATCTGCCTCACCTGATCGCACAATTGGAGCAACACTAGGACAAGGACAAAGATCTATCAGAACCTGCTAAGCAAGAATAGCATGACAAAGTCAGTCATTCAAGGCAAGGAATATATCACAACTGACCTGCGTTCTGCTCTCCGACACACTGTCCGAGCCAGGTGCAAAGCTGCGCTGCCCTTCCCTCCAGACTGTGATCCACAAAACACAAATATCAGTGAAACAGGAAAACCTGCACTGCAGTGTCTCACAGATGCACAGATAGCTTACAGGTAAAATGAAGTTGGTCAGTGGAGGGAGCTCTTCTGTAAATTTATCAATCCAGGTTTCTAGGTCTGCAACTGGCTGGCCAGTAAATTTAGTTCTCTCTTCAAAAACAGAACAGAAACAAACCTTAAAAATCCTGCAGCACACAAGAAATAATATTCTACTGCATTAAACCAGCCCACAGGTGCATACGTATGTGGCTTTCACGTGCAGATGATCGAGGTGTGGCAATATTGGAGCCAATGTCTTGTAAGATGCACTGTATCTGTAAATGAAGATAAAAAGCAAATGTACTGTCAGATATCTTATATTAGGCTGATAACGTACAATGAAGGAGGTTAATAAATACAACATGAAACCCAAACCTTGTCCAGCTGATGTGTGAATGTGTGCCCTTTGTCCAGGCAGAATTCTCTGGCCAACCTGGAAGGAACAGTTCGAGATGATCACTTTAGGTGAGCCAGATCATAACCTAAGTGGAAGTGAACTGTGACAGATGAAAAACAGAAGTTTTACCCTATAGCTGATGACAGCTCATCTGTATTTCCTAAGGCCTCAAAAATATGATCTTCCTTTGGTCTCCTTTCTCCTGTAAATGTGCTTGAGAAACCTTTTAAGGGGGCACAGCAGGAATGGAGTCAACATTTGTAAGAGCTTCTTACAGCAACAATGCTCTGACATATTTGTTTTCATGATTAAGCTGTAAAACAACCTTTGTCTCCAGTTTTGGTGTATATTTTGGGTACTCTGTTGTCTCCTTCAGTGACATAACTGGAAGGAAAAAAGACAGACAGAAAGATAAGATTATTCTCGACATAATGACAAGGATTTAAATTGTATTTCAAACACTGCTCCAGTCAATGTAAAGACTGAAGTTGCTGTGCTAACATTGCCTTAATTACATGAACTATCCCTGTGTAACAGCCACCGAGCTGTTATACAGTTACATGAGTGACATAAACAGGAACATTTCGCAGATGTAAGTACCCCCTGTCTGAAGACAATGTGTTTCTTATCCGTAGCTCGCTTATGAGCCTGCCTGTCCTTGCAACACGACGGAGGTGGGCAGGTTTGATAATAAACGATGCCATTTCAAAGCTATAGGCTAGCTGCTAAAGGTGAGCGATGAGAAATACCCCTTGTCCCTCCGTGGTGTCCGTAGTTGATGGGCGTTTCGTTCCCATCGTATGATTGGCCAACTCACCGTGTGTTTGAGAATATTGGACGCTGATTGGTCAACAAAATATAGGTCCAACTAGCTGTGGTACTGATTGGATAATAGAGGCCAAACCAAATTTTGTCCATCCTCCTGACCGTGTTTTTAGTTTGAGTTTGTCATGTTGCTTTGACTTGATTTGGTGGACAGAAAGACACCGTGGACTTTGACTAAAAATATGCTTTGTTACACTCTCTAACGACATATTTATACATGTGCCCTCATGAAACACGCTGATTTGTGGCACAGAGCTGTCAACGGATTTTTACTTCAAAGGATTAACATTCGCTGCAGGTGGCTAAGCTAACGTTAGCTAATATAAAACTGTCAGTGGCACGTTGAACTGGAACTTTTGCACTTTGGAAACTGTTAGAGAAATGCAAGTCAAGGACCTGTTCGTGTCTGCTCCAGGGAAGGCTATTCTCCATGGAGAGCATGCTGTTGTGCACGGAAAGGTAATCTGAAAGTACAGCTAACAGAGATGATACTGAATGTATGACATTTAAAAGTGGTAACAATTACATCAGTTAGAACAAAAAATATACTATGGAGGGGCAAAACTGGCTAGACTTGTACCGTCTCAAAAAATGATTGCACTCAGTTTTAAAAGTTAGTTTCTTGTCCTCCAGGAGTTTACACTACTATTCTGAAAAGAAAATTGAAACCTTGAAGGTTGAAAAACACATCCAAAAGAAGCTATGGTATGCTTTGGAGCATGACTTAAAATAAAGTGCATTAAATGTGCTAAAAATGTTTAGACTGTTTGATTACCCTGTGCTCTCTGCTCTATTTCAGGTGGCTCTAGCTGTGAGTTTGAATCTGAGAACATATCTACGGCTGAAAGGCACCAGTGCTGGCAGTGTTTGCATCAACCTCCCAAATATTGACACATTCCTCTGCTGGGACTTGTCCAAGCTGAAAGAGCTTATTCCTTATTCCTGTGGTAAGTGATCATGCAGCATTTTTATTGTTGGGTGATCTGCATTATGCCTCCTATAGGCGCACACACAGGGACATCTCAATGTTGAGACTTATTTTTTTCAATCTCTAAAAATAGTCTCATTATTTATGTTCATTTAATAAACATCAAACATGTCTAATCATTAGATTAGTTACCACAGCCTTAAGTAATGTCTATTTGATTTTAGATTCACTCTTCCACATATTTTCTGTCGACTTTGTTATGTATAAGTCTTTGGACATACCAGTAACTCAGACTTGGGTCAGATGAATGCATTTTGCAGCATTTCTCATTATGTGAACTAGCATACGTGCATCCTTTTCATCACCTACTGTACATCTCAAAATGTCTGTTGTGATTTTGATGAATGCCGTGTCTTGTCACCCATGTTAACAGGTAAGAGGGAGGAGGTGAAACGCCTGGATGCTGAACTTGTGAGGAGGCTGCGAGAATTTCTTGGTGTCACCAATGGAAACTTGGATACTTGCAACATGGCCACCCTCGCCTTCCTCTACCTCTACCTCTCACTGTTTGGCTCAGGGTGAGACATCTCAGCATTTATTAATTTTATTCTTACAGCTGGTTGGCGCAGATGGCCACAAAAATCACATTACACCCTACAGATAGTTTTGAGATCAGGCCCAGCAAATGTCATCCAGTTGCAGAACTGCAACACATGGCAAAACACCTCAACCTGTTGGACCTAAATTTGTAGATTTGTTTGTGAGCCAAAAGCCGATTCAAATTAATTTAAATGGATTTATGTTATTTATTATGTGTAGCATGGTTAGGCTAACTTCATTAATATTATTATCATTATTATGATGACAATGATGATGGTTAGTATTATGCATTACTCTGACAAAGGCACATGTGTACGAAATAAAGTTATATCAAATTGTACAGCTCTTGTATCAACAAAACGCTGTGAGGCAAACTGGTGTATGGTATACAGAATATAATAGGGTTGTAAAAAGCATTTGTCAAAAGCTGAAGTCATTCCAGCTTTTGGAAATGCTTTATTTGCAAAATGTGATGTGATGTAGATATGTTCTGAGAATTGAAGGTGATTTACAGATTTTTCTCTGTGTCTGTTGGGGGAAAAAAGCCCTCCATGAAACAAAGATAGTAAAAAGAGACAGACAGAAAGGCCAGATATTAGTTTTAGGGACTCTAGCAGCTATGAGGAGCATGGAAGATGCTCAGGAACATTAGAGCTGCAGGTTGTCGAGAGGTTTAATCGGCAATGACACTGTGCTTCTGTGTCTGAGAGAGGTGATGGGTTCTGACAGGGTGGCCACTAATGAGAGTCTGGCACTGGGCCACACTGCAGCCTTTAACTAGTCTGGATGTGTCTGTCCCTCGAGAGAAGAGCTGGACAATTAGTTTAGAGTATTTTCCTGTCTGCCCAAAAGCAGCTTCCCTGACAGACATTGACAGCAATGTTGAGCAAGTTTATGTTGCATACAGTAGTGTATGGATTACTTAACATAATATGCTCCTCATAGTTATATATGTACTGTAACTGTACCAGTAATATTAAGTAACTTGAAGAAGGGGATAATGAGACATTAAGTGAGCCATAGGTACACTATTAAAATGTTAATGTACAACCACAGGCTCAGTTTGTCTGTTTCTTTCCTCAGTGAACTGCCCAGCTTGACGGTGTCTGTGTGGTCAGAGCTGCCGACTGGAGCAGGTCTGGGATCAAGTGCTGCCTACTCTGTGTGTTTAGCTGCAGCTCTGCTCTGTGCTAGTGGAGCCATCCCCTTTCCTCTCAAAGAGTGGGATCACACTGCGAGGTAACCATATTATACAAAAGGAGTTTCTCTTTAATTAGCTGCGTATGCACTTTGTGCAGACCACCATTGAGAATAGACAGAATGCAGAATTAGTTTAACTAGAATAGTTTTCTTGTGACATAATTACAACCAAAAACAAACTATAGTTATATGATTCTGATGATTCTTTTACTATCCATAATATTGATTGTATATTACATATTCATCACTGGAATGTATTTTATGGCATTGCCCATATGAATGCTCTGTAACTGAGAGCTCTATGAACTGTTGTGTCCTGACAGCTGTTGTATTTAAACTCCATAAGTCTATAGTTTGTGCTGTTTTTATATTGTAGGGTGTAAGGTTTTAGATAAATTCATCACAAACAGCAGCTGTATAATAGTTCATTGAACATCCACCCATAATTACTGTCTGCCAGTGTTTGGTTCGTTGATGAGGAGGTACTTAGAGGTTAGGTTTGTGGGGGTCTGTTAGCACACAAAGTTCTGCTTTCATTTCTAAATAATGACAGGTGGTGTCAGGAGGACCTGGAGTGGATCAACAGCTGGGCTTTCCAAGGGGAGATGATCATCCATGGTAATCCTTCAGGAGTAGACAACGCTGTAGGAACATGGGGTGAGGCCTGACATTATGTGACATACGTATGGTGTTATACCTCCATTTGTCTCCGTGGACGTTCTTCAATATCATTTGATTATCTCTTTAATGATTTTGATTTCCCTCTATGGAGGTGGCATGCTGAGATTCTTGGCCGGGAAGATAATACCACTGAGCAGGTAATGACACGGATTAACAATTTTTTATTTGATTGGACTTTAGACTACACAGTGAATTCATTAAATCGTTTCTTCACAGAAAACAAAATAGTGCACCAGAAAAACATGTCTGTATGAACTCTCTGATCAGTCTGCTTTACTTTCTAGGGTGCCGTTATTAAGAATCCTGCTCACTAACACCAAAGTACCACGTAGCACTAAGGTACTTGTTGCTAAGGTGAAGGACAAAATTAACAAGGTACTAAATGCTTTCTTCCTCCCCCGTGTGCTACTTGCCTACACTGTAATTAATATAATAGGTGGTGCTTTTGCATGGTAGATACTCCAGAGCCTGGCGTTGAGTGCCTTCATAAAATATTGAAATTAAACTCTTAGCCAGCACCCCTGTGTGCTGTTGCCTTGGTGACACCAGCAGGTGTGCCTCAGACACAGATCGGCCCGGATGGTGTTGTGGCAGTGTTGTGATCAGACTGGAGCTCAACCAAAATCAAACCTTCCATTTTACAAACTGTATTTGTAAAACATTTTAAACATATTTTTAGACGTGCACACTTGTTGTTGTGTTGCACATAATCAGTGATGACTGGTTTTGTTCCTCTCCTATAGTTTCCCTCTATCATGACGCCGGTGCTCGACTCAGTTGATGCCATTTCCTGCACTTGTGAGAAAGTCCTCTGTGAGATGACCTGCGAGCCCATCACTGGAGAGCACTACAATATTCTAGAGGTACGAAATATCAAGGCATTGTTTACAGCATCTTGGATCATAAAGGAATCATTCAGATGTTACACACATTTTTTGTAAAACTTAATATGCAATGATATGGTTCTTTTTTTAATGAAAAATATCTTAAACCAAAGAGTCCCTTATAGCCAAATGACATATAGCAACAGGTTTTATCAACAGCTCTCTTATCTTTTATAGACACTCATTGACATTAATCAGCATCATCTGAACGTGATGGGTGTGGGACACTCGTCCCTGGACACTATTTGCCAGGTCACATTGACCAAAGGGCTCCACAGCAAGCTGACTGGTGCTGGGGGAGGAGGATGTTGTATCACCCTTCTGAGACCAGGTACTGTCTGCCTGTTTGTGCACGCCTCAACAGAGTGTATTTTAAATGTCTGTAAAATGGTTTCTGTCTTTTGGTTTTCAAAAGCAGGAAATGGGTCGTATCACCATAAAATACAAAATGTAAACATGCAGGAGTGAGCAAAAATGCTAATTTACATCTTTAATCAGAGACAGAAACATTACAATTGACATTACAGAGATACAACTATTCAACTATTCACAAGTAGAAAATACAGAACATATTGTGTGGTAATCCTAGAGCGTTACATTTTATTAGAATGTCATTACTGAGATGTTACAGCTCTGCTTAGGGCTTCAATAGTGCAACAACAAATCAATTGACTATTTTTAATTGACCTTTTAACTACAAACCTAACAAGAAGGGGCCTGCAGGCAGGTTTTGGAGACAAAGTCAAAACGTCTCATCTTCAAATCAAGTGATATGTGTGAACAGATTAAAAATTGAGCGGTATCCACCTAAAGGTCATCAGTGCTGCATTTCAACATGTCTAAGTGAAAGAAAGATGAGATTTTATCCATGAAAAGAAAAAATACATAAAATGAAACCACAGGCATGTTTTGTCAATTAGAAACTAGAAACATGATGGACACTTTTAATGTTTCAGGAGATCACTAAAGAGCCTCCTCTATTCTCTGAAAGGTAATGATACACGTAGACATGTGCGTAATGTAGTAATAATAAATAACTGTCAGTGCTTTATATATTCTTTAAATGGTGTTTCCTATTGACCAATTTATGAATGCTAACTAAACAAATATAGTGTATGTCCATGTGGACCTGCTAAACTAAAACAACGGAGCATAAAACAGCATCACATGGAGGACAAACATGACCCACATGGCCCTGAAAAAACTTTATTATTAGAGGAAAAGATGATATACACCACACTAAAATCACATACCTCAATAATAGTTGTTTTACATCTTTGCAGTCATAATCCTGTTCTCTACATGGTGTGTGGTGCACACCTGACTTTTTTTTTCAATCAAACAAGAAACTCTTTAATTTTTTAAATGATGCATTTAATTAAAATAAATATCTCATTTTATCGAGAATGCGTTGCATCCTCTGATGGATTTGTCTTCTAATGAGTTTCATTTGATAAGGGAAGTTTGATGAGCCAAACTGTCAGACTCCCGCTGACAATAAATGCTCTGTTTTCCTCAAACGCTCCCTCACTTTTCCCCTCTGAAACAATGATTTGAGTGGCAGGAAATGATGAGAAGGCTGAACAAGAAAGGTCCTTTGGTGTGTGTGTAATACTGTGGAATTTGTTATAAGGAAACAAACAAACCTGTGTGTTCAGTTTTGTTTATGCCTGCAGCCTGTAACATATTGAATTTTCATACGTGTAAATTCCTCTAAATAGATTTTCAGATGCTCTTTATTTACGTCTCAGCAAACATTTCCATCTGTGTGAATTGCAGCTATTTCCAGATAGATTTTGTGATGTCCTCAGACTCTTTGTGTTAAGGCTCTTTGAGTTAATGAAGTGAGCAGGAAGTTATTTTATCACAATGTTCAAGCTGCTCTTGCTTCTGAAGCTTTAAATTTAAGCTTTATGCATGGTTAACGTCAGTGTTACTGTGCAGCAGCAGCTGAAGAGGGCTTTGGATCGTTTCCTTCACAATAAACCACAGGGAAGTGGGATCACTTCACTCCTTATTTTTCTACATCTAATGAGATCATCGACTTAAGTGGCAAGGTTATAATGACTTTATGCAGTGTGGCACCAGTGTTGTCCTTTCGCTGATATTGTCAGAGACTTTCCAGGTTTATCCCTAGAAGCCCAAAACATACCAAACAACAGCTGGCTTGTTAGCTTGTAATCTTTCCAATTTTCCTTAATGTATAATTAGCTCACCCATAACTTTTTTTACATGACTTTGCATGACTTTATTATGACTTGTTTGTTTTGTAGAAACGGACTCCTCTGTTGTCCAGACTACCATGCAGGACTTGAAAGACTGCGGCTTTGACTGCTGGGAAACAAGCATTGGTGGTGCTGGGGTCCAGCAGCACTCTCCTCTCTCTGTTAAGGAGGACATTCTGGAGGTTTTAAATCGTTACTGAGACTATACCTAAACGAGAGGACAAACAAGCTGTTTGTCTTCTTGTTGTTTATACCACAAGAGATTTTCTCCACTAATGAAGCGAGCCAAGTAAGGCGACTGTGTCTCAAACAAAATGCTGATATTAACTGGGATGAATGATGGATGCTCAAGGTTGAAGTTACATGTATCGAGCGCTTTGTCCACTAGATGTCATCAGAGTTGCACAAATGGTTCTTTATGAAACAGGATTTGTGGTAAGAGGCTCTTATAAATTGATTAATGTGGAAGTGAAGCACTGGCAGAATTCATTAATAGTTTCTTCCAGATATTTAAGGCAGTAGGACCAGCATGACATAATGGACTAGGTGATTGTCAGGCATTAATTGCTCTTTGTAACATGCCATGGTGTTGGATAACCACAAGAATGAATGTGGTCATTTTAGAGAAAATGTTGATGGATAAAAAGTTTGATGCGTTACTTTTTTTTTAACAAAGCCCAATGTTATTCAGATTATTTCTTTAGCCCTCTCCATGCCATGCTTTAATATTTCTCTGCATTAGAAACAATGTTGGTGTGATCAGGAAATAGTAATGTAATAAATATACTCTGAAGACTATTTACAGATGATGTAAAAGATCCACATTTATAAATTATTGCAAATACAGATATATGCTGCTTTGAATCACATCCGATCTGCTGTCTATATTATTCTTTACGTTTAACTTTAAGTGTTTAAATGTAAAATAATCCTGAAAGCATGAACATTTCTGTGATTTATTTATTTTAAATCTCTCACAATACAATAGGACCATAAAATACACTATAACTATGTTATAATTAAGTAAAAAAATATTTTTAAAGAAATTCACGTCATGTTTGTTTCTGCAGTCAAAGACCAACTAGCGGCTTTGTTTTGCCTGTAGTGGATGAAAGAGAGGGACAGCAGGAGTGTGTGGCCTCTCTGGAGCCTCTGGATTAGCGCCACTATAATGTGAATCAACAACAACCAGCGTCCTTCTGTGAGTCATTTGTGCTGACACATATGCACACAGCTTTCCCATATCCCCCTGCACCTAATTGCTCATCTTCCAAAACATTTCGAGATATTCTGCAAATGCCGCAGATTCAGAAGACGGATCTGTTTAGAATATCCCTGATTTGGGGAAAAGGTCATAACGGGATTCAGCTGAGTTTGAATATCCATTTAATTTTACATTTTTTAAATGTCATGAAGATTGAGTAGTAAGAATCTGGCAGTGTACGTGAATACACAACATTTGTCACCCTCCCTCCTTTTCTGCCTGGCGCCCCCTCTGTCCTCTTGAATTGTGTCATCTTTATGTCAGGGCAGCCCCCCGTCAGTGCGCCGCACAGTTGCCCCTAACCCCTGCTGGAATTTAATTACCACTGCGCTTTTCAATTGAAATGGCATTGACGAGGGGGGACAAGAGGGAGACAGCAGAGCCTGTTTCATTTGAAGCCCCTCTCTTTCTTTTCCGTCTCATTCTTTCTCACTCCTTTTACCCCTGCAAGGCACAGATGGTATTTTTTTTTATCAGTGTCAGCGCCTGCTTCTTTCTGCTCTGATGAATAGAATCTAAAGAGGCCCTGAGATTATTTCAGATAACAGAGAGACTGAGGAAAGGGGGTCAAGGATAGAGGGAGAATGATAGAGGTGCCGTCTACGCAGCGAGGAAGGTGACGAACAAATCATTTAACATTTAACGTTTCGTGAGTTTTGTTCGGATGGATCAATGTGGGCGAATCAGGGATGTATAATTCATTTTGTCCAAGCAGGACAATTTGCTGAGTGGTCGTGCTCACTGTGGCACATTCCCTCTGGTCCCTCACTCGACTGGTGAAATGCTTGTCAGGAACCATTAAGTTTGAACACAGAATTAGACCTGACTGACAAGATACCATGTTGCTGTTGGCCTCTCGTTTCCCTAGCAGGGATTCAGTGTAGGACTTCCTGTAGTGAGCATTTGCATTAACACACAGAGGCCTCTGGATCACAGCATGTTATCTACTGGTATTGTTGAAGTTGACTTCAGTGTGTAGTATAATTATTTTCAGGAGATGTGTAATTGACCTCAGCAGGGAATATTTATGCTACTATCCTCTCCCAGCATTCATATCAGCACAGTGACTGAGGCCACATCAACATCATGAGCTCCTCTCAGTTATGATGGGCTGTACCATCCTCCTGGGGGTCTTTGCCCTTTTGGTAAGTGGGAGGGGGTGGTGGATGGTGTTAGTTGTAGGCGTCCAACTGAGACAGCAGGGTCCAAGGGCGCTGCCAAAGGATTTAAATTTAGGGACATTGAATTAGCATTCAATCATCTTTGAGCTCAAGACAAAGCAGTGTCTGCCTATCTTCATCATCAGTTGCATATATTTACTTGAAGCACAAGGTAAAATGATCCAGTACTTAACATATTCACACAAAAACAAGACTCTTTTAGACTTTTTTGTTTAGCTAAATGTTAATATTAATGTGCTAACATTCTTAAAATGTTGAGTGTCATTAAATTTGCTGGTATTTGGTCTGAGGATGGTGCTAGAGGAGATCTTTCATTCATCAGTGTCCGCAGAGGAGCAGAGCAATGTAGCGCCGTGGATGGAGTACACTGTATTCCTATAAAACTTTTCACTGCTTTATCTTGCGGTCATCCCATGCTTTCCTTCTCTTTTCTGAGAGGAAACTGAGCTGAGAGTGAAACTTGATTTATAAACTTCAGCTCTGTTCACCAGACTCCCAACAGTAGGCTATAGATAAGATTCACTGTCTGTATGTATGTTCTAAATATAACATACACTGACAAACAGCTAATACAAACTGATAATGTGTCTTAGGTACTTGTCTTGTTTCCAGCCCTGTCCACAGCAGCAGCACTGCTTTAATGCTTCTGTGCAGTGAGTGTGTGGCCCTCACACCACCCCTCTCTCTGCAAAACACTCCAACAAATCCTTTTAAGGCTTTAGACAAAATATTTCAAATGAGGTTTCCACCTGGAGGATATGTTTGGTCTAGATTTCACTCATGTTTATGTTATGGGCCCACCGTGTATAGACCTGCTTCAGCTGTATTATTGTAAACATCTGAAACACGACACAGAGCGGCTCCCAGTCCACGTCCCATTTTCCATCATGTCATTGTATCGATCCTGTAATTGATTCTGTGAAGTGGAGGGTACCTGCAACGTACTCTGTCATCCCTCAGCGCCAGGAGCGCTCTTGTTTAATTGCACGCTAAGGCGCTGGTTTTTCTTGTTGCCTTTGAAAGGCCTCATTGATTTTTATACCACCCTTCATCCTTGCTCTGCCCCGTTTTAAGAGCAAATCCCTCGTGTCGAAGTTGCCCAGAATGTAAAAGTATGAAATCTGTCAGCGCTTTTCACGAGGCTTCCAGGTGCAATCCATACACGTTAACACTGAAGCTAAAAAGTCAAGCTGTTGTGTTTTTTTTTTTTTTAAAGAAGAAGAAGGACAGAGAGAGGGCTGTGCTGCATTGTGCCAGTCTCTCTCTCATAACACCCTCACCAGACTGCCAAGGTCAAAGTTTGTCACTTTGCTTGTTTGAATTATTTTTGTTAAAGTTAGAGGATCTTCATAGAGGTTGTGTCCAGTATTTTTGGATAAATCAGAGGATTAACAGTATTTTTCTTTTAAAAAAAATGTTAAATCAGTTTAATTCTTTTTGTTTATGATTTGTATGCATCTGTAGCTCCTGTACAAGAAGTACATTATGCTTTTAGAATTGCATTTATTAATCTGACGCCAGTAATCCAAACAGCAATTGTATTGTTTTTTTGGGGGGGTGGGGGGGTTAAACTGCAGTTTACAAACTGGCACATAAATATATTCAGTGCATTAGGGGTCTATATAGAACAAAAATATCCTAAATGAAATTTGATTTGCATTAATTTGAGAAGCAGCTTATCTAACATTCATACTTTGAACTTGCTTTGAATTAGAAATAGGTTCTCATCATTTCCCTGGGATTGCAGCCAATTTATTGGATTCAGGTTTTTTTTTTTTTCCTCTGAGGCTCAGGGAGGAGGATGATCTCAAAATGTTATCGCATGACACTGTGTGATTGATGGACCATTAAAATGTCAGCCAGATGTACTTAAAACCACAGCTTTTATGTTGATAAATTACAGCACAAATGGATACATAAAGCTGTTAGAAACAAATATTCCTGCAGTCAGATAGTAATGGATGTTCTGTCGGCTTGTCTGTCTGTGTTTCTTTCTGCACATTTTCTCCACTCCATGCATCTCAGGACCACAGCAGTCATGTAATTACAATAGGACAGGTAGGAGTGTTCATATTTCATCTTCTGCATTCACGATAACATCTAATAATCCGAAAGCGTTGCAAAATTGGTATCTCGTTGCTCATGCATTATGAATGAGTCACTGATTGCTTTTTTGCATAGATTAGCAATCATTTCACAGAAATCTTTCATATAAAAATGTGCCAGGAGGGTTCTATCTCTTTTTCTGAAGAGTTGAGGTGACGCATCCCGTCGCTTTTTAAGATAAGACGGATCAGGTGATACCACTTCTCCCCTTTGCCCCTCTGCTCCTTCTCTTGCTCTCTGATTTATTTCTCTATGCATATCATCATGGGGTCGGGGATAAGTGTAATTTTCTGCCCACTTTGCAGCTGATTGCTCACTTAGTGAATATATTCAGCATCTGCACTGTTATTGTGTTTGGAGCCAAGTGGCTAAGTACCACTGAGATTCTTTGGCATCAAAGTAAACATTTGCAGACTCCAAAAGTGCATCGAGAGACGCAAATCAAAGCTTTCAAGCTCTGAGATTGTGTACCCTGCACATGGATTTCAGTGACCTCTGGGTGTCCTGACTTGTAGCCTCAGATTGGCATAACACATAAGGGACTCATATGGTCTAGTGGCTAGGAAAATAGGCTGGTGACCAGTTCACAGGATGAAGGCCCAGCTGAGGTTTACATGCCACTTTTGTTTCCTGGCAGGCAAATAACATGTTTCACGTGATCGACAGCGTCATGCAGCGAAATGCCAAGTCAAAAGTGTTTCATGGGTCATGTTTAGAGTTTCATAAACAGTCTGAGCAGCATGATCGTTTTAATATAGCTGTGAGCAGTGTGTAGACTTGACTTGAAACAGAAACTTTACAGGTTTCAGACATAAAAGCTTTATTAGAATCTTTTGTTTGATTTGGATTTTAGAGCTGCATGTTGCTGATTGATGAAGGAAGGATAAGTGCCAACATCACCAGCGTGCATGAGGGTTGCAGACATGTAGATGACCCCTGGCCTTTGCCCCCTCCCCCCTCCCCTGCATGGGCAGACTCTGAGCCAAGGCCCTGTGGAGGTTGGTGCCCTCTGCCTGACAGCCTGTCACTGTGCTGTGGTGGTGATTTTTTTCTGCAGGAGATGGTGTCTGATTGGGAGCAGTGTGTGAATAGCCCTGTCACACTCGATAAGCCAGCAAGACGACCTGTGACGGGGACATATGGCATGTTTGACAGGGAGAGAGGGTGCGAATCGCACTGAATGATAAAATGGTGTTTTTCCCCCTTCGGCAATGTCATGCTTTCAGGCAAGCGTGTGGACCATCGCTCACTCAAGCGGCTGACTCCGGCCTCCTTGTGACATCTCCTTCAAGGTCCTGGGGTTTCTCTGCCTCGCGCCTGGCCAATTCTGACACTGCGAGCCGATGCTGCTCACAGCTGCTCCGTTAGCTTGTCGATGTTGGGAACATAATTGGATATCAGTTTAGTTTAGCGATGCACACTGGGAAATTCATCTTAAAAGCCAGTTTGTCAGAGCTCCTCTTAAAGCTCTCTGGCGCTGCAGCCCTTCATCCCATCTCTTTTCTCTCTCTCTCTTTCACAATGTTGATTAATACACACACAGGCTCATCAGGGGACTCTAATTGATGTGTTCAGCCTGCTCAGGACCGCTGGATTATTTAAAGGGCCATGAGCACATGATGGAAGCAGAAAAAGAGAATGGAGGAAGGAGACAAACAGGCTTGGATTTAAGTGTCGGGAAAATTATTGAGTTGAAGTGCATGCCTCTCATCCTTACTGTCAGCTAGGTCTTGACTTCTGGTGTTGCAGTCTCAACTCCCATCCTGTCAAGTGTCACATTGTCTGTGTTTGTGGCCGTGACAGACAGCCCAGGTGTCACACTCAGGCTTCAGTGCACCATCAGGCACCTCTGCTCTGGTCCCCAGTGGCTCACAGTCAGAGAGACAGCACAGTCCAATAACCCCTCTCAAACCCAGCATGTCTCGCTCCCAGGGGACTCCCCTGTGGAGTTTACTCTCTGTCCATTGGGCCAGAACTTGGAAACTCTGCGGTCACATGATCCTTCTTTCACTCTGAATGATAATTATAGCACTCCAACTGCTACAGTGCAACTGCCATCATTATGACTATTTCTTCTGCTTCTCTCTGCGAGAAACTTTTTTGATGCAAAATATCTCCTTATTTAGTGTAGATCACTATGGCTGTGCAGCATTTCATCTCCATGTAATCTATAAAGAACATTTTCTCTCTTAAAGGGGAAGTGATGTTTTTTTGACAAATTGGACCTTATTTTTACGATAAAATACTGCCATTTACTCACCATTTCACTTTAGAGTCATTTGGAGTATTTCTGATGATATTGGATTTGACGATATCCATGTAAATGGAGTGAAGAGGGCACTGAAATGCAGCCAGTAAATGACACAAACTTGACCATTTCTCAAATAACAAACATTTAATAAGATGGACTACACTGTTACTATTCTCATATGAGTCAGGAGTTGTCCGTAACTTGAGAAAATTCTGTAAACAGACTCCACTTCTTGTATGTTGTAGGACCCCTAAAGACCCCTAGTGCCACTTCCCCCTTAATTACAACATTGCTTTCCATTATACACTGTATATCTACGCCACTGTGTTTCAGAGGGACATATTGTACTTTTTACGCAACTACATTTCAATGTAACAGACAGTTACTAGTTTATTTGTCGATGACACACACAATGATGATCAGCTTGTACAATAAAATATTTTGCCATAGATAAAACTACCCAACACTTTATGAAGTGGTTGGAATTAGTACCTCCTCAACTTGTCAATATCAAATTCCTGCCCAGCTCTTCATGCATCAGAATTAATGATATAGTATAGTAATCTAACATGAGGTAAACACACATCTTCTATTTTTAATTTATTTTGCAGTAAAATTCAGTATACTTGAAATAACTAATAATTTCTCTAATGTTGACTGTGGGACATGGTTCATTTAATTGAATCATGATATTGCATATATTTTCCTTAGTGGAAATATTTCAAATAGGTAAAAATATTAATATATTTTGTTGTCAGTTATTTTTGTCTGTGGCATTTTTACTTATTTGATTATTTATTATTATTTGTTGTTGAAAAATACAAGTACTCCAGAGTTAATGAGCGTGGCTGCATGTGTTTAGAGAGTGATGTATAATTCAGTCCCAGTTTGGCCTTCACCTCCTGCATATCCATAAATTGTGGTGACATTTTCCCATTTCTCAGAACTGCTGTCCATGTCTGTGTGAGCACTTTGTGACAGCTGCTGTTCCACTGGACACAGTTTCAAGCTGAGCAGAGATAGACCAGGACCTTCACTCATTGACCCCGCATCAGATTTTTTTTGTTCTGGATTCCATCAATAAGGCTTGAGTGGCAGGCCATCCTCTCATACAGCAGCTCTGTCAAATACTCAAGCAGACTCGCCCTTGCAGCGAGGGTTGACCTAAGAGCAGCGAGGGTCCTGCTGCAGTCAGTGCCATCAGGAGACGAGGGGATCTTCATCATTCACTGCACGTTAGCGGTGTGATGATTACTTGTTAATCAGCTGTTTGGGTCCTTGGTCATCAGAGAAACTTAAGTCAAGCAGCCATTTTAAGGATTTTGTCATGTTTTGTTGCATGCATTTTCCTAGAAGATTACAGGGATAGCTAGCACTACAACAATATCCATAAATATGCAACAGGATTTGTTAAACACTAGAAACACAAAAGTGGGCGTTTTGCATGATTGCATTCACTTAAAGGAGGATAATATTGTTGAGGAAACCTTTTTTTAAAATGTGAAATAAATCAACTCTTTGATTAGCCAACAAAATCTGTTGTGAAAGAAAGGATTTTTTGGGAAGAAAATAACATATTAATCAGTGTGGAGGATTTCAGAACTGTAGACTGCAGAATATACACAATAGATAGATACAGTATAAAACAATGTGATTACAAAATGGCAGTTAGAGAGTGCAATCGTCTTATCCTTAAAGCAAAACAGCATTTTGACTGGAATCATAAGTAAATATCTTATTAAAGGTCAATACATATAATTAAATCATTAAACATTATTTTCTTATTGAATATTACAGTAAATATTGTAGTTTTGTCATTTAAATCTTGCATTTAATGTCTCTATGTTCAATTCATTGCCATGAATATTACAGTTGTTTATTATTATATATATATATATATTTTTTTTAAGGAAGTGATAATGAATAATACAGTTCAAGAAATTATTTCTGACTTTGTTCTAAGCTGAAAATGATTCAAGATATCCTGTCTTTACCAATTATGTATTCCATCCATATCAGGAATCCAGTGATTATTTTTTTCTGCCTGGACTGCTTTTTATGTAGTTGTGGTCTTTTCCATTCGATGTGTAGCATGAAGGGAAAAAACCCATAACCGCTGGGGATGAACACTGAAGTATTTAGTCCTCATCTGTAGTCATGAGGGCATCAGCACTGATGAGCATGGTCAGGGTCACAGCACTTAACTCTCCAAAGGAGGACCAGTGCTTGTAATCACATAATATGTATGATCTCTCATTCAAGTGGAGCTGACATTCGGCAGATGCAAATGGCTTCATGGCGCTGTGAGAGTTTTGCTCTCAGCGTGCGCGGTATGATGTATATATACCCATTATGTAAAGCATGCAAGCAAAATGTGGGCTGTAACGCTCAGGTTGGACAAATGATTGACAAAATATTGACCATTATTTTTAGCGCAGCATGCAGACGCCCATGCTGCAGTAGATGTTCAATTTGTCTGTGTTCGCCAGTTGAGAAATTGAACCCGAGGGGATCATACAGGAGCTGCAGCCCCTCTCTATGCTGTCGCTCCCCCTCTGTAATTAAGAACAACATTTTGTGTTAGATTATAGGGAGACCCATCGTGCCATTGAACTGGTCTGTCTGATTAATAAAAGGCAGCTAATTTCAGTGCAGGAAGGCAGCACTCCAAAATGGCTCCTAATTACACATTAGGAGTGTGAAAGGCTCCTGCCGCTCCGGCCTCAATCCTCCACACAGCCCACAGCCCCTCCCCAGCCAGGGTGCATGTGCTGGCCCACCAGCACATTAACGCTGCTCCCAGGAGTGGCTAATTCCAGCCAACCCGTCGGCACAATCAGTGGCAGATGTCAGGAATCGAAGATGATGAATTATGAATATCCCGGAGATGTGGATAGGATACGAGCGTTAGCGGAGGAAAAGAGTCCTTTTTTTCTGTGCCATTTTGGGCAGCCAAATAAGCAGACAGATCCAGGAGGAGTGTGCTGTGGTTGGAGTGATTGATTTCTATTCGTCATTATAAATAGGGTGCGACTGAAATTGGATGTTTTAGTGAAGTCGTCAAGGACTTTATGAGTTGGAGGGGCTGTCTGGCAGTGTAGGGACCGCGCCTGACTGTGATAGCAGTAATGACTTCCTCTTCTCCCTCCCCTGGGTGGTCAACTCAAGGGCTCAGGCAGCTGGGAATGGTGTCCCGGAGAGGGCAACATGAACCTCTCAGTGCACAGCATTTGCATGGCGACATGATTACAGCTGAAAATGGAGGAGGTGTGGTGAGGGTCGGGCAGGGGGTGGATGGTGGTGACAGTAACAGCTGCAGAGAAGAGGACAGGAAATGGAGAGTAGTTGTTTTTGTTGCCATTTAGCCACATCCACAGAGGCATGATGTGTTTGGATGAAAAAGAACTGATACCTCTGCACCAACGGCTCATAAAACTGTGCTTGATGTAATTACATTTCCATAACTTCTCCTTATTACTCAGTTTTAATAAAGATTGAGTTCAACTGAGTTTAATAGATTGTTATCCAGCATGAGGTCAAATATCTGGCTTTAAGCTGCAGGCAGGTGCAGGTGCTTAAAGTATGCCTGACCTTTAAAGATACCCTTTTCATATGAATGGAGGAGAAGCAGTGGACACTATCTGCTGTATCCGGGGACCTTGAGACACGCTGATGGAATCGAATTCCTTGTCAAAACAGATGTCAAACTGATGCTGTGGTCTATTACTGACTGACCAGTCGACTGATGAGCTGGCTGCTGATATGTGAACGTACACCTGGACATCTGTGGGGGGGTCACAACTGTGGTGAGGGTCAAGTCTGGGGCAGGCTGCCAGGCCAGACTTCACCTTGCCACTTCCAATGAGCCCACAGTACATTTCCTCAGCCTTCCTGCCATTCATCACCACACCATGACAGGCAAATTCATCAGAGCAGGAAAGAGCAGCTAATCCTCTCTATCTGAGACAGTGATAGACTTGCTGCTCCACAGGACCAATGAAATTAGGCTAAAACTGCTGTGGGGGTTCACAGGAAATTGGCCTTGCCAATCATATGCAGCGACTCAGTGTTGTACCACAAGCCTCAAATTTAATGTCAATCTAGTCTGCATCTGTTCATTTACACTGCCCTATTTTCATAATGCAAATTTATCCATCTCTGACTTTGATTGCCCTTTCACTGAGAAATTGTTGCTTTACCTTGATGTGGAGATTAATGCTGAAAAACATTTTGAATCCATAATTTGGAACATCAGAGATAAACAGTAGCCTTGTGTCCATAGTAGAGGATCAAGTATATATTATTTTAGATCACTCCAGCTCTCTATATGACTATTGATGTAATTTCCACCCATTTTCCTGATGAGTGCCTCAGTTCTGACGCCCACACAGCTTCTCATAATCGCAGCGGTCAGCATATAAGTGGGCCCTCCACCTGCAACTCAGCAATATTGAAAAGTGAAAATCTATTCATCAACATGTTTTCCGTTAACTACATCTGAATACAGAGTGGAATCCCCAATAGGGTTGAGTCATTACTTTCCGTAAAATAAGTCCATTAAATAAGAGCGAACACAAAGCTGTCCCCCACATGCAGCCTCTACTTTTCCCCGCGTCGCAGTCCCTCCTGCTGTCTCCCAGAGCTCTGGCTTCAGAAGCACTAATGCTGTATGCCACTTCAGTTCTACATAGATTTGTGAGGAGACCAGGGGTGATCATTTCTTCCCTCTTTTTTCCTCCCCTCAGGTGACACTCTGAAATATATTTTGTGTGCCCTTTCACTTCAGACGAGCTCAGTGTGGAGGAAGCCCAGAGGAGACTAATGAGAGAGCGCAGGGGTATGGCTCTTTCTGCCTCTGTGCCTCATTTTTCTTGATTTCAGCCGCTCCAGTGTCGGCATGGGCTCCTGCTGGTCAGGTGATGGCGGTGCCAGCTGGTGCATCCAGCTCGGACGGACAGCGATTCATTTCCCCCAGCTGGTGATTTATGGCACGGCAAAGCAGGGAGAAGCTGGTGTGCATGGCACCAGGCCGCCTGAGTTAGTGCACTGTCCGGCCCCGTCATGCTTTACCACACAGCGGGCTGGACTGCCTAATTTACGCTGGCAGACAGTCACATATATCACACCCCGTCTGGCCAATGAAGATTGGTGGTGTTTGAAAGGGTCTGTACACACAGTCGATTTTACCCACGTGTTACTCTCTGCCCAGCATTGCACCAAAGAATATTTTTGTCTATTTGATCTTTCATGCTTCATTTCTGCACCCCTTTTTGTTCCCTCTCATCTCTATCTTTCTCCATTGGCCCCTCTCTCAGTGTGTGGACATAATGTGAAGTGACTGTGTTGGAGGGAGGTTCTCTCTCACTGGACCGGCTCCTGAGGACTGTGCCCTTCTGTTGAGGGAAACTGGGGGGGGTCACAGTAGGTAGCTCCCTCGAGCCATGGCGTATTAATGCCTGGGCTGACCTCGGTGATAAGAGGGAAGCTTCGGGCGCATGTTTGATTCATGAGTCCATCCTCAGTGGGCCCTGGGGGGCTTTTTCCACTGCTGTCCTTTTACTGGCAGGGTGGAGGGTTGCTGCAGGGGAGATCAGTCCTGTCTGTCACAGAGAGGTTGGGGTGTGATAAAGGCACAGGGTTGGGAGTGGGCCAGAGCACACAGATCGGCCCCCATGTGTTGGACGCAAGCAATGACTTAATGGTGGGTGGTGATGCGACAGCCAAGTGTTGAGGGATATTAGAACGGATATCAGCGATGGGGCTTGACATCATGAGCACCCCACCTGCCTGCAGCGAGGTTTGCTCAGGAGTGGGGTGAGAAAGTGAGTTGAAGGGCACTTGGCAGCTCCACTTCTTTCAGGGTTTTTTTTTTTTTTTGTGGTCTGTATTTTACATTTCAAAATATTGGACATGTCTGAGGTCTGGCAGAAAGGAGTTAGATGGCTCAGATGGGTGGAAGATGGGGTTTGTGGGAGTAAGCCGACACAGTTTCAGTTTCCAGCACATATCTCCAAATTACATCCTCTGGAGTTTGGTTAGGGATTACTCCTGTCTAATCCTGACAAATGCTGCAGAGTGAAACACATCTCTGACAACAGAGTAACTACTGTACACAGCCAGTGATGACCATGGTGATCGGTTTAAATAAGCACAGGGTACAGCACATACATAAAAAGCTGCTGTGATGAAAATGCTTCACTAATGGCATAGAAATTACAAAAACAGCATCAAGGCAGATTTAGAGAATAATTTGCACACTAAATGGTCAGTGAAACATTTATGTTGTGCAGAATGTGAGTATTCAGGCCATGCCTTTATAAGAAATGGTTTTCTAAAATCCCAGATCTGGGTAATTACAGTGCACACACACACACACACACACACACACACACACACACAGACAGAGAGGGAGGCACATCCTGAACAACAGTATCTTGCCAGACACTTCAGAGCTCCTAATGCCAGCTGTTTGAATGTGGCTATGTAATACATAATCCTGATTTGTGTTCCTTTCAGTCACCAAAAGATCTGTATATGCCTCAAAGAAACTTGTCAAGGCTTTTCAGTGCACGTTGCCTTCTCACAATCAAGTCGATGCTTGTCAACACTACCGCTATCAAAATAGTCACAGTAGGGAGGGGCAATCCACTTTTCACATATCCCATTGCTGTCACCTCCTTCTGCCCGTCACTAATCTTTAAAAGCTATTTGCAGTTTTAATATAGATCTCAAATCCCATTTCCCTTTCTCTCTTTCATTTGTACACACACACACACACACACACACACACACATTGTTCTCCTTTTGTGGTTTGATGGAGAGCTGGGTTTGGTGTGTAGAGCGAGCCTTCTCATTCCTCCATGCGTTCCCATGGTCGTGCTTTTGTTTTAGCTAAGCTGGTGCCCCCGGATTAAAGTGAAAATAATCCTTCTTTCATTGTTGTTTTTGTTTTGAAAAACCTGCTGAAAAGCGATCTGTTGATTTGTCTCTCATCTTTCAAAGATTAAATTTAAATTGAACGATGAAAGGAGAATTTGCCGCTGATGTCCGTTTGTGTTTGTGCGTGCTAAGGCAGAAGTAACGTCAACTTTTGTGTTGTTTTTTTTTTTTTTTGTTTTTTTCCTGGTGATTTCATTTTGAACATGCTTGAGTGAAGGTGCTCTACAACCTTTTTCCAATTTTACAATGTGTAGTGCACATTTGCTGTGAAATGTACTGTATGTTTAATTCATCCAATCTCTGATTCATATCCACTTGAATTATTGTCTGGCCCTGCAGCCAAGCTACCCATTTGTGTCAGATGGCAGACTAATGGTGATATTAATGAAGTCATTGCTTTAGTCAGAAAATCAATAGTCACAGTCAATGCGAGCGAGTCGGCTTGAATGGTGACCTAGTTCCCATGTAATGACAGCTCCTAACCCATTCTTTATTGTTTGATGCTCACAACATCTGCTGCCATACCATCATATTTATGCAACTAAACATGGTAGACTACAATGCGCAGCAGCACAGAGGATATTAGGAGGAAATTGGGGCAGCTGTAATTTCTTTGTTTATATGAGGAAATCAACAATGCAGAGCAAAAATGAGTTTGCTGAAGCTTCACACGGCTAGAAATACCAGTATTATTCCACATCATTTGCTGTGGACAAGAAACATCAACTCAGTCGTCTTTTGGCCACAGAAGGCAAGGAGGCCAAGTGGGGCCGGGAGGTTAACCTGGATTTGGCATTAAACAGGCTGGCTGTTATTGTTGGGTCTTCTGAGTCTGTAAAGGATCCAGCAGCGTTAGAGTTGGAGTGGGGCCACGCAGAGGTCAGTGGGCCACGGTGGTCAACTGAGCAATAAGAAGGTGAGAGGGACCTCTACACCAGCTCTGGTTCCTCCTTAACAGA
This sequence comes from Synanceia verrucosa, assembly GCA_029721515.1. Classification (NCBI taxonomy): domain Eukaryota; kingdom Metazoa; phylum Chordata; class Actinopteri; order Perciformes; family Synanceiidae; genus Synanceia; species Synanceia verrucosa. The sequence continues at coordinate 23,319,304 of CM056551.1, read as the reverse complement.
AGCAGTCCTGTGCCTCACTGACATCAGTCAAAACTCATGACTGTATTATTACTGTGTTCTGTTGTGCGCTCTGAGATGAATAGGCTCTGCATTCAGTCTAACAAAGAGCCTTGGCTTGCATACAGGAGCAGGAAGTGGGAATTGTAATACAGCTTTATCATGGGCAGTAAAAGAAGACAATACGAGCTATCCCCTCTGAACTGGGTTAGTGAACACTCAAATCCCCGTCTTCTGCAGAGAGACACTCCCTGCAAGTTATTTTGCAGAGAAGAATTTATTTTTTCCAGACTGGCTTACAATGGCATGAGTGTTTACTTGTTTCAGTGCTGCTAGCTTCAGTGGCTGTAGCAGTGACACGTCTCATGTTATCCTGAAATTTACTCTGGAATATACTTCTCTGACTGCGTAATACGTTATCCGACTCTGTAGCTACTGAGACCCCTTGAGCCCTCATAGTTCTCCTTCGTGATGCGTGTAGTGCACACCTGCCATGAATTGCACCCTCTCGGAAAGTGAAGCAATTTGCCTTAATATCGCAGATAAAATCAGGGAAAATACTATTTTACAATTTAATTATTTGTGAGGGCGATAGAAGAGAACGCTGGTTGCTTTCAGTCTTTAAAGCTCCTCTAAAGAGTGCAAATAACAGATGTCCTTCTTGGATAATAGCGAATGCAAACCAACACCTTTCAGTATGCTCTGTAGAAATATACCCCAGCCATAATTACTAAATGAATTAAATGGATTTTTTGAGCAAGTTGAATGTATTTGACTTGCCTTTCACAAGGCTAATCGATACTTTAGTTCCTGTCCGAGCTGGAGGCGACCTGTCTGTCTGTTTCTGTGTAGGACGAGGGGGTGCATTTCACGACAGGGGTGCAACTAGAGGACCAATCACAGCCCTTTCCGTCTCCCCTTGATGGTTAAAAAAATATTCCTGCACCCGGACAGAACAGAGAGGCTCTCCGTCAGGAGACGTACGTGTCTACGTACGGCACTATACAGAGTACTATCAATTGGCCTTTACTCTTAACATTACCTCTATATAACTGTGGCACTAGCAGTTATGCTAACTACTTAGCATCCATCAGCGCCTAATCATGGTTCCCATAATGTGTTGATACCCACCAAAGCTGAATAGATATTGCTGTAGTTATTGACAGAATACCTGTCCTACTCCACCAACCTTTCTTCCCTTCTTTCAAGGTTTTTCACTCTTTATTGTTATTTCATTCTATTGGGTGAAATGCACTAAATATTGTTGTTGAAAATTGAAATTGCACTGTAACCATGCTGAGGTTAAAATGCGAAGAGCTTAATAATAATGATTGTTTGTGCACAAAGGGCCTTAATCTGTGTCTGTGGGGCTAACTGAGGAACAGTGATGGGAGTCAGCATCTCCTCTGTGGGCTGCAGAGCAGATGCAACTAAAATGCTGTTACCAGAGACAGCCTAGTCCTCGGGCTAAGCTCAAATACCCAAATGCCAACACCCCCTGTCCCCACCCCCTCACCCCCTTCAGCAAAACTTCCACATTTTAATCCAATAGTGTGCATAGAGCTCAGGGAAATGATATTTAGGAGACAATGAGTGCCCTGCAGAGAAAAAGAACGGAGGGGGGATTAGAGTGTGTCTCTGAAGTGGCTTTGACTCCCCTACTGATGGAGAGTAATTAAAGCAACCTACTGTGTTGTCGATGTTGCTAAAGGGGGATAATAATGAAACATCACAGCTCATAGAGTTCGGGCCTGCAGCACCTTACGTTAGCCTGAAGCCCTGATTAGGAGCACAGTCACTATGTAGGTTGTTCCTAGACTCAATACTTAATACTCAAACACACACCAACACCCACATGAAATGTGAGGTGATCACAGGCTCCTTTGATGTGTTTCATCCCTCATAAAATTTACATTTTTGATCAGATGATACATCAGGCAAAAGTACAGACTGTCTGGTCGCTTCTATTACAACTGAGCTGGGAGGATTAGTGAACGAACGTCAGCTATCACAGTTATCTAGGATCACTATTTCCTCACAGGCCAATTACACACAAAACTGTGTAATGTCTGATTCTCCCTCATTTCCTGACTCTTCTTATCTTCCTTTAAAATAATCTTGCAAAGCCCTAAATGCCGCTGCTTGCATCTTGGAACATGGCGGTGGGCTCAACCAACTGTATCTTTGATACAGCATCGATTGATGACTGACTCACAAATAAAGTCTGGACTCTGAGCTGCGGTGTCAACCAAACACCTGCGCTCTCTTGTCTCTTCTCTGCAGGTTACTGAGGGTCACATCAGCTGTGGGCCCTCCTTTGAGATTTTTACTGCAGTCCACCGAAACTTTACAGCCACCTGACAGACACCTGGCTGCTGTGTTTTACTGAGATAGTAATGTGTTTTCTTTTATGTCAGGAGGGCTTTGACTCTATCTGAGTCTCATCATGTGCTTAGCATGTTGGCTCAGTATTTATACAAATCAATTAATTGATGGTATTGAATCTAAAGTTTGGGTTTGGAACAAATACTTAATTTAAAAATGAATTTGTTCCAGAAATAATTACAATAAATCAGTTAATAATAATGTTACAATATCAGTTATTGCCTTAGTTATTCACTTATGTTGTATGTATGATGCCTTATTTTTTCCACTTGGTTGTTTTTCTACTGATGTTCTTGTTTCTTAGTTTTTATAGGCCCTCCTTGTAATGTAGCACTATCCACTTTGCTGCTGTGATGAGGCAAATCTCCTCGTCTGTGGGAGAAATAAAGGATTATCTTATTTTATCTTATCTTATAATATGATCATTTGTGGCTATAAGCAGGCAAATATCACTACCCATCGTGAAAGGAGGCGTACCTGTTGTCTCAAGTAAACCATGGTTTAGCAACATTAATTAATTTGAACTGAGCACAATATTATGATTCCAAGTTTCACATGTATTCAATACATTTATTCAAATGTATTCAGCCTCTGTGATGTTTTTTGTTGTTGTTGGTCCTCAGTGGAAATCCTTACATTCCATATTCATCAGGATCAAACACTAAGCATGTCTGTAACTTAGTTTTTTCTTCCCCCAAGATGTAAACATAAACCACAAAACACACTGATAGCTGATAATATTCATAATCACAGGGTCGTCTCTAATTAGCATTTCTATCTTTGGACATTGTTTTGTATTTGTTACGTGACGACATTTTATGTGTTGTTAATTCACATTGGTCTGTTTTTTTTTCCTGCGACTTGTTTATCATGTGACATTTAAAGGATGATACCACACTTACTGTAATGGCACTAAAGGCATACTGCACATGATGAATCCTGTTGGTAGAGTCAAAGTTTTCTCTCATTTTCCATGTGGTTAAAGAGTGGAAAGGAGGATCGCAGGTGGGAGACAATGGTATGTTTCACCAAGTCTATTTTTGTCAAGATCAACAGTTGCCTTCTCATCATGAGTGCATTGGTTTGGAGGCAGTTGACAGCATATTAAAGCAGAGAGAAACAGCTGGGATAGTGCTCACTCTGCCCAGACACATGTGGAAAATGGATCATTTTCATTCCAATTCCCATGTGTTTGAGCAAGTTAGGGGGTATAGAGCAAGGATGGAGGAGTCAACAGATGTTAAATTAAGCATGGAGTGAATACATAATGAGCTATTAATGCAGAAAAAACATGTCCTAAATATGGTGGTATTTTGCACACAGATCTCAAATGGTCAAAGACTTCTCAAAGCTATAGCCCCCTGCTGTGGTCCTGGCAGGCGAGAGGATATGGGGAGGATGGCTTTTGAGGAGGGCTATTCCGATGCTTTTTGAATTTTGGATTTCAGCATTTAGGTCAAACTTTACCTCGGGTCTTGAAACCATCTGCTGCTGGGATGCAGGCCAAGGCCACAGGGCAGGCTTCTGGTAGCCATGAAGAGGCCGACTCCATCTCAGGCTCTATAAAGAGGCCCAGTAGGGCTCAGCACATCCCTGTGATGTGCCCTCTCTCTACCCTGTGTTTCAGGTGTTTTCCCTTTTTAGCTGCATCCTCCAGGGAGCCAGCTTTAAAATGGATGATTGCCTGCGACCGTCGCATTAAAAGCATTAATTCCGCTCTTATCAAGCAGGGAATGATGAATTAGGAGCGTCAGCTCTGGGCTCACCTTTGTTGTCATTTGAACAGAATCAAAGCTTTAAATCACAGGGCTGCACCTGGTAATAGGAGGGGGGATGGCGTTCTAATGCTGTGTGTGACAGAGCCGCACTGCCTCCAGCTGATTTAATAAGTCCAGAAGGAGGGGGTGGTGCTGGGCTAAATGAAAATTTGAACAAGGTTTTAAAATATATGATTGCAGGATGAAATGACAGTTGCCCTCATTTCTCTTTGGCTAACGTTCCTTTACCTTGCTGTGCAATACAAGTCATGCCAGTTTTGGTAACAATGCAGCTCTGTGTGTGTTCAGAGAACTTGCTTTCCCTTTTCCTGCTGGTGCCAATGGGGATTGAAGTCCTCTTTGAAAGATCAGACTGACTTGCTGATGTTTTTGACAAGTTTCCACCAGGGTGGGCCTTGTTATAATCAAGGCTGATTTGTTTAGAGGTAGAGCATGTGTCAGTGCAGAGCAGAAAACATGCTCTACCAGTGGTAGGACATTCACTCCCAGAAGTGCTGAGCTGCTGCGACACTTTTTCAACAATAGCAGGTCACACTGCTGTTAATACTGATCTGATAGAAAATGTGGGTGGGGGTGTGCAGCAATTGAACATGACAAAACAAATTAACCCCAGCTTTTTATGTGCATGTTTGCATATTTTAATGAAATTAAATTGCAGCTAACCTCTCTTGTTTATGGTGGGCTTCCATGTATTTATGATAAAACAAAAACATGCGCAGACTTAAACACCTGCTTTTATGAGAAAAGACAATGTAACTCTATTATTAAAAATATTTTACCACTTTCATTTCTGTGAATTCCACATCAAAGCAACTCATTACAATTTGTTAATTAAACCTGGAATAATTGAACCTCACTTCAAAATGCGGCACTATGAGAGTAGATTTCTGTTCATTGAAAATGGATTTAACTTCAGTAGCCTAGTTTTCTGCAACATCTGAAGCAAAGGTGATTTTGTGCTTTCTAAATTATATTGCTAGTCCCCTTACCAATCTTACTATTCATATTTTTCCTCTTTTCTCTGTCATTTCTTTTCTGAACACCCACAAGGTCTATAAAGCACTCAGCGAGCTCAACCCATACCCTTCAAGTAGCATGGAGACCACTCTCCTTTGAGTCTGTAAATGCTGCAGAGAAATATGTGAAAAGACAGTTATGTTGCAGTGAATATTAATGGCTCTTTGAGTGCTTGCTCCCTGGTAAACAGAAGGATTGAGTTGACATGTAGCCAAAGACATAATTTAAATCTGGGGAGGTCACAGGAAACATTAGCAAATTATCTACCCAATGCCTTCCAAGATCTCCCGGCAGATAATGGAAAAGCCAATCTATTTGGCTGATCGGTATCTTATCGGAATAGGCTGAGAAAAGCTCGCAGTAATTTCACTTGATATGATGGAAGATTTCCCTTCGCTTTGAGATTAGGTTTGCCTCAGGGGTCTGTGCTATAATTGTAAGCTCCTAACAAGGTGAAACATTAGTGGAATTCACAACTATATGTTTCATGAAACATACATAGAGAGGGCGGCGCTGTGTGAGATGTGCATGTGGGAGGAAACATGCATGTCCTGTGGTTAATATGGAAGCATGTCCGTGGGGGGATTCTTGTCATAATGTTTCATTTAAAGCAATGAAACGTGTCATTATCAATGCTGGAATTCTATATCTGTCTTGTAATCATACACTATCTTGCCAAAAGTATTTGCTCACCTGCCTTGACTCACATATGAACTCAAGTGACATCGCATTCCTAATCCATAGGGTTCAATATGACGTCTGCCCATCCTTTGCAGCTATAACAGCTTCAACTCTTCTGGGAAGGCTGTCCACAAGGTTTAGGAGTGTGTTTATGGGAATTTTTGACCATTCTTCCAGAAGTGTATTTGTGAGGTCACACTGATGTTGGACAAGAAGGCCTGGCTCTCAGTCTCTGCTCTAATTCATCCCAAAGGTGTTCTATCGGGTTGAGGTCAGGACTCTGTGCAGGGCAGTCAAGTTCATCCACACCAGACTCTGTCATCCATGTCTTTATGGACCTTGCTTTGTGCACTGGTGCACAGTCATGTTGGAAGAGGAAGGGGCCAGCTCCAAACTGTTCCCACAAAGTTGGGAGCATGGGATTGTCCAAAATGTCTTGGTATGCTGAAGCATTCAGAGTTCCTTTCACTGGAACTAAGGGGCCAAGCCCAGTTCCTGAAAAACAACCCCACACCATCATCCCTCCTCCACCAAACTTTACACTTGGCACAATGCAGTCCAACAAGTATCGATCTTCTGGCAACCACCAAACCCAGACTCATCTATCAGATTGCCAGATGGAGAAGTGTGATTCATCACTCCAGAGAATGCGTCTCCACTGCTCTAGAGTCCAGTGGTGGCGTGCTTTACACCACTGCATCCGACACTCTGCATTGCACTTGGTGATGTATGGCTTGGATGCAGCTGCTCGGCCATGGAAACCCATTCCATGAAGCTCTCTGTGCACTGTTCTTGAGCTAATCTGAAGGTCACATGAAGTTTGGAGGTCTGTAGCGATTGACTTTGCAGAAAGTTGGTGACCTCTTCACACTATGTGCCTCAGCATCCGCTGACCTCACTCCGTCAGTTTACGTGGCCTACCACTTCGTGGCTGAGTTGCTGTCCTTCCCAAACGCTTCCACGTTCTTATAATACAACTGACAGTTGACTGTGGAATATTTAGGAGCGAGGAAATTTCATGACTGGATTTGTTGCACAGGTGGCATTCTATCACAGTTCCACGCTGGAATTCACTGAGCTCCTGAGAGCGACCCATTCTTTCACAAATGTTTGTAAAAACAGTCTGCATGCCTAGGTGCTTAATTTTATACACCTGTGGCCATGGAAGTGATTGGAACACCTGGTTCTGATTATTTGGATGGGTGAGCAAATACTTTTGGCAACATAGTGTATATACCTGAATTTCTCTGTGAGATGAATAAAGTATCTATCTATCTTATTAATTAATTTTGGTATTTCTCTTAAAGATTAGAGCCAATATAAAAACTGTTATAACATTTCTTTAGCTATGAATATATACACAAATAAATATATAATTTACTGAACATATAGTTTACATTACAGAAACATAAGTTTGACTGTTGTATCATCTATAAAAATCCCTCTGAGGCTAAATGAAAGCACAGTAAAGCTTAGAGCTGAATGCTAATATCAACATGCTGAATTTTTAGCTGTTGTAATGTTATCAATGTCTTAGTATAGCAGGTTAGCATGCTGACATTTGCTAATTAGAACTAAGCACAAAGTAAAGTGGAGGATGATGGGAGTGTCATTAGTTTTACAAGTAGTTAATCATAAACCAAACTTTAATAAATTAAATTTTTATCTGATGGTCTAAAAGTTAGTTACTAAAATAAAGTGGGTTCTTCCTCTGGGAACAACGATATCTCCACCGAGTTGCAGTAATTCCAATATTTGTTCAGGTGTTTCACTTAAAAAAAGCAAACTAAATTAAAGATTAAGGGATCATCAAAATGTTTTATCATCCAGAAACTGTCAAGGGAGTTTATCCATAGTTGACTGACAGACTGGCAGACTGGCATTGCCATCCATAGAGCCACATGCCGCTGACATGGCTAAAATGAGATGAATGAGAGGAGGGATTAATCATTCATTTAATCATAATGTTGCCCTTAGTGCAGCCAAAATATCATATCAATCTGTCTGAATTATATTTCGCTGCCATTACAGGGTCATTTGTGGTGATAAATGTTTGCACTTGATGTTGGTAAAGCCGTTGTGTGTGACCTTAAAGATGTGGAAATGAGCCATCAGTGAACATGAAGCCATCTGTTGCACATCTGCAGACTGTAGATCTGTCTACTTCCAGAGGAAGAGTGGAGCAGAGGGGAATCTTACCTTAATCCTCTGTCTATCCAGTCAGATTCCATCAGACTGGTTTCTGCCCCGTATTGTTCTGCCCTCTGAGGTTTTGTTTTAGTTAAGCCCAGCTGAGCTACCTTCAGAAACGGTGGTCCATGTTGACGGGAATGAGCTCTGACAGCTGTGGCTATAAAGTGGAAACAGATCCGTGGCTTTCTGTATGGCCTCTGGAATTCCACAGCTCTCTGGAACCGAATCAGCTGTCCTTTACACCTATCGATCCAAGGCCATTGATTCCTCCGCCCATTTAATTTGCTTTCTGGTGTCTGATTAGTAATGATTTACAGAGCCCTTTGTTCTCCAAGCAAAACCTGAAAACAATCCTTTTGATGAATTATCTATTTTTTTTCTGTGCCCTTTCATGTATGAACCTTAAAAATTCATAGGTTATGACCCCATCCACCTGAGAGGAGCATGCTCTGCCCTCTGGTGATCAGTGGGAACTGGAGGTGCTTGTTTTCACCTCACCATAGTAAATCTAGCGGCAGAGGTCATCAACTCAAGAGACACTCACAAAAAGACGAGCTGACAGGTTTCTGCTGCTGGCCCACTAAGCTATTGACAACTGCACTGGCTTAAAAACATTGATTATTTACTATTTCTATATGAAGCATTCTTTGATAAAAAGCCATTGCTGGGTAGCACTCATGGGAGACTGCTACTATGGATGATCCCTTCACTTGCAACTATATTTTCATTTTAATAAAAGATGATCTCAAGGAGTAACCAAAGCTTCAGCAGAGATTCTGCAGATTTAGGACACAAAAAGAAATAGCTCTAGTGCTCCTGGCTGTCCACCTCAGCTCCAGTTTTGTCCACTGACTCCTGTAAAAACAAAAACATTTCAGTGAAGCCACTTGAGTCAACAATGATGAGTAGTGAACCAAATCAATGAGCTAAATGCTGCAGAGTTGAGTTTTCGTTGGGATCAAAAACTCCACCATGCCCCATCTGAAAATACAAAAAATAAATATTTGCATACACTACACAGTATATCCATATATGGCATATACATACCTATATACAGTATAAGTATGGGGGTGAAACATTGCATACTTTGCTATACATCCACTTTCATTTGTAAAGACAAATTATATTTATGTTGACTTGATTAGAAATCCTTTTTCTTTACATGGATATGTGAGGGGAAATGTTCCTATTATCTTTCAAAAAAAAAACCCACAAATATGCAGTATACTTACAAGATGTTTATGAAGTTGACAGAACATCTGAGTTAAACTTTAATGGGATTCAGTAACATTAGAGAATCATATCAGTGACATTTCTGAAAAATGCAGGGGCTGAGAACATCAAGAGGGAACGTACAAAAATAGCCCACATTACAGAGACCAGCCCTGCACGCCACGCTCTCCACTCGGTGCAACCTCCTCCCACCATGCGGTGCAGAAAGAGCTCTGAGGTCACAGCTGCAGCGTGCGGGGGATGTCAGGGCAGGCCGGGTGGAAACCTGGGCCTGAGAGGAGAGGTTTTATTGAAGGGAAGATTTAGAGATTCTCTCCTGCTGTCAGGATGGAGGGCAGGAAGTGAAACTTTACTAAAGCGTCACAGCTGGAGGGCCCCCCTCTGCCCTCCCCTGCCGTGACCCACTGACTCCTGCTGCAGGTTTCTGTGGTGTTTACAGCCGAGTGATAAAACACAAAAACTATTTGCATGAACACCAAAGTGAAAGTATCAACAAGAAAAGTAGAAGTCAAAAGTTCTGCACTCGTAGGAGAAGCTGTTGTAGTGTAGGCCTATGTCTGACAACAAGGTACATCTTGCAAGAGTAAGTATTAGCAGATTTGGATAAAGAAATGTAAGTCTGTGCATGAGATATGGTCCTGGAGTCAGGACGTGTTTAGCCTCGCATGAAGACAACAGCCTATCAACATGTTCCCCCCTCTAAGCCACTAATAGTGTGTACTTTTAACTGTATTTGCATGTGTATGTTGGTGGCCTTGTGTGTCATGCAGCTGTTTGGAGAGTTGGTTGTGCACATCCTCAGAAATGAACATCCACATGATGCTTTAAACATGTGAACTATAGCGGCAGTATGGTGATGTGACACACTGTTTGGTTTCAAGGTCTTTGCATCTACGATAGCACCGCTGTCAGTGTTTTTGCTGTGATCTTAGAATTAACTATGTAGTAACCTCAAGTGTCAGCATGTTCATTGTTTATGTCTCCAGTCCAAGAGCGCAAATTATGCTATAAATTACTGTTTGTGCACAAATTAAACAAACAAAATTTGTGTTAATTTGTGGCTTTCTGGGGTTTCTGGCTTTTGTTTTTAACTCCAAAGAGAGCCAGACTAGCTATTTCCCCCCTACTTCCAGTCTTACTAAATGTCACGCAAAAAGAACATGAGGGAATATATGTATTTGATTTATTGCCAAGAGGTTGATGAGAGGATTTATACCACTGTCAAAAATCTGCCTACCAGCGGACATCTTATTACCTCTTTAGCTGTTCAGTGCTTCCATGTGTTCACCAGCTAGTCTCTAATTGCATCTGTGTGTTGGTCGGTGCTCACGTGGTAGCATATTGTGGGTTTTTAGAACATTTTTTTTGAGACTGAACCAAAATAATAAAGTCACAGGAGCCAGACAACTAAACAACAAGTTGAAATTCACTATAAAGCCCTGTAAAGTAGAGGAGAGATGCATATGCAGGTGATAATTCTCTTCAGTTTCATCATGTTTTCATGTTTCCTAAAATAGCGCTATTTTCTTTAACATGCAAATCTTCATATAATCATTGAACAATAACAGCATACAGGCATTTTATGTTTTCTTTTTCAAACAGAGAAGTCAATAGCGATACTCCTTGTTTGGACACATCATGAAACAAATTTCATCATTTGACTATTGATTCAGCAAAGCCCAACTCCTAAATATCAGCATCACCTTAACTCAAAATAGACAGGCAATATTATTAATTTGATCAAAATGACTCTAAGGGGAGTATTATTGTTGAATTTAAAAGCTAGCTGTTTAATTTGATAATGTCTCAGTTGTATTCATCGTCACTGTAATGATATCACAGTCTGTGAATCGGAGCTGACAGAGCTTTAACCACCAGTATGCAAGAGTCTCATTTCCATATGGGGCGCTCCTGATGTGAAATAAAGAAAAGTCACGTAATCTCTGGTGTGTAAATGTGAATGTTTGCCTCGAGTCATTTGCCTGCCAACAGACATGAAGACTCGGGGGAAATGAGGTGTGACACACGGGCCCACACACGCCAGGTAGTGCCAGTTGTTGCTTTGATGATCCTGTGAGCTTATGGGTCTCCAGGTGAAACGCAACTCCTCGTCCCAGACGTTGACTGTAAATATCCTACTGTTGTCTACACCGCACAAGTAGGGGTTTGACTTTCCCTTCACGCCCTTTCATGTTATTTCACCCTTTGTGTTATTCACCGTCTTCCTGAGAACTTTCCTGATTTGTTGCATTGCAAAGCAACAGCTCAGTAGATTGTTATCCTTTGTTTTGTATGTTCTGGACCATCTGAGTAGAACAATGGAAGGAGATCGTCTCTGATTATTTGGAGGCTGCTGATAATTGATTATGATATTTGAGCTTCGTCTGCAGCGGTCCTATAGATTACAGGCTCTGTTGGGCAACCAGCTTCACGATAACCCCACACCTGTCCTGATGGTGAGATAGAAACAAAAGGAGCCTTGATCAGCTCCAGATACCGCCGCTTAACATTTGGGGAAAACAAACTTCTTGGAGATGAAAGCAGTCTGTGTTCCTGCATACCCAAAAAAATCAAAGACCACCTATGCCTCTTGGTATGTAAGATCATGTGAGGTGACACTGGTAATAAAACCAATTTGTTTTCAATCAGAAAGAACCTCTTGTGCTGAGATCCCTCTGTGTTTTCAGGAGCAGGCCTTGATTATTGTTCTGCCCTTGCCTTCAAAGTAAGCTTCAATAACAGTGCCTCACTTGCAGGTGTCAAAAGTACAAGGCCTCTGAATACACGCTGTCACATTCTCTGTTTCTGTCAAATTATTCCTCTCTGTCTTTGCACTTTTGTTTGCCATCAAAAAAACATCAAGCAGGGGGGCCGCATGTTGTTTTCAGGCTTCTGTTTGTGTTTGTATATGTGATTGTGTGAGTGCATGCATTTTATGTGCACAGTGGGTGTGCACTCAAACACAAGCTGGTGATGGCTTGTGACGGCGCGATTGATTTCTGTCAAAAATAAAGAAAGCCAAGGCTGCACCGAGACAGCAGGTGGAAATTTCTGTTAATGGCAGAGCTGCCCAGCCAGACTCCACTGAGACACCTGCAGTGAGTATAGCACTCTTAAGGTCAGGGAACAAGTGTGTGTTCTCCTGCATGTTGAACACACACACAAACAAACAGGTTCCTAGAGCATAGCATCATGTTTGATACAGGATGTCCTTCATTGGATCCCATTCATTGAATAAAAGATAAATGGTCGTTAACTTAAAAAGCTTTCCTTCTCTTAACAGCACATACTCAAGCAGTTATACCAAGGAACGGGTCTGTCAGTCTTACCATGTCGAAGTGATATGCATGAAAGGGAGGACTAGAACTGAAGCAGAAGTGATTAATAGTGTGTTCGTCCAGCTGACTAGCTTACTGCGTACATTAGTAACCAAGCGTTATTTCTTCACAATAGCATTTCCACTGTGTAACATTACAAAGTAGAGTCTGTCCTCCTTCTTATTGGATTCAGGGATGTTTACAACAACAGTCAAACAGGTTATTAACGAATAATGTACTGTAACATAACACTGACCAAAAAAATTTGGTATTTCCCAAAGCTTTTTCTCTTGTAACATTAAAATGGAAATCTAATTTCTGTCCTGTTAGTCCTAGTATGTAAGCAAAAACAGCTGAATAGGAGCCATGTTTGAATTATATAACATTTTTCTGATCACGTTTGCAGTTGTCATTTCAGCAGGTCAGAAACCAGAAGGCTGTCTGTCTGAAATCAATCTATCAAAAATGACCATTTAAGTGGTAAATGTGTCACTGCTTTCATTGTACACTCTCACTGTGGTGTGCTAGAATGGAAATTGACAGGAGAGGCGTAGCAACAGTAACTAAGGGGAGTACAGCACAACTTTACTCAACTTGTTATTGTTTAGTTCTCCATTAGCAAAAGTTAGGCGAGTGCTTGATCCTTTTTTTTGGTGTCACCATGTTCGAAGGTGGAGTTAAAACACTGCAAATGACCGATTGGTCAGAAAGGATTGTCACTAGCACATCCTGCACAAACCTACATTTTTAAAAAGCCAAGCTACCATCAATACCAACTGTAGTTTTTTTTTTAATTATTTACACAACCCAGATTTTAATAAATGGTAGCCTACAAAACTATATTGTATACACTGCACCACACGCTATGTCTGCACATTATGTTGTTAATGGCAAAATGCAGACGTTCCTCAGTTTGGTCGCTAATCCTTGCGTTGCGTTAAAAATTATGTCACGTTAGTTGAGTTCAGTGGAATGATGCATTTGAAGAACTCTTCATGTTGTGTCTTGGAGCTGTGAATGTGCCTCCACCCACACTTTTCTCCTCTTTTCCTCTCCTTTGCTGTGGTGACCAGGTGTCCTCTCACCTCTCCTTCCCAGAGGGCTTTCCTCCTCATTCAGTTCCTCCTTATCTGCCACATCAAAGGATCTCATTACGAGCTGTGACACCAGCCCCACCCTGCGCCAACCTGTTCCTACCATCACATTTAAATAGCTTCACATTGTATTCATAATAGGTAATGTCATGCACTGCGGTCTCTGATGTCTCACAGATCCCTCTCTCCTCTCCTTTCCTTTCTACTTCTCTCTCTCTATTTCAACCCCACACGCCCGACAGACGCCCCTCTATAAAATTCTCTTTTATTTATAGCTTGTTTGCTTTTTATAAGGCAGCTGTGTAGACCAAAGTCGCTCGTCTTGTTTGATGTGCACATCTCTCATCTGTGATTACGAAGTGAATCTTAAAAAAAAGACAGCCTGTTAAATGAAACGACTGGAGTGAAGCCTCCTTAGTGAAGATTATTCTGCACACATTTTATTTGCCTTCTCTCCATCAACAGCACACACTGTTAAGTGTCTGCTGAAGACCCCCAGCACTCTTTCCAGCAGACAGAGGGGCCTGATTTAGCAATCTCACCTTGAAACATCAGCATCCCAGACCTGTTCCCTACCTGCTCAGCTCAGGAGTCCCAGAGCCAAGGCCCTAATTAACAGGAGTGGGGTCCCACTCTTGTCGCTTGCCGCTCTTATTTACCCACTTAGTTTATTTACTAAACCGAGCAGTGCCTTTGGCTCAGCTCCGCTCATGTTCCCGGTAACGCTCTCCACACCAGCAGTGCTGTTAAAGAGCCGAGCAGAGCTTTCCCTCTGTGTCGTAAATAATCTTTGTGGCAGACTTTACTGGGGCCACTGAGCACAGCCAGAGACGAATCTGATTATAATAGCGGACAGGGAGCTTTCGTGAGCCGCATTTATCATGACCACTGTGAGGACAATAGCATCTGGCAGGACTGATGGATCTTGAGCTTTGTCTCCCCTTTATGCTCACTAGTTTGGCAGATGTCACTCATTCCCCACCTTCAGGCAGCCAATTACAGCAGAGCACAGTCCAGCCTAGCTGCTCTCCCACGGCTGGACTGACCCTGCTACTATGTGCAGGTGTGGGAAGTGTATTGGTGAGAGAGGGCACATGCAGAGTTTGCACAGAGAAAGCACAACTGCAAGGACAACTTCTCCATCTCTTTCAGACATTTATCTGACACTCGAGAGTAATAGATGAAGGTTGCAGCATTTTTGGAAGGGGATGCCAGAGTTTTATTTCACAGGATGTTTTGTTTTTCCTGTAGAGGATTTATTTTGGCAGGGCTGTTACTCAGAAGTGCTGCTCTTTCCTCCCTCCTCTCTTCCTCTCTATCTATCTCTGTCCTCTCTTCATCTCCATCCTTTATTTCTCTCTGAGGCACTGTCTCTTTCTTACAGCCTCCCCTCCGTTTGATAAACTTTTGAGATTTTGTATAACAAAGCACACAAGAAACGGCTGCCGCAAGAAAAAAGGGACGAACTGTCAAGGTGCTTTGAAGAGCAGAGCACTGCAGCAGCAGATTAATGTCCTCATAAAGTGAGGGAGCTGATTTTGATGGAGGACTTTATAGATTTTGTAGGTGGACCACCTCCTTTGGGTGATATTTCTTTTCTCTTTTGTTCTACGTACTTGAGGTAAAGAAGAGAGGGTGGAGCAAGCACCGGGGTTGATGGTGACCGTGACAATAACCAGATCAGCGACACAGTCAGTCATGGGTATGAAAAACTCTGCCTTGAGAATGGCATGCCGTTTCAGTGATTATTACCTCTCGCAGTCGTCTTTAGCCTTGTCCTCCTCACACGCACATGCACACATAGTCACTGTTTTCAGACAGCTGAACACTTTTACCGATATTGTACCATTAGGAGGCAATTGTCCAAGAATGATTGGCCCCTTACAAACAATGAATCAGTAGTTACTATGGAAATGTCCATAAAGAAAACAGCAGCATCAGCTGATGTGGGAACGTAATGAAATGACAATACCTCTCAGATGGAACGGTTGTCAAGGAGTCATTGACCTTGATTCCTCCCTGACTTCCTCTCTGCTCCATCTGCTCAGGGTTGAGCAAACAACAAACGTGTGGCATCAAAAGACCTGTCAGATCCACACTTTTGTCTCACCAAACATTTAAGATAAATGTGAAATATTTCACATTTTTTTTCTCGAGCCAGGCAATGTGGATCTGTGTTTGATGATGACAAACAAAGTGAGGGTCTATCCTCCACTGGTGAGTTAAGACTACTGGAGCGATAACTCAGATGGTGTTTGTTTTTTATAAAATCAAAAGCAAACAGCAGCCCTTCGTGAACGTGGAGTATATTTGATTGCATATTTGTGTGTTGGGGCGAATTGAGAGTCTGTGAAATACAAAGGCCTTATGCTAAATGTTTTCCCGTTTTTTGTTGAGACCTTTTGATGAAATTCAATTTGATGATCCAAATAGCAGAAAAAAGAGAGGCTTGATGGAGGAGAGTTGAGCCGAGTAAGGAGACCTCCCTCTGGGCCTGGCAGCCCAATCTAGTTTATTGATTTTCTGTCTTCTCCTTCAACATCTGGAATATGCCATACCCAATAGATTATGACAAACGTGCCCGCCAGAGACCACCGATCCTCTAATTGAATTTGATGGAGTACAGTTGAGGGTCAAAGGTTGGGAAATTTCGGTGACATAGCAGGTTTCTCTACTCCTCCCAAAGACACTCCTTCAAAGTCTATAAGACAACCTAGGGTCTCAGGGAAAAAAGGTGTCTTCCGTCTCTCCTCTCTTGTCTTCTCCATGGCAGTGGACAGCTAGACTTTCACCGCACCACTGAGCACAATGGAGTCAGTGCTTTACAATAACAACCTCCTGCCAAAAGCACAAAAAAACAAGGCAGGAGAAAAGCTCAGTGCTCTATTTTGATGAAAGTAACAAGCACAGCTTGTTGTAAATAGGCTTTCTGAAGCCTGAGGCAGCTTTTCTCCCCAGGGGACGTGCTTTCTGCATCTCTCCCAGGGTTGCTGTCGCCAAAAGGTTCTCTCTGTAAGGGAAAAAGGAGGCACAAACAAGAAGTTGCTTCAGCTCTTCTGGCAAGAGGAAATCATCCCTCAGTAGGGCACACAGGCTGGGATTTACCATCCATTCAGATTAGGAATAAGATGTTTGTGTTACAATAGACAATTGTGTATAGAACTTTATGTTAGCTGTATTGTAAGGCTTACAGTCCAGGTACACACAGAGAGACATTGTTAGCAGAGTGTGTCGAGGTGTTGAGCTACTGAGGAAAGAGGTAGCGCCCTGTCTGTCTGCGAGCTCTTCCTCCTGATCCCTGATAACTCGGATGTGTGCTTATTCAAATGGGTTTTGCTCCGGGCACCCTCTTGCAAATCAGGTGCCATCCGCAGTGGCATTGTCACACAAATTAGAAACGGATGTTTTGGGCAGAGCAGAATCTGTGGACATAGTTAGGCCTGGTTTCTTTGACGTGTTAGAGTCTCTCCACGCCTCCACAGGGAAGCTCACCTCTTTCTCTCTTAAAGGGGATGGAAAAGATGATTGTCTCCAACCTGCCACCCACATATGAGAGAGTATTTTTTTTCTTTTAATAAATCTCCTCAAACCTCTCTCTTCAGTTACCTTCCTCCCCAATGCCTATAAGCCCCTCTGATCCTTTCCAATAATAATGGCATTGCCAGCCAATCTCTCTGAAAATGGGTTCAGCGCATACCTAATCCCATTTAATTACTTAGACACACAGGGCTCAGGACACACTCCTCAGGCGGCGGCCCCCCCTCTGTAAGCATGCCCTGTTTGCACCCCATCCACCTCTTCTCATGAATTATGGATCCCTGGCTGCAAGGCGAGGGGCGATCATTCTGCCTGCTCTGTCATAAGGCTCAGGGAGAGCCTTAGCTCAGTGTAAATATGGTGCCTGTCTGGGGTTGAGGTGCCCTATTGTGCGTGGTATTAAAAGCTCACCACTCTCCCTCTCAGTCCCTCCACCGCTGCAGTGCTCACAGCAGGGGGGCAGGGGTAATCGCGCAGGCCTTCTAGCACTCTGCTCAACTGCAGCCGGGCTCACGCTGACCGGCATTATGGCTGACAGTCATCATACCTGAGAGGAGGGGAGAAATGAAAAGGAGATGGAAGCTGAAAACCGGAGAAATGGGCTGAATCAGCCCGCTTTTACTGTTGATTTGTCAG